>JAWWEV010000001.1:112547406-112608560 GCA_035583235.1 Hafferia zeledoni
TTAAATTGTAGCTCTGATTTATAATCTCTCTTGTGTTGAGTTCATTTCTCCTGCTGGTTTACCTTGAAACCAGCACAACCATACAGCATTACCAGATCATACTGACTCTCAAACAACACTAACATAGAAGATGCTGTTCATCTACCAGTGGTTATTCAGGCCACAGGACTGCAGTGTAGTCAGCATAAAGTAAAAGGTCTTCAAATACACAGTCAGCACAGGGGCCTCAGAGTCAACCCCTTTATTCTACAAATCTGCTTCTGTTGTGCCGTAGCTAATGAGGACACAGCCTACGTTCCCATGGATTTGGGTCCACCCTGAGTTTTTTTCTCAGTGCAATGTGTATATTGCTTTAGAAGTTGGTCATGTCTGAAAGTAAGTCCTCTGTCTTCAACATTATGTATCCATATATCCCCCCCAAAACATAAGGGAAAGTCTTTTCTGTTACTTTTTTGACCTTTATTGTAGACCCCAATACTGTGTAGGTACAGCAAACACTGACAGCATGATGTGCTTTTGAATTTGTTATCCCATGAAGGTTTTGGCACTGCTGTCCTATGGAGTAATAGCTCTCATGAACCACACAATAATACAGATTTAAATGACTGAGCCTATGACACACTGTGTTCAAGTGTGGGAGAGAAACGAGCACACCCAGGTGCTTCACACAAAAAATGTCGTATCTAGAAGAATATCCCTAGAAGGGGTCTCGGATTAGTGTATTACTTAAAAATCATTTAGCAAAGAATGAATCTATATAAAGTTGCAATTCACCTTTAAAATAAAAACTAAAATCCAGCCATTATCAAAAGGAAAAAAAGCTATTCTGATGAGGTTGTTTTAAAGCAAATCTATTAGCTGAAATCAAGTCATTAACCACTTATATATTCTCAAACACTGCATGCATAGACCTAAAATATATTTTTGTGTAAAGTGAAAGTTGATTGTTACATTCTACACCTAAATAAAACGAAACAAAAAAACCTGGTAATATACTTGGGATAAACCAAAATACTATCCAAGGAACAACAGGTACAGGAACACAAAGTGTTTGTCACAGAAAACTTACATCTAGTAGCGTGTGAAGATGCTGATCCTGGAAAACACTGTGAAGAAAATCTAAGTCTTTTTCACTGCAGTCTGTAAGTGCATGAATTTCTTCCAGGCTGTCCAGCACCTGTGAGACTGCTCCTACAGGACAATAAACAGGGAAAAAAAAGAATAAAAAAATCAATAAAGCAAAGACTCACAGTAAACTGAACTTTGGAAGAGGAAACTTTCACTTCCACTGGTACAACTGGAACAGGAACTTAAAAAAAGCTGGAGTTTTTGCAGGAAAAACTCACTGAATAAATTATACATATATCAATTGTGCCCATATAAAGTGCAATTACACATAAAAAGTAGTTGAACAGGAGAGAGTTTAAGAGCTGATTTTATTAAGCTTAGCTTAGCTTTGTTCTTTTTTAGCCTGGTTTCCAGCAATGTCTGATGGAGTGACTTGGATTATGGGCCTGTCCTCACCATTCCCACTCCAACTTGCTCATTCTTCACTTTTTTGAAGTGCTGGCCAATTTCAAATACATATTGTAAAATTTTGAAACATCAGTAAAAATGATTTTGAAAAAAAATTCAAACATTAGAAAAATTTTGAAGGAATCAATGCTTTCATGAATTCTTTTAAAATCAGAATTTGGATAGAGGAGGGAATAGAAAGACCTGACTGCTGTGTCCTCCAGAGGACAAAAAAGGGCTGTAACAGGAGCTCTGGGGTTTGTTCCATTTGTTCTGCTGGCCTGGCCATCTCAGACAGAATTATAACACTTTTTGACCAGTGCATTGTTTTGGGTCACAGGAAGATGGGGATGATTTTTGTAAGGCATGAGGGTGAAAAGAGAAGAAAGAGACAAAACAGGAGAAATGGGAAGCTTTATGGAAGGTGGAAGTCCATGAGGAAAGCTGAACTCACAGCAGGGGAGGATACAGAAACACAACACAAATCCATAGTAAACCAGCCCACAGTGGCTGTGTGGGAAACAAGTTGTTTTAAAAATCAGGTATCAGTGGTGGCTGCCGCCTGTGTGCATTCCTGGAATGCCACTTTTGGCTTATCTAAACACCCACAGACTGTGTCATCACTGTGCCCACAGTGGTATGTGCATCTGAAAACAGGACAGCATATCCAGTCTGCATCAGTGCTGGTGTCTGACAGTGAGCTGCTGAATGCTCTTTCATAAATAAATTCTTAATTCTGGATACAGAAATCTACACATTCATTATTTCACTAATTTCTCATCAATATGCTTATTCTGTTTATTTATTTTTTTGGCCTGTGTCCTTTTGACAAGGTAGATAAAATCCAAAAAATTGCTGAATTTCTTGAAATTCCATCCTCCACTGTAGGAACAATTCTTACCAGCCTTCCTTAGCTCAAACTCTTTTGTATTGCATTTTCAGAGTGTAGCAAAAACAAAGAACTTGATGCTCTCTTAACCCCACAAGGAAAAAAGTTAAATTATTTCTCAGAAAACCTTGAAAAACTGGAATAAACATAACAAAATGCACAAACCCCTACTATGCTAGACTTGCAACCTCATGGCTTAGAAGGGTAAGTTACAAATCTAGAAACTATTGCATTACATTTAGTACAAATCTCAGCCTGGGATTCTCCTCTCAATTCCCTGTGCACCAAGGTCTGAGAACCACAGTATTGCCCTCACTCACCACTCCTGGCTCAGAGCAGTAGGACATCTTAGCTCTGTCCATTTGAGTGTCTGACTACTTATATCCAGTGGATTCACTAATTTATGTTCCTTTAAAAAAATCGTGGCTGTCAGCAAATAAAATTAAGGGTTTGCCTTCTGGTAGTTGCTGTGCATGAGGTGTGAAAAAGAGAAAAACCTGCCTGCTCTTTGATAGGTGAATAAACCTGCCCAGTTGAAGGGAACCACCCACACTGCTCTGCCAGAGACACAGCAGGAAACCTGAGAAAACAGAAGGACTGGGAATGTGCTGGTAAGAGGATGGAGAGTTGGCAGCTAAGCCTCAAAGACAAGGAATAAAAACATTACCCAGGGACCCAAAAGTACTGTGCTATTTCCTCTACATCTTCAGTATGCCAGGTCAAGGCTGATGGACTCAGAGATCCTCCAAGCCTGATGCAAAGTGCTTGACTTTCCAGGATGCAGTTGGCAGAAGGCAATTTGTTTGAATTCTCTTTTATTTCTACTCTTGTCACGCTCAGAGTTTAGATTATTTATTTTCTAGCAAAACTTTGCTTTCTGTGTTCAAAGCCCTTTCTATGTATTTGGAGTATTTAAGGAAAAACTCAAGAGCAGATTCTCTTCAGAGGCTTGGATATCTTAAGAGTCTCTAATACTGCTCAGTGTTGCTCAAAACCCTTATAACTTGAGCAAAAACCAGAACCAGTGAGAAGTGTGTTCAAAGTTGTCTGCATTGCTGTCCTACTGTGAAACACCATGCTATTTATTTGACAGTATTATTTACTTTGCAAGTTTTATTTTGTGGAATACTCTGAGTGTTTTCAAACAGAAATAAAAGTTATGATTTTTTAATATTTGCATCTCAACAACCTCTTTAATATTAGGGAATTCCAAAACATTAAGCTTTGGTCATTAGGTCTTTTGTTTTTTGGTCACACTGAACAGATGACTGTAAAAGAAAGTTTCTAAGAGTGTCCTTAAGAAATTTTATGAGAAGTTCTGACAGTGACTTTGCTAATCCCTCAGAGTTTTACCCAATGCTTTTTTTTAACCTGCATCTTATACTGCATCTACTGCTACACCTTTCATGTATTTACAGATAATGTGCAACCTGCATGACAAAATGGCACAGCAGCAAAGTAGTGAATGAATTTACAGGCATTTTCCTGATTCCTGATTTACCTAATTTCTCTCTGTTACGAACATTTAGTTAAAAATGCTTAAAGGTACCTTTCAGAAGTTTTAAATTCAGAGAAAGGATACTACATAAAATAAAATTAACCAAAGTTTGCAGCACAACTGTTTCTAAAATGATTCTTATTCTATATATTTAAGCCAAATTTCCAACCTTTGGGGAAGTATGAAAGCACTCAATAATTATAATTAAAGCTCGTATACCCTTGAAATAGGATTTAATCTCCTTTCAATGTTGCAAATGCAACCATTTTAGCCTCAGCACAGATGATAAAGGCAGGATTTAAGTGAGCTATTACACTGTCATACAAGCTAAAAGCTCAGATTCTCATAGTCTGGAGCAGTTACAGACAGAATCCACAAATATGAAAACTATAATGATGCATAATATTAGTAAGGCATAAAAAAAGAAGGAAGTTGACTAACTTGACTGGCTGTGCTGTTTTCTAAGACTCCCTAAAGTAAACATGGTTAGAAAATGCTGCTTATTGCCCCAGAACCTTCAAGTAGCCCCAAACACTTGGGTGGGATGAATCTCACCCTCCTCCTCAAATTACTATAAAAATAGATACATACACAACTGCACAGGAAAGGTTGCAATTCCAGTGATACAAACAGAAGATTCTTTGCAGAAACAGGAACCCAATCAACATCAGACTTGGTTCAGTGAGAAGCCAGAGGTAACTGTGGGTCCCACTGTAAGTGCACACACGATCCCCGTGCCCAAAGCAGCTACTCTGGGCCACTCACACAACCTTGTCTTGCTTGTACTGCCCCAAGAACACCTAAGAAAGGATGGCTGCAACCAGTGACAGATTCCTTGGGGCTGCCAGCTCTGAAATGGTGAAAACGATGGGCTCTCATATAAAAACAAGAAGAAAAACCACATCAGAATGCTTCTGACAGTCTCCTGCAGTCAGTACTGGTACACAGAACCCTTTTATAGTCAGTGGAATTACTTCTAAGCAGACAGAAATGAATTCAGCAGTTTTCTGCCTACAGATCTATTATTTATCAGACAGGCATATTTGCTTTATAAGGGAAAAACTCGGGATTATCTCTTTACTCTGTGGGTGGTGAAAGTTCCCACAGGTATTTCATGCACGTTCTCTTACCTCAGTTACAGAGATGGCCATTCAGAAATAGTTCTCTCTACAGCTGAGTTCTGTCTCTAGAGTCTTTGTAGTTCTCATACTGTGCTCTTAATACCACCTAAAGCTGGTATGGACACTGGTTCATCAAGTTGAAGTAGGCAAACCTTTGGTAAAATAGTGCTGTTATTACAACGTGGCAACCAGATATTCTGGTCTGGAACAGGTGGTTTGACCAGAGAAACCGAACTTAAGGGGTAGGGAAGAGCTGCTTAGTTCTCCCCAGAACAGGAAAAGAGAACTGTAAATACTATTTCAAGAATTGCCTACATATTCTCCAGTAGTAATGCCTCCCTCCACCACAAAACATCCCAGAAGTTTGCTTTTCTGAGGCTCAGCAGGGCAGGCAGGTACAACTGGCCTCCTCTGCTCTGCAACAGGCAGCACAGGGAATTAGGAGCTTTCTCATGTGATCTGCAACAGCACGTGACTAAATGAGTGTTTAGGTAAAGAGACTTCCATATTGCTGGAGAGGGTGAAAGAAGTCTTTGATTTATTTTTTAGTATTTAAGATGACAAATGCCCATTTAAGTCTTGATCCATCATAAACCCACTTCTGAGTAATGAAATCCTTTCAGAGGAATCCTGAAGTTGTTTAAATACAAAACTATAAACCCACAACCTTTTTGGCAGTCTCCTGCAATTAGTATGCCAGGAAATAACCCTACAGAAGAACTTATAATAATCATTACAATAATAGCATGTTTTTATGAAAGAGACAGTGACAAAATCTAACCCCCTTAGATTTGTAGAACCATATAAAATTAAGTTCCTGCCAATAGCCACTCCTTTTTATCCTATTAATTATTTTTCACTATTCTTTCTGTTTTGTAAATAGGGAGGCAACTATATCTTGAATATTTTACAGAGGTTTTTAACTGACTAACCAAGGCTTTGATGTTATTTACCATGTCTTTACATATCACAGTTCAGTCCTTATGCCAGTCAATGTACAATCAACTGAAGCTGATTTCTCTCAACCTCATCTCTTGGCTGCCTTCTTGTGTGCACCTGCTGGAAATGAAATTAAAAAACAATCCTGGCTCTTAAAGCCCAGGCATTTCAGAAGTTAGGATTTACATTTCCCTTTGTGAAGTGATCTGAGGTGAGTATGTACAGGAAGGACAGAAGAAAAGCCATCAGAAATTGTTAGTTCTTAGAGAGATCAAATTTTAGAGTCACTGGATAGAATCTCAAAAACAAACAAAAAAAAACCCCCGAAAAAACAAACAAAAAAAAATCATGTGCATTATTATAAAAGTGCAGACCTTTCCACTACTTGTACTGATGTAAGTTCTTAGAGTAAGAAAAAGCCAACTGAGTAGCAGATGCTCTTCTTCACTTCAAACAACATCTGTAAAAATGGCTGAAGTTAAGATGCCTCCAAGCTCACAAAGTAATTTTTTGTTCTTTGCTGTTCCCCATATTCCAGAGCAACTAACTCTGCAAGGACAGATGACAGCCAAAGCAGGTGTATTTATGACTATAATGGTTTCAAATAAGGAGGGAGATACATGTTTCACACACACACAGCAGTGTAATTAAAAGGAAAGGCAAGTAAGGACTCCATCGTTCTCAAATTTGAACTATATAGTGTTTAATGAGTTCTTCCTTCTTGAACAGAAAAAAAAACAGACACCCTATAAATCTACAAACAGGTTCCTATATGCACATAGTTCTGTGAATGCTACTGGGAAGCAAACAAGGCAGCAATTATATATACATATTTATGTTTATGTGTATATACATATACAGTATGTGTTTATATCTATATATAAAGCAATCAGGAAGACTCCAGGGAGAGAACTAGGAAGATGAAGGTTTATGGTGATGACAGTGAGAATGCAGAAACAAGGCAGCTGGTGCATTGGGATGTACAACTAAATTAAAGAAGGAAAGAACACCCACAGAATACAAAAAGGGAAAGAAATGCTTGTAAAAGTCAGCAAAGAAACCAAAGAAAATAGATGCAGGAGAGAAAAACAGCTAGAAAGAGGATAAGACTAAAGAGAGGAAAAAAAAAAAGAAAAAAGGGAAAAAAACCCCCAGTAAACAAGAGATAAAGTGTTCCCAAAGAGAATGCAGAGGAGTGCACTATGTATGGAGATACAAGAAGGGAGGGGGGAAGGAGAAGTGGAGGGAGAAAGAGCAAAGAGGGTGGGGAGAAACTGGTGCCTGGTTTGGAAGATGCCTTCCTTTTATCCCTCAGGCACAGGGCACTGTGTATGCAGGTCTCCAGCCTTTCCCTGTCTCCATGCTTGAGACCTTTACACAAAGTTTGCCAGTTCTTTTTCCCAATTATCCCTCACTGTAAAACCAGTCTCAAATATGACAGAAGGCAGTCTGGCCTGATGGTAAAGAAACGTACAGTGAGAACGTGCTGTTTTTATTGTTTTTCAGACCCAATCCAACCCTACATTTAAGTGCACTCACACCCAACCAACTACACAAATAAATATTTTACAAATGAATGCCTTTCACTATCAGTTCCTTAGACACTTTCTTCCTCATTGCAAAAATACATGGAAACTCTTTTCTGACCAGCATGATGGCAGTAGGGCCAATTAGTAAGTTTGCTGAGGGAAGTCTCTATGCAGAAACAAAACCCAAAAATCATGGCAGAGGCTCTGTATGAGGTTTTTTTTTCCCCCCCTACAACTGTATAAAAATAATATTATTGCAAAACTTTTATAGAAAAATCCACTGAGCTCTCACTCTTTCATTACTGGACAAGCATTCTGAGATGGGGAAATTGGAGGACAAGGAACAACTTCCCCCACAACCTGTAAGATCATAAGAATGAACCAAACCACAACAACAACCACAAAATCCATGACTTTGATCAGAAATGGAGATCTGGACACATGTCTTGCTGCCCTGACCTAGGACTGAAGAAGAGCTGTTAGCCTACAACTCTTAAAATGCTGCTGAAAAGGCCCCACATTTTACAACTTGTTTTTGGAGATGCTGAATTTGTTGTTTTTGAAATGGCTGTGGTTTGTATCAAAGGGTTTTCAGTTTCACACCTCCTCCTCTGTCTAATACAGTCTGCAGGTTTTAGAAGAGCTTGCACTTCCAGTCTCGCACAGTGTGTGCAGTTAAATTCCAGCAGAACCTCCTCCCTACATGTCAATATCATTCCTTCACTGAGGAGACACATATTGGATAGTTATTTACATCAGGTGTATGAATATACCCAATGCATGTGCATGTATTGTGTATCACAATACAAAAGGATCAAGAAAGTTCATGCAAGCGTAGAGCAAGAATATAATATATGACTAATATTGCAGTATATGCCTGGTGTTAAGAGAAAAAAAGTCCATTAGTCCACGAAAACAATTTTGGAACATAAATGCAAAACGAAAACATTTTATTCTTTATTAATTTAATGAAAATTAGATTTTATTTCAGCTGTGTTGCAAGTGTTAAATATTGGGAAAAAAATAACCCTTGGGTAATTTTAATACTGCCTCTAAACTATAGTCTTCAGAATTCCCTGGAAATAATATTACTTCTGGTTAATTATACTGCCAATTATATTATGCTACAGCCAGATTTAGTGAAAACCATACAAGCTAATTTTTTTTTCGAACAGGCAGTATTAAAACCAAAAAAGCAAAGAGGAGCAAAGAAAGCGGATTTTTGAAACATGCAAAGACACACACCATAGCTGAATGATATGCCTTAAAGGAAAACAAAGGGATACCTACTTTCTGCTGCTAGAAGTCCTAGTAGGAAGGCAGCGTTTGGACAAACAACAAACAGTGTGAAGATCTCATCACAAGCGATTTATAAAGCTGCATCCTAGCACACTATTTAGCCACAAAATAGTCTGAACAAAGTGACCAGGACCCCCACCCGTTATTTTAATATGGTTTTATGTGTCAAGCTAATGGCACTTGCAGGCTGGGCTGGGAGGGAAAAACCACATGGCACTGGGGAGGCAGCACATGTATGCAGAGTCAGATAGCTGTAATACCAGAGTTTTCCCAACATTGGTTACACCACTTAAAAAAAATCATGGACAAAAAGTGATTACTAGTAAAAAGGTGAACTCATAAACTAAGTCGATATATTGCAAAGGACACATACCATCATTTTAATATACTGATACTTACTAAGGAGAATTTGGCAATATTATATTGAAATCAAAAGTTTCAGTGAGAACCATGATGAGAACCATTTAGATATATAACTGCCTCATTATTGCTTTTAATTAACAGTGTCTTTAGGCACTTATTTTTTTGTATTGAAACATACAAGAACAAAGAATAAATTGCTGAAAAAATCATAAAGATAATAACGGAGTACTGGAAACATGCACACTCATGATCTCAAAACTGATAGTTTTGCTTGTAATAATAGAGAAGGAATTAATAACAATAAATTAGAAGGTGAATGTACTTTTTTTCCAAGCACTCATATTTAAAAATGTTACACAACAACCATTGCAAACATTTACAAAATCATGGGTAATTTTTGCATATCAAAAGTATTTCTTTTTCTTCCTCGTATCAACGAGAACGATGGTTTTTAGGATGTGGGCTTATATTGCCCATATTTCATGAAATCTAAATCCTATAAAACTACTAACCACTCTAGTTTTTGAGTTCAGCTAGTTCCATGTGGGTTGGAAACAGTGATCTAACAACTTGGTCATACATATGCTGTTTGATCTCACTCTGAAAGATTCAACCTTTTCCCCACTATGATTACTTTTAAATTTGAAAATCAAGATCTAATGCCACTAAAAACATCTCATATGACACAACAATATAGAGTCTCACAAGGTAAGAAAGAAAAACTATTTCAATTCACATACAGTGATCCTGAGCCAAAACACCAAAATGCACTTGTAAAAACACCATATGAAATCAGTTTGGGAACACCAGGGAGGATCACTGAAGTGGCCTCAGTGTGGCTGCTTTCTGTGCAGTTCAAAAGCTCTGCCTTTACATTCACCCCCTTCCAGAGCTGCCACAGAGCTGGAAAGCACAGACAAGTGCAGGAAGCACCACTTGCTGTCACGGGTCTGTGGGTGGATCTGCTCCCTCAGCTGCCGTACAACACGCTGCGGCACTTGCTCTGTGGCTACACTGAGCACATCAGAGGATGCCTTACAGGAATCCAGAACTGTTTGTGGCAAAAAACCACTCAGAAACCTGCCAGTCACACGTCAGTATCTGTGTGCTGCAGACCAAGCTAGTCAAGCAGACACTATAGAGTAATATCCTTTAACCAAAAGGTAAGGTTTGCTTTAATCTAAAAGTCATTTATGGAGTTTTCCAAAGACTATGGACTATCCACTGGCTTAACTCCAACGCAGATTCAGTAGTCCTGAAAATGTGGCTACAAAAATGTTCTGGAAACACAAAGTTATAAAGAAACCCTTTGATTTATTGCTTTTTCTAACTGTTGGCTTGAAAACTTGAACATTTCAATCTTCTTAAAACTCCAAAGTAGACTAAATGGTCTTCCTCAGTTCAGCTTCCCAAGTCAAAATGTCAAACAATTCTACAGCCTTGGGCTGCCACAAAACGGGGGAAGCTGAAGAAGCAAAAGGAGGAAAAAGGAAATGCTTTGCTTTGGTGATGTTTAGTCCTCAGCCTGAGGAACTGTTACTGAACTACTCTCTGTTAGGGGGTCAGCATGTGACAGAGTAGAGGAAATCCTGTCTTGAGGTAATGTGTGATCAGGAGATAGGAGTGCCAGGGTGCAGGGCAGGAAAGAGGAAGGCAGACTGAATTTCTCTGGCATTTTACATACTTCAATGTCCACTTCAAATACCTCCTACTGGGCCAATTTTTCTCCTGTGTCAGATTCAGCCTGTAGGGCTGCTGAGTGCAAACTTCTGATTTATGTGTTTCAGTGTATTAAAAATATCCAAAACATTCACTGCCTTGGGAAATAAACATTTTAAAATGTCTTGAAGACAGGCAATCTGAAACTCAAATGCTTTACATTCTAGGAAAAAAGAAGTTTCTCAGCTGAGCTGCTCAGTGGCTTCACTAAAGAAGTTACTGAACACAGCCTATCACGAGTAATCATTTAGCTTAAAAATATTTACCTAATTTAAAAAAAATATTTTAAAAGCCTTTATCATACTGTTCCAAAATCCAGCAAGACTGATTTCTGCCATCTTACGATAGCAGCATGAAGTCAAGTTCTTCAGAGGATGGGGTGCTGATGAAAAGGGAAACCAAAACCCAGAACCAAGAATTATTAACACCCTGTATGAATGAAAAGATGTGCATGGAAAAATACCTGACTGACTTTAAATGAAGTTTATCTCTGTTCATTCCCATCCAATTTAGTTATGTAATTTGCTGACCCTCATTGGGAAGCTCTCTAATAAACAATATCCTTTGTGATTCTGCATCTACAGAAGTCACCTGACTTGCTACCTGTAGTGCCTTCACATCCCAGGCCAACACTCTGGTAGGATGGGGAGATGCTCAAAGGTTCCAACAATTCCAACTTCACTCAACATTGAGGAAGAACACCTCTGGATTAATTTAGATAAAAGACAGAACTGAAATTTGCTGTTTGTCTGTTTGGAAAGTCTTGGAGGACAGAATATATAATTTGCATAATTTAACATGCATTTATATTTCTGTATGAGAATTATCTCTGTAGGAGTTCCATATTTGCCTGTTTCTAACAAAACATTTAATTGCAATGATAAGCTTCATGAAATTTCATGGGTGGATTAAATAGTGAACACTTAAAATACTAAACACTCTTCATTAGAGTTTATGATCTGGAATAACATTATGAGATGTTAGGAAGGAAACTTAAATTACCTAAGATAGTAAACCTTCAATGCAATTCAAGAGTTTTATGTATAATTTCTATAAATTAGTTTGGTTTAGAATCATCACAAGAGCTTTACAAGCTAGAAACTTTGAAAATTTTATTACTGTACTTCTGAAGAAGTAACAAAATAGATTGTGATATCTAGCATTTTCAGAAGCTGAAAAAGTTGTAGCACCTTTGCTTGCAAGGCTCAGTGTTTATCCTATGATATTAAACATTTTATCAGCTAATGTAGTTGGTCAAAGAAACATCATGAAAATGACCCACTTAGCATGATTTCCTGATCACTGTGATCTCCCATCAGGGAGATCAACAATGTTATTTTAGAGAGTAACTACCCTTTCCTGAGAAATCCAAGCTAATGTTTCAGTTCTTTCAGACACGAACACAAGATAACAGTGGATTGAGACCAGATATTCTGCAGAATTTACATGGGTACTGGATTCAAGTATTCTGTGAGCAGAAAAAACAGAACTTTCACATTTCCTCTATACTGATATCTGCAATTACATCACTCTGAGGAAGACACATGTCCTGATGATGTGAGACTGAAACTGGAAAGAGGAACTGCAGTTTTCAGATTAGGAAAGTTGCCACTGCCAACCATGTTGGTGCCTATTCTCTACTCAAACAGGGGAAGTAGCTGGAAACAAAAATAAAGGCACTGCAAGTAAGGTGAAGTAAGACCAGCTTATTCTTTCTTTAAAAGCATCGGTGGATCTTTCATTACAAGTTCATCAAGTATTCAAGCACTGTCTGCCTGAACTAAAGCCATGGGGCTGTGATGGTCCATTTGCCATAAATGAGCTCAGGTTCCCATTCATTCCCGTGGAAATTATCAACAGTGTGCATGTCTAAGGACAAAGTAATCTTTGAATTTAAGTACTTGAACTTGAATTTCAAAAAGTGAAATTGAAAAATTTCAACAAAAACAATTTACCCCCATTCTTAATGACATTGAAATAATTTAATAATTACTTGCTCATATGAAAGAGAAGAAAATGAGTAATTAATATATGCAGTCAATAAGTAATTTTCTCACCTATAAAAATACAGGGAAAGAAAATTATCACACAGCAGATCAACACATGCAATTAAGTTCCTGAAATGTGTTCCAGTAAAGTCAATATATAGCTATGATATTCTGCCAGTACTATTTGGTTATTTAGAAAAATAAAGGAGAGTCCTTTTAACCTTTGGTTTTTCTTAGAAGTTCTTTTCACTTAATCCTAACCCAACTTTTGCACTGCAGATGTTTTAAGTAATGTTATGTCAAAATTAAGACACCTAACTCTGACAGGGCTGTGTTAGGATAGGGAGTGGAGGTTATTTAAATTCCTGAAGATGCACCTCGGACAAAAGGATTGCTTGAGTCAGATCACTGTCCTGTACAATGCCCAGCTCATAACACAGGTATTAAATCCCCTTTGGAATATGCTGGGACATCCCTGAGGGACATGGGTTGTCTCTCTCTGAGGATTTGGGGGTCAGAAACACTGTCCAGTGTGCTTTGAAGAGAAAACATCTTAATCATATTGCTCTCTAAAACAGGAGGTCAGGCAACTTTGATGTACAATGGTTTGGTACACAATAGTTTCTTTTCATAAATAACTATTTGTAAGGTATGAGAAACTTCCTCCTGCCTAAGAATTCAAGACAAAATTTCAGTAAGCTTTAATACTCAAGTAGTATAAAGAGAAACATGAGGTTATACTGTTATTTGTAATAAAATGTACATACAAGAACAAATAAAATAATCAGAATTTCTGTGGAAACAACTGTGCAAAGATTTCCTCTTCAGTTTTGCCAGTCACGAACACCATTAACACTGAAAATTCTTTATTCTTCTCACATGTAAACATTAACTTAATATTAAATTTTATGAAATCTCAAGAAATTGTTAAATACTTGGCACTCTAGTCAGTATAGAATTAAGGCAGGTTGACTGCAGTGAATATACTTTGTTAGAATACCTGAGGAGGTGGGGTCTTCAGAGAAGTCTGGCAGCTCTTCAGGGGGGTCACCATAGAAGGAGTTGAATTTGTGGCTTGACACAGCTGCTAGTACTGCCCCCTGAATAAAAATACCCACACAGTCTAAATTACACAAAGAAAGAAAGTGAAAGATTTCAAGACACTCTGGATCACTCAATCTCCCAAGGCCTCTTGTGAGTTGACCTTCTCAGTGAAGAGCAAATAAATTTCACAGTCTTCAGCTCTGCTTCCCTGTTATCAGTGACCACATCTAATGGAAGTGCTGGTCATAACTAATCAACAGTAAAAATATTCTTTGTGAAGGGATACATGAGAACAATTCTTTTGGTGAATACGTTTTAAAATAATAACTGTGAGGCACAAATTCCCATAGTAACAAAATAACTAATTTCTTTCTCTTTCCCTGTTCCCTGGACTGAGTGGCTTAGCAAGTATAGAAATCCACACTTTAAGGCAAAACAGAATGTTTTTATCTGAGAAATTGTCAGAATCTGACACTGACAGCACTAGAATATTTGACATCCATCATATATCTATATAAAAATAGTATAATTATATAGATAATTTCAGATTCCTGGAATAAGTGTTACATGAGAAGTTACAAAGCCAGAAAAATGGTTACCTGCTCTGACATAAGTTTACTTGTTCAAGTAGAGTTTAACCACTCAGGTTTTAGTGCCTCACAGTTGTGGCAGGAGGCAAAATGGACACATTTTATGAAACATTCTACAGAACAGTACTTTGGATAAAATGGTATGAAAAAATGGCAAAGGTTTATATAAAAGCTCTCGGGAGGATAAATATACTGGCCTTGCCAAGAAGAAATCCAGTAAATATCTAAAACTGTACCTAGAGCAGGAAAACACACCATATTCTCTCTTGCACTATCTGATATTTAATGAAAGCATTACCTGGACATTAAAACCCCCTAAGAGAAAGGGCTGTTTGTCATGAACTATGGCAATTGTTGCATCCCAATCACCAGCTACACTAAACATTTGCAAAGTAGCAACTCCTTGTGTATACCTGATTCTGTGTTTTAGTACAAACTGTGAAACAACTCATGAATTTAAACGCTCCATGTTTTTGTTAGAATTTTCTCAACCTTTCAGTGAATTTAAAAATGTTTCCGTTAAACATTCCAAGAAAGGAACTGAAGGGAAACCATGCTGGTTTGGGCTAAAATGTTAACGTTCCTTTCAATACGGTTAAGAAATAATCCTGTGTGTAGTTAAACATAAAGAGGATAAACTGAAGAACATATTTGCTCCTCTCGAAAAAGACATTAAAAATAATTATGTTGCTTTTATTATAAATGTAATACAATAATAACAAAAGCCACTGTACTATATTTGCTCCCCAGTAATTCATATTACACAGAATTAATGAATTGATTAAAGATGAAGACCTCAGGGACACCTTCATTGATACCTGACAATTTGCACTGAAATTTAGTTTGAAAACTATGCATTAAGAAAGGATGAGCATCCTTAACAAGATATCATGGCAATAAATATCTGTAAAGGCCTGTTACAATTTTTTATTTTATTGCTGACTTCAAAGCATAGATTTCTCTTAGCACTGTTAAAATGAATGAAGTATCACAAAAAATTCAAATTACATAATTACATTGTTTTAACACCACATTCACTTTACCTTTAGTTTTCGTCTTGCATTGAATTTTCTCAATTGTTCTACTGTTTCTGGAAGATGAATCTTGTATGCATAGCGATCTCTCTCCTTAAAAAAACCAACAAAAAACCAAACCAAAATAAGATTAAATACAAGCTCTTAATATTCTCTTGACAGTAAGAAACCAGACAAAAAAATGTACCAGCCAATAACTCTCCTAAGGAGAATGAGGATTTGTTACAACTTAAGGATAACTTCAAGAAACTGAGAGGGTTTCAAATACTTCGAATGAATTCTTAACTTGGACCAGGGATATTTTCTTTCAGTAATTTTGTTTCCCACCTCGTAGTAAGACTTTTGTTTGACTGTTGTGCTGTCAGTCACTCTGTGGCTAGCACAGAACTTTGAAGCTGGCAAGCAGAAAGCAGTTCTGCTTCTTGGGATTCACAAATCCCTGTGAAGCAACTCAAGCACTCTTTTAAGGGGTGCTTGATACTTCAGGTAAGCTTGGCAGGGGGGGTATGATGGCTTGTAATTCTCCATTGTAAATGCAGATAAAGAAATTGCCAATGAATAATTGCAGTGACAGTAGGGACAAAACTTGCAGCTGTTGGCTACTGTCTTACCCTGCTCCAAATTACCACAGAAGCTACATACACTTCGTAATGTAATGTAAATGTTTATCACATTCATCTCCTGAATCACAGTGGAATCACTGTCAGAAGCAATTCAGTCTTTCCACAACAGCAGAGATGTCCCTGTCTCATGCTGTATTTGCTGCTATCTGTATTAGTTCAGGAGAAAGTTCTGAGTCAGCAGGGAAGGCCATGTACCATGGTCAGAAATGGGAGGACTGACTGGTAGAACACTGGCCTGAGCTTGGAAACAAGCTGTCTCAAATTAAATGTTCTCTTTCCTTACATGACTTTCAACAAATAATGGCAAGACCAGAAAGAGACTGCAGAGATCAAAAGTGCTAAGCTATATAGGCAGAGCTTGCACATTCACATTACAGAATTGCATTTTCAACAAGCCTAATCAGCTTAGTTGCTCAATGAAAATGACAAGGTTTTCTGCCAAAATAACCCTCAGGAAAACCCCTGCCCTGGCATCTAAATGTGGATAAGCTCACAAAGTGAGGATGAAGTCCAATTACCAGCAGCAACAGAACCACCTGTGTTTGCCACAGACTCAGGCACTGGAGTATGATCATTTGGGATTCCCAAACGTGGTGTCCATTCCCATCCTCTCTGGTATTTGATACACCAGGTATGCTCCACATGAATAGGCAGAACTTTGGCTTCTTTTGTGTCGAATAGTTTGAACCTGCAGTTTCTCACTACTCAGAAGAGTTGTCTTAACCTCAGTTATTCCAGAGAGGAGCACACTCCTCACCTCCTTTAGTAAGCCAGATCATTTTGCAGCTTGGAATACAAGAGTCAGAGCCAGAAAGAGTGCAGAAAAGTGGAAGAATGACTCCATTCACTAGTGGTTACACCAATTATTCAGAGGGAGAAGAACATATCAGCCTGTCCTTTCTAGGTTCTTTTTATTTTTTCTTTAGTGTCACTGTCTTATATAGAGCAAATAAACAGTCAGAAGCAGACACCAGAAGAGCACCTTTTCAAAACAAGTGCCTTGTTTAAGTTAATGGCATTATGGCTCTCTCTAGCCTGGGTCTACACTATAGAAAAGAAGTAGAGGGTGTGTATTCGCCTGCTCCTGTTGTTAACCTTCAGTGTTCAGCAACTACTCTTCCACTGGCTTGAACTGTGGTGTAAATTCTGACACCACTGAAAAATAATTTGATTACCAGATGTCATATAATTTCATGTAGTCACAGTGGCCTTGGAGCAACATTCCATTACACACTTCCCTCACTCTGGTGGGATATTTCCGGAATTTAATGTAAGGAAGCAGCACAGTTCAGTAACATAACATACTGCAATAGACTGCATGGCTACAAGCATAATAGGAAAGAAATTTAGGAATGACCAAAGAGGAGATCAGAAATTATTTCTCTGGAGATTGAGAGCCACAGAAAGACACATTCATGCCTTTTTTAAGCTTTTTGCTACACAGCCCTACTCCCTGTACTCTGATGCTGCTGAAGATGTCCAGCTGAGTTTGGTCTTGCTGTTAAGCCTGGCAATCTTCAAAATCTCAGGCTCTAACCTTGCAAAGCATTTAAAACATATTATCACACATTTTGTACAGATCATGTCTTCTTGGAAAAGCTCAGAGAAACAAAGAAAGCAATCTTTTTCTCCCTTAAAGAGGAAACTGGTGTGTAACAGCTGCTTTTACTACCTTTAACCAGGGATGATTCAGTGCCTCATACACTGTTATCCTTTCGGCTGGGTCCAGCATAAGCATGCGGCGTACCAGGTCTTTGGCACTTTCAGAGATATGGCTCCATTGCCTGGGATTCATCTGGTTACATGCAAGAAAAAAAGACATGAAATTAGCAATAAGAACAGAAAAAGAACCTCCTTTTTATGTAAAGTAATTTCAGGAATTTGACAGTGATTGGTGCTTGTAAACATTTGATTGTAAAAAATGTAAAAGAAAATTTCTAAGTTTTTAAAGACTTGTAATAGACTATACACCACTTGCTATTGAAATGGAATAAACACTGAAAACATAAAACCTGACATATTCTTGATATTATGCTATAATTACAGTACACATTTCTACCTATTCTACATTTTGATTAGATAAAAGTGACCCTTCACTAGAAAAAGAAAAAACAACCAATTAAGCTTTATCTGACTGTTAACTATGCATAAAATAAATGCAGAAATTAAACCTACTCCTGAAATCAATATAAGGAATGGCATGATAACCTATCTGTATCAACCCACAATTTCATGCCAGTGATTTTGAGTACGAAGGGAGTAAGAACTACTTTGGTGCTGTCCCACAGGTATCATGGGCAATGGCTCTTCCCAATAAATTCCTTTCAATTTTAAAACAGGCAAGCAAATTCACTAGGAAAGCATACTGTGATCAACAATACAAGCAATTGTAACACTTTTCAGTGCAGAACTTTATCCTTAGGAGACAACAATGTGAAGGATGATTTAGAATATATTTTCTTCTTGTGCCCAACCAGTCAAAATTATTGACACCTGATAAAACCACACTAGAGTAAGACAATTCTTCATTTATATAAAGGATTAGATCCTTAAGCTATTTCTAGTATTTCCTTAATTTATGAAGAACTTAAGTTCTATTTAATGATACACTGCTAATTTTACAAGCTACTAAATGAAAATTCAAAATTATAACCAGACTCTTTTCAATGTTATAATCTGTTCATTTAAAGATGTCCATTTTATTTAAAATCAGCCTTTACAAAAAATGATCACTTTAAATTGGGGCACTCAGGAACATTATTTGGCTATGAAATCCACATTTATAGTCGTGATTTCTTCTCCAGCTCTAATGAAACGAACATAATTCCAAAGACTGTTTTAAAATCCTTACAGTATTTTCACTGAATAGACACATCATTGTGGAAACAGGAACAGAAAAGGAACTAAGAGGACACAATGTGCTGGCCATAACTTTTTTTAAAACAAAGAGAAGTTAACCTGTACACTTCCAGAAGGTTTTAGCTGCTTAAGAGATTCCATAAAGAAATCTTCCATGAAGTGAAACTGGAATGTCTACCAGTCTATGCAATCTCGTCAAGAAATGCTGCTCTTTCTAGGAATACAAAATCTTAAGAATGAAAAATGTGCTCGTGACCTAGTGCAGTAACAGTGCTGCCACTTGCATTTTAGCAGACTATGGTTAAGTTCACATAGTAAAATACTTCCTAAACCACATTATAGACTATTAGACAGCTTTAGGAATTTCCATTCATAATTTTCTAATTCACAGCTCATGTATGACCTTGGTCACAAAGCAGAGCAAAGCTCATCTCAGACAAAACTGCAAAACCAGTGAAGTTGTAGCTTTAAATCTGTGTCCTGAATGGTCTGGGATGCTGATGCCGTGGAACACACTTCTCCTGTTTTTGGCTGCAAGGGGCTCCTTTTGAATCATCAGCTGCACTTCACTGCACACTGGACTAAAAAGAGAAATGCCTAACTGCATTTGTACAGTAACATGCATCTTGCTTTAAATCAAGGCATATGATAGTTCTCTTAGTTGAGGATTTAAATAAAACAATTTAAATGATCTATAAACCTAAGGTAACATGCAGTATGTTATACTTCACAGCTAATCCTGCTGGGCTCAATGTACAATTAGGGGCTAAGTGTTACACCCATTTATTATTTCATCTGAGTAAATATTTCTGTATTCTAATTCCTAACATTGATACAAGACACAGCAGGAACAAGAGAGATGGGAGAGAGAAAATTATCTCTCTTCCTGCATAACAGACTTCTATAAGCTTCAAATTTAAATTAGGCTAAATACAAAAATCAACTTCTTGAAATTTTACCAGCAGAGCTCATCTCACTGGAAAAGGATTCAGGTATAATGTCATTTACCTTGTATTTGCCTTTAATAATGCCTTCAAATAATCTTTCCTTGGTTCCATAAAAAGGCAAACAACCGCTTAGCAGGATAAAAAGGATCACGCCACAACCCCAAACATCTACAGGCTTCCCATATGGTTCTCTTTTTACCACTTCTGGGGCCATAAAGTGAGGGGTTCCTACACGTCCTGAGTGGAAATAAAAAGAAAATGCAGTCAAAGCAATGTGTGTCAAACATGCAAATAAAGAATATCACTCCATTAAACTAAAACAGTTTCAATACATTTTGTTCATGAATTTTTAACACAATTCTTTTTTCCTTAAATTTAGTATTTATTAAATATATCCAGAGAGACAAAGCAATGTTTTTCTTTTGCTTCACTTGTACTTTTATAAATTGAGGAATATTCTATCCTACCTGGCAGACTTGAAAGAGGACTAAAATAAGAGCACTAAGATTCTTCAGTGAAACTTGGCATATAAAAGTAAAATCATCAATTTGGCCAGCCTTTGAAAAAGGAGGGATTTATCTAGAGAGCAAGTACAAAGATATTGAAGAGTTCAAGCCTACACTGCTGACTTGAAAAAGCAACATCTAATTGTCAAGAGTACAGTTTGGTCTGATGCTCTGCCTGAACTCTGGCCAATAAAAGTGCAAAACACCAGCAAATGTGTCGATCATTTATTTGAAGCAGGTAAGATCTCACTGATTTTGGATTGATAATGAATGTACTCCCATGGAAACAAAACTAATTTAGTACCGATCTTTTGAGATTAGAATGACCTCATTCAATTTCTATATAACACATTAAGCCAAGTAAAAACAACGAAGATTTTACCTCTCCTTATAAATGTTTCCCATTGCAAAGAATTTCGTTTCTATTGCAAAAATTAAGCTTTGAATGCTCAGGCCACCACTGACAATTACAAACACTTTAGTCTTTGAACTACCCTGCTTCCATTAAGTACAAACAGGAGAAAAAGCCCCATAAGTTTAGCAAACCGTCCCCACTTGTACCCCCTTCATAAACTATTTCTGCTCACTGATAAATACAATGGGCTTCAGAGGCTCCACTCGAGGCTTGCAGCACCTTCCTGCTGGCCAGCAGAGTTTAAAATGCAGCGTAGAGAATCTGAGGTGTTTGCAGGACATGTCTTTACTTCAGTCTTGTCTTGTAAAGAGACTCTTGTCTGCTCAACCAATCCTGCACACCATTTGCATGGGAGTTAGCTAAGCCACAGCACTGGCACCAAACACCCAGGGGACTGTCTGGCAGTGACTTACTCAGTAAAGACCATCCTTGGTTTACCCCAGCTACAGCAGAAACACTATCTAAACCATGCTGTTAACTAGTCCCCACTCACTCCTTTTTCCACCCAAAGGATTATTAAAAAATTGCCAGAAAAAGGGCAGCTTTTTCACAATACTATTCTTAAGGACAAACAGCACCATTGCCAAACTTCCTCACCTGGCTTTGTGTTAAACCTTTTCATTCCCTGTTTATGAGGCAATTCCTCTGCCAAACCAATGTCAGGGACCTGTCTGTGACAAAGCAATGTTACCTCCTCCCTAAGCTAAGCTGGCATGTTATAAAGCCCTGGCTGACCTAAGAGCAAAGGGGCAGTTCCTTCCCAGGTTGAAGAATAAAAAGACAGGAAGATGTTGTAAGTCCAGCTCATCCCTCTTACCACTGGGAGTGGAGGAAGGATATTTACTCTGGACAGAGAAAGACAGAGGTGGACTTGGGAAAGATTATTAATTCTTCTTGCTGTCTATACACAATTTATAGGGTTATGATGTATCTTTCAGTCTAACTGATAAACTTCAAAGCCAAAACTTCAAGATCACAAATATGAGGCAAAAAATTATCTCCTTAGATGACTTTCTCTCATTTAGATGCCTGGTGATGAGGAAGGGAAGAAAAATGGAACTTTTATATAAATCCAGTATGCACAAGTTGCTGAGAACTCAGTGGTTTTGTCTTTTAAGTATGTTTATTAATTTACAAGGGTTTCCTGCCTTTTTTCCCCCACAGGATGCCATCATTTGTGACAGCAAAAGCATAAACATTTCCAGCTCTGTATCAGGCTATGCATGTGCATAAGCAGCAGCACCTGCCTGTTCAACCAGCATTTGTCTATCCCTTGGACTGCTCACATGACATTGGTGGTGTGCTCACCACAGACTGGAAACCTGCAGCACACAGGACCATCACAGACCACAGAGCAGCCTTGGCTTACCCAAGTCTTGTTTATCTCAGTGGTGACTTCCTGACAACCTGGGTACAGACAGACCCATTTGCCATTTTGGAGCAGGTGTAACCTTTTTCACATGGTGAAAAAAAACATTTGTGGTACTAAAGCTTATTTAAGTATTTTTAATCAATATGACTAGAAAATCACACGTAATCTTAAAATTCTGCCTTCCCACTGGGCTTTACAATTACTATTATAAAATGTGGCAAGTCTAGAGGAAAGTGGTTAGAAACAGGAGAAATCAGTAGAAGACAAGATATCACAAAGCAAGCTATTTGAGAGACATTAAACTTTAGGGAGATATGCACTGGTCTGGATAAAGTAGCTAATGAAACTATGAATCCTCTGTATCAAACGATAGGTACGTTAATTTAATGTGTACTTCCAACAATTGTGTGTGACTCTTCTCAGCTCTGGAACTTCTTTGTGTTTTAATTAAAAAATTGCAGAGATGAACATGGTACAAAAATGACAACATGCTGTGATAACTGTGCTTAAACATTTGGGTTTTGGCTTTGGAGTATTTTTTGCCAACACATTTAAGTGTCTGGGCCTTTCAGTGCAGCGAAGGCTACAGAACATTTTGTGTCCTTGCAAACAATGACCCCTCCTACATTATCTCCTATGGTGTAACAGAGCAGATTTAGCAGCAACACAGGCTACGTAACAGTCCAATAGCACGAGTGGGGGAAGGAGTTCAGGCGTCAGGGTGCTGGCACTGCAGGGGTAGTCTCTGTGAGGAGCTGGCAATAACCTGTGCTGGACACAGACGGTTCCAGTGGGGCCAGTGCAAAGCACAGCTGAGCCCAGCAGTCAAGGTGGTGGTGCCTCAGGGAAAGTATGTGTGAGAAAGGGAAAAACACTGCCCAGCAAGTGAGGAGTGGGAACTGACATTGCCCATTGCAACGACTCCACTCCGGGCTGGGGGATAAGGGAGTCAGGAGTGAGGGAGTGAAGTTGAGTCTGGGAAGAGGAGGAAAGGAGGTGGTGCTTTCATTTTTGTCTCTATTTCCCACTACCCAAATTTATTTGATACTCCAAGTTCCTATTTTGCTTTCCCTGCTGATCTCAAACCAGAATGTGAGGCTGCATGTTCACTCAATACTCAAGTGCTCTTACAAACCAACAATTAAAAAACACTCTGATTGCCACACATTTTCTGACTCCTCACTTGGAAGTCAGAAGGTGTTTCTTCTATCCCAAGTAGAGGAACAGGATCTTTGTTGGGCTGGTTCAAAAACCAGGTTCAATGCCATAAAAATCCACTTCAATGAACAGCTTGATGCCGAACAGAAGGAACAGAGTGGTTCAGTAATAGGAAATACACCACAGGCTGTTTAAACCCCCAACAAACTGCTGCTATAAACCAGATGAAAAATGGATCTTACTTAACAGCAAGCTGAAAAATCAGTGCTGCTAAACCTTAATATCTGCTGTTACACTTAAAATGAGAACTCCATAAATACAAAAGAAATGAGAAAGAAGAGCGGGCTAACTTAATAAAATCCTGCTATTTACCATGGCTAGATTATAATTAGTGAAAATAGTTATAGAATGATTTGGTTTTGTAACTTTTTAGTGCTGATTACAAGGTCCTGATGCTTTAGATGTGGGGGGTAGAAATCAGTTTTATCTCCATGAAAAAGCAAGTCTAGGACAAGCAGAAATTAATTGGTTGAGACTGAACTGTCCAGTCGAACAGGATAACAAAATGCATATATATGTGCAGGTATGTATTAGAAACTTATATGGGTTAAAGTCATTTCTGGGCCAGCTGTGACTGTGACAACTTCACTGGGGTCACCAAAGCAGCAAATGGTGATTTCAATGTTATTCTAAAAACTGACCTGAGCCAGGACTGCTGAGCTGCCGCTTTGAGCTGCACTTCGCTCAGCAAAACCAATGAAGTGCACACATGAACTTACACAGATGGAGACTCTTTCTAAGTTGTAACTACAAGAACTGTAAATGAATATCAGTAGCAGGATAAATACAACCTACACACAGCAAAGTAGTCTAAAGTCATGGATACTCACTGCTTTTCAGACTTCTGCTGAAAATTATCTAGTAGAAGATCTGCCTTCTCAATAAGTCCAGTGTAATATTTTAAAGTTGTTCTCAACAGTTCAATAGTTTTAAAATATTTTAGAAGCTTTTGAATTTTCTTTGGTGCTTTAGGAGAAGTTTCGCACATTTTTGGAGGCAGAGTAAGAAAAGTAAGCAAAGGCATTTTTATCTCTTTAACAGATAACTTGTGCTTTCCACAGGCCTTTCTTTCTTCAGGATACAAGAATCATGGATATATTTGAATGATTGCCCATAAAAAAATAACATTTTAATTAAATATACATTGCATGCATGCATATATACAGGATTTTTAGTTGCCAACTACCTTGAAACCAATATTGGAACCAATTTTCTCTCTATGTCCATTTTTAGGCTCTTATCTGTTCTAAAGTGGCCTTCACTGAAAATCATCACTATAGGCACAACAGCGATATATATCAATGGGACACCTGCCTCCATCCACGTCACTGTAAATAAATACCTACATCAAAGTGTTTGCTGATTTAGGAAGCACTCAATGCCTGAATAGGTATAGACATTAGATACCTTATTTCTAGACATAAACTTTCTTATCAGCCAGTTTTGAGGCATGTTGGTTACCTGTAAATTTATAAAATTGCTAATATTGCTAATTTTTTCCTGTGGATAAACAGAGAGCTTCAGTCTTCAGGTGCTGTCAATCTGATATCATTTACAAGCACTAAAGATAAATTTTGACTTACCTTTGATAATTTAGTTTCTATGACTCTTTCCATATTATTCCAGACAATAGGGTTATGCTTTCCACAAGAAGAAGAGCATATACAGAGACCCAATCAGATTTTGTCATCCCTAAGGCAGGGGATTGATGACCAAGATATCAGAAGGAGAGTCTTTCAACAGCAGTAGTATCTGAACGATGTATAAGGAAACAACTGGAACAAATAATTTTTAGGAAAAAAATGTGAGGTACTAATAAACATCACCATCTGACCTCTCACAATAGTGTAATAAGAATTATGCTCATAAATTAAGGAGTTTCTGAAAGAGTGGGATGTCCAGAATAATGTGGAAGGAATCAAAGAATCACACACAATAGCTCAGAGGTCAATAGTTTACTACTCTTAATTCCTTTCCACATTACTCCAGACAATAGAGATGTTTAAAGCAGGTTTACAGAGAAGATGAATAGATTTTAAAAAAAAGGGAAAAAAAAAAAGGAAAAAAAGGGCAACTCAGCTTCAGCACAGAAGACTGTCTGAAGAAAATGTATTTTAAAAGATGCATCAGGAGACAACTGGACAGCTGGATATTGGTGTCCAGAAAATGAACAAAGCAAAGCTCACATACTAATGAGACAAATTATAATAATTGACTCAATGGCCTTTTCAGGGACAAAACTATGATGGAGGAAGTAAACCTAAATGACTTTGTAACATATTAGCTTCCTCTTAGCACTCTCAAACTAGTGAAGTGGAATTTCTGGGAGACAGTAAACCACAGCTGTATCTTTTAAATAAAGGAAAGTCTGTTAGAGGAAAGGCTTTGAAGGGACTCACATTTTTTTTCATTTTTTCAGGAAAAAAAAGTGAAACCACTACCATTGAAGAGTAAGAGGAATACTAGTGCAGGACCTCAGCTTACAAAAGGTTCTCTCTCCTTGGAAAACAAATGAAAAATTTGCAATACTATTGATGAGGAAAAGGGAAAAAATATATGCAGTGTAAACCAACTCCAATATTAAAAAACAGAAGTTTTTTAACTGGGACTTATAAAAGCACAAAGAAGATCAAGTTTGGTGAAACACTGAACAGGCTGACTAGAGAGGTGGCAGACGCCTCATTCCTGGGAACATTCAAGGTCAGGTTGGATGGAGCTCTGAGCAACCTGATCCGGTTGAAGACATCCCAGCTTATTCTAGGAGGTTGGACAGGATGACCTTTAAAGGTCCTTTCCAACCCAAACCATTCTGTGATTCTGTGATCACTTTTACATTGATGAGAATAAAACAAAAATAAGGAACTAAAAGATTCTGCTCCCCTTTCTCCCATTCCATAGTCTTGTTCAGAAGGAAATTTATGGCAATATCTTCCTTTGCTATTTTTGTAGCAAGTCTAAAAGGCCAAACAGCAAAGAACCAAAAGCACTTGGTATTCATGTGCTGTACTTCTATTAAGCACATATAAGATGTTTTCCAGTAAGATGATAAATTGTCTTAGGATACTACCAGATTTTGAAGCAACCTCAGGGAGCCAACTAATAATACAGAAAAATTAACACTGGACTGGATTAGCATCATGGTACCTGTGACATTTTGCTGCCAAAGGAAAAAGTGAAAGGCAGGTAAGACTTGACAGCTTATACAGAACCTCACACCACTAAGGTCTACACAGTTCTCTTTTTTTGCACTTCTTGAAACCAAAAGAACTTAAGTAGATTAAGTGGAGGAAACAGCACTTGTGAACTCAATGTTTTTTCTTCTTCTTCAGACTTTTACACCATATACTAAATAACAATGCCAAGATTTGGCATCTAAGATATTGGATATCAGATAAATCTGATGTCACATTTATTTAGGAAAATATTGTGACACTTCATACCATGTTCTGCAAGAAAAAATGGCCGAGGAAGAAGACAGAAATCATAATGTGAGACTGCTCTATTAATTCATTGACTTCCCTGAGGTTCCACTACTCCAGCTGCATCATAACCACGCACACACAGACTGTGCCCTAACATTTTATGGAACATGCTGTTCCATAAAAGAGTCCAGTTATAAATTATGATGATCTGTAACTATTGTGTATACTGCCAGAATTCCATCTTAAAGTACCTACTTCAATGCTTCAAGTGAAGCACCTAAAACAGTTTTCCACTTGTGATCATAAGAACTTCAAGAAGAGACATTTAGAGATTGGTAGCTCAGGAAAACAATTTCCTGTAACTCAGATGACAACTCGGGCTTCTTATTCACTGCACTGCAGCTTAGGGGCAAATGGAGTGGAACAAGGAGTATTTGCTTACATTTTCCCTTCTGGTCTTATGAAAAAATAGTTATGGCTATGTCATTTTGCTTGGTACTTACTTAATAATAATAATAATAATAATAATAATAATAATAATAATAATAATAATAATAATAATAATAATAATAATAATAATAGAACTTCAATAAAAACAAACTCAGCTGGGATTGTTAGCTGATAAAAATAGTCATGATCTGAAAATCTATTCCATAGAAACTTCCATTAATGACATCTAGTATGATGGCATAGCTTGTTGTCAGGAGCTCCTTTACACTTCTGATAAATAGTCATCTACCTGCTTGACAGAATACTGTAGTTACAATCCTTCTAAACAACACAACTCCACCTTTGGACTTACATAAAAGGACTGGGATTCATCTACCTTTAATACTTGGAGCTTAGTTTAACGTTACTACAGAAATCCTTCCCCTCAGCCCCAACAATTTAAGCACACTGGAAAAAAGATGTCTTTTGTTATGTTAAAAAAAATTTGCAATCTCAAGCAAAGCAAAAGCTGTATGCTTGAAGGCTGGCTTCAAAGACACTGAGGGAGAAAATTCCCTTCAATTTGTTCTCCTGGGGCTACACAGAATGTGGCCTTGCCAGGCACAGGGGTGCCAATGCACAAAGGTAAGCAAAACAGCACAAACAAACCATAGGGGATTTTAGATCAGGAAAAGAACCTCAGTGCCACAATTGCTTTTATTTAATTGAGAATTTTTTTATTTTTGATGTGTGAACCACCAAATACAGGAATTGCCACGCCAAAAGAGAAATAACTGAGTATGTTAAGCTGAATCAGTGTTTTTCACTAAAAATCAGAAAAGCAATGTGAAAGTGAACAGGTTGGTTAGGATATTGCCCAAAATTTTCTATATGGAGAGTTCCTATTTCATTTATGAGACAACTGAGAAATAAGAAATGCCAGTTACTGTTATGACAAAACTTATCCATGGGGCATATTGATAACAGACAAATGTGTAGACCAACACTGGTTTGTAAGAAATGTATAGCCCAGTTCAGTCAGTGTTGTTAACTCTCCTGTAACACATATGGGTGATGCTGTAAAGTTGAAGAAATAAAATCGTGCCAGTGCCATGTAGAGGACTGTCCAGTAATATGCCCTCAGGTAGGATTCCAGCAGGGAAAAGAATTGCCACATGACAGATGTAGTTTGTGGTATAAAGACTGGAATGGAAGATGACAAGAAAGAGATGACTCTGTTAAGAAGGACACTTGAAACAAGTAGAACTGAGACCTTCCGTGGTATATAAATGTAGTGGAATTACTCTGCATATCCCTGGAAGCAAGTGGAATTTGAAGTTTAAAGTAATAAGTTCAAACAAAAGGCTACAAATTGGAAATCACCATTGAGAGAGAGGGGGAAAAAGTGTATAAATGCAGACCAATATGGCCTAAGTTGAGATGGAAGAGCCAAGAGATACAGAGAAATATCATTGTGAAGCTGGAGAAGCCTCTGTAGGTGCTGCAGACAGAACCACCAGCACTGGAAACTGCATGGAGGCTGAGCACAGGAGCAGGGAGTGGGACTGCAGAACAGGGAGTGGTAACAGGACAGGAAGGCCATGACAAATTTGGGGAAAAATGCAGTGTACTTTTTTCGAAGTTGAATTTGATGTTTCTTGTGAGACGATTAGTAGTCTGAAGGCAAGTACACTGTACCTGACTATCTCCTGGAGAGCAGGGAAACAGAAGAAATGCATAAAGTTGCTCAATGAGAACATAAAGAAGAAAAATGAGAGAATCTTAAACAAAAGCATAGAAACTATCACTTAAAAGAGCAGTGGCTGAAGTACAGATAATTTGAGTAACACAAGAAAAGTAAAGAAAGGAGCGACCTTTTTATTAAAGAAACAACAGTAGCTTAACTGAATGGGTATTTTTTTTGAAAAGAATAGGTAATAAGAGACTCGGACATTTCCAGGGTATCAGAGATATCTGGAAGGGAATTGAAGCTGATAGTATGTTTACATTGGATTAAATTTTTATTTTAAAAGCATGTAAAGGCCAAATTGACACAGAGCTTTAAGCAATCAGAATACGAATCCTGAGTTTGGAAGAAGCATGGTACTGCTGAAAGGAAGTTACTCATTTTGAAGAAAAAATAGTAAAACTAACAAAATTTATTTGCTGTGGTCTCCTACTCTGGCAATGAAAGCATCAGAAAATTGATTGGGTCTTCATCTGTGCAGGCTGATTAAAGCATAACCCTATTGTCTGGAACAATATGGAAGGCAGCTAGAGGAAATAAAATCCACAGAAAACAAAACACAGTCAAAAAATATACATACATATCAAGATATTGATGTCTTATGCAATAATTACAGTGAAATATTAAAACACAGAAAAGAGTTACGTGCAAACTAGTAAGGTTTTGTATTAAATAGCTCAGTATTCTGCCAGGAATTGCCTGGGAAACACAGGGGAGCACTGACGATGCTGCACTAAGTCCTTACTCAACTGCTTGGACAGACATTTCAATCCTGACAGCATTTTCATTTGCTTTACTTTACCAAGCATGGAAAAATTAAGCCAAAGATTGTATTAAAGTGGAAAATTGTTTGGGCTTCTTCAGTTTATTATATCAAACCAGCATAAGCTCCTGGTGAGTAACATTTAGAGGGATTTAATACTCCTTACATAAATGTACAACAACGTTACATTCTACTAAGATTTAGCTAAACTCCTAAGCTTATAAAAGTCTTCAGTGAAAGGTTATTTTTCAGCTCTTGTTTTGCAGACCAGGCTGTGTCAGAAGAACAGAACTCTACAGTACAACATGTGTAATACTAAATAGCTTTGAAGGAAAATTTCTTACCTCCAGCAACTAGCCCAGACTCTCCTAACTGAATTGCTACCCCGAAGCCACCAAGCTTTACTGGGGCTGAATTCTCTTTTGAGGCAAGCAGTACACAGTGTGGCTGAAAAGAAAAAAATCCAGAGAAATTATCATATTGTTTGAGAAATACAATTTGTATTTTTGAACTTATTTTCATAAATTTGAGAAAAGAAGCTATTAAAAAAAAATTCTAAATTTCAAATTTATTTTTTTTCTAGCATGGACTCATTTTTCTGCATTGGCTTCTCTTCTGTTTTCCCAAGAAGAAAAAAGTCATTTCAGGAATTATCAGAACTTGCAAGAAACACAAACCGAAATCATACAAAACTGGAGATAAAAATTCATGCCTATAATTTCTTACCTGGTATAGCTTTTTCTTTCTACCTTCCCCCTTAAGTCTTACACAGTTTCAATTCTCCAGCAGAAACATCCTAAGATAGACTTTGTGGAATTTTATCCTACCCACAGAGAACAGAAACCACTATTTTGAGACTTAAATCACAGAATTCAGCGATCACTTCTCTACTGTAGGAAATAAAAGGAACATTCCTGTGATGTTTCTAATATATATTCCAGTGAATGATATCGCTCAGGTTTCTAAACTGGATTCCAGGCACTGTCAACCACACCTTTGATTTTTCAAAAAATAAGAGTGAGGTGGAAGATATAAAAATTAATTAATATTATACAAGGATACTGGCTGGTGTAGAAGGAAGCAGTAAACAGAAAAAACTCTATTAGAACACAATTTATTGTTTAACACACATACTCAAACTACTGCATTCAATATGGAACAACTTTATGCATTTACTTAAAGCCTCCCTTTTAAATAGTGTATTATTTTAAAGGAAGAATGTCAAATTTGTGTAGTACTTCCTGAGAACCCAGTACTGCTTAAATTACAAAACTAGAAACTCAAAATAGTGCACAGGAGATACAAGAATTTCAATCTGACTACCTGTAAAGTCATCCATAAGCACCCACATCTTCTTTCAAAATAGTTTCACCAGTCTGAGAACAAAACATCCTCAAGACAATGTTCTCCAGATCTTCACTAAGTTTAGGCCTCCCTATGTCAGGTCTTCTAGGATCCACTTTTACATTTCCAATTTATAAATGTAATTTTCAATTCCTTACACTCTATCTAAATTACCAGGTGGTGTTGCTGCTGCATATTCTATTTCACTTCTGCCTTCTTGAAATGGTTAAGCTGAACGTTTTGGGCACTTTCACATTCTCTCATTGCTGTCACCTTCAATTAAAAAGATCAACCTCAAATTTCTAGCTCCAGGCAAGGAGAAAGGTAGACGGGAGAACTACACCAACAAAAGCAAAATGTGCCATTTCACTGTGGTGTTGATCTGTCTTTATCCCATACTTGAAAAAGTGACACTACTTTCATGACAATGTTGAGACAAGTTATACCAACATCATTTTCACCCAAAAAGTCAGTGCTCACCAGAAACAAAGTCCCTGAGAGAAAATAAACACCTCCAACTCAGAATGAAAATCTGAGAAACCTTTATTATAGAACCACTTCCAGCAAAGCCCAAATAAACTGAGTTTTGCTAGTTAAAAATGTCTTTAAAAAACCAACCAGTTGCAACACTAGTTAAACTTCCCCTTGTTGCCAGTTGTACCGTGTCAGCTGATGCTCATCCCTTTCACAGAGGAGCTGCTGCTGCTTTAGCTTTCTAATAAGAGGACCTGCATGTCCCTCCTCCCTGCCTGCACCAGCGGGTTTGAAATTCAGCAGTTCCTAACACATAAATGGTAAGTGGCTTCTTTTATATTTAAGCTGCAGTAAAACAAATTTCTATTAAAGCTTCTCTTGACTTCAAAGGTGCTACTGACCCTCAAACTCTTTCTTAAATGTTTAAACCTGTCTGCTTGCTTAGAGGGGGCACAGCTTAAGACAGTGAAAAGTTCTGTTTCCAAAGCATCTGCAGTGTAATCAATATTTCTCTCAGTGATCTAAATTTCCCACTGCTTATGCAAACAAGGATGTCGAGCCTTTGTATACAAAAGCAACAAACAGTAGAGAGGTTTCAGGATGTGTTTGAAAGCATCACGTTTTAAAATCAACATTTCAAAATTACTTTTTGCCCTGACAACATCAAATGGCAAATACGAAAACAGCTATTTTTGAAACTGCTGACAGACTCTACAGGTTTAATGCAACTGTATGGGCAGACAACACAGGACACTCATATAGTTTAGACAGTCCTCTCAATAGATCAGATCTTGTATGTACATTAGGTCTTCCTAAGAATTTTACCTGAAGTGTTGCCATTTTCACTGCTGTAGCTGAATCACACATTTGAATGCAGATTTGCATTTTTAAGACCTGGCATGCAAATTGCATAGCCCAGACACAGATGTAGAACAAAAACTATTTAAAGGTTATGTATCCAGCACTGTTTTGCTGTTGGCTTTTTGTACCAGTTGCCAGACAGCAAAGTTCAGAGAACCAAAACCACTTCTGAATTTTTTTGTGAGATTAAGAGGAAAAAACCTTCCCTCTGTGAAAAATAAAATTCTAAAGAAACATTTTAATGGAATCCTTTGTTGCTATGAGAAACAAGTTGAAGACTAACGTTGTATCATTCTTAACCACCTCTCTGAAGGGCTCAGTGCCATTCTGTTCTAACCACATGGCTTCTCTGGTTTTCCTTCCTTGGGCAAAGCTGACTTTTATCTTCCAGATTGTACCTTCCTGGTCAACAACAAGCTTAGTGAAATTAAAAAGTTTGACATGAAAACAAGGAAAATGAAAACAAGCAATATTTGAAAGCAATTAGTTACTGCATTAATGTGATTTCCAGCTATTATTAGTTTATTTGTGTAATATTGATTTGTGAACAGTCAAGAAAAGGAAAAAACACTTAAATTTATATGAAAATACAGATTATTAAAAAAAAAAGCTACTGTAATGACTCACAGTGTTACTTATAAAAGATTACACAACCAAATAAATATTAATTCACAACTGCTTTTCTAATTGAAAACTACTGACTTGCATGTAACAGATCCTGGGTACTTATTTAAAAATAATACCATTGAGTTTTAGACTATTTATATGCATTTTGTATCATTACTGAGAATTTTTCACTTAGCAATGCTTACCCATCCTTGCCTCTAACTTAGAAAGTTTTCTGTCTTAGAAAAACTAAAAACTGAACCTAAAAAACCCACATTTGTACTTACAGCTAAAACGAAACAAAAATTCTTAAGATTGCAGCAAAACATATTAGTTTTTAAAACAACACAAGAAAGTAATACAGTTACAAAACTGGTTATTTGAGTACTCTATACCCTCTGTTCTGGCCTACAGATTATTCTAGACTTGTATAATGGTCTCTGGCTGAAAGTCCTTCTACTCAGCTACTGCAATACTTTGGTACATTTCTTTTTTTAATTACTGCTTTTTATGCTTATATCATGTTACTGCATGCAATAAAGCAAAGAGATCTAATTCTTAAATTTTTTTTTTGTTTCTTTACAGAACAGCTAAATAACCCTCACAAATGATGGCTGCAGCTTTAGCTGATTTACTGACCACTACTGCATACAAGAACTTCTGGAATAATCAAACCAATGTGGTCATAAATGCCTCAGAAATTCAAAACAACACCAGCTGTGCCTTAGATGACAACTCGCTGTCACTCACTTTGATAATTTTTTATTCTATTATTTTTGTTGTTGGATTGGTTGGAAATTTTATAGCCCTGTTTGCTTTCCTGTGCATTCATCAGAAAAGGAATTCTATCCAAGTTTACTTGCTAAATGTAGCTGTTGCTGACCTTCTGCTGATCTTCTGTCTTCCCCTCCGAATACTCTACCACGTCAACAAAAACACTTGGCTGTTTGGACAGATTTTATGCAAGGTTGTAGGAACTCTGTTTTACATGAACATGTATATTAGCATAGTACTGTTGGGACTAATTAGTCTAGATCGTTACATAAAAATAACTAAGTCTGTGAAGCGCCCTAAGATGTTAACGACGACACGGAGCATTCAGATTTGCGGCATCGTGTGGGCAATTGCACTAACAGGATTTACAGTAGTAGTTGCACCATCTTTCTTTAAGAGTGATGACAAAAATTCTACCCTGTGCTTTCATTACCGAAGCAAACAGAATGCAATGACAGAAGCCATTTTAAATTATATTACTGTACTAATTTTTTGGATAGTTTTTTTCCTCTTGATCCTTTCCTATGTTAAAATTGCCAAGAACCTTCTGAAAATTTCGAGGAAAAGATCAAATTTCCCCAACGCAGGAAAATACACCACGACAGCAAGAAATTCCTTCATTGTACTCATCATTTTCACCGTCTGTTTTGTGCCCTATCACATGTTCCGCTTTGCCTACATTACATCCCAGCTCCAAAACCCATCCTGCTACTGGAAGGAGATCATTCACAAATGCAACGAGGTGATGCTCATATTTTCATCATTTAACAGCTGCCTAGACCCAGTTATGTATTTCCTGATGTCCAGAAGTGTCCGTAAGACTGTATTCCAACTCATTTGCAGGAAACTTCATGGAGATTCAACCCTAAACACGGAAAGCACTTCAGACATAAAACTTGGACAATACACACAGGAGAGATTATCTACTATCACTCCCCATTCAAGCTATTCAAGGAAGAAGTTTGTGGTTTGATTGTTTAAATGAATGGATTTCTGTCACTCCAGGACAACAATTTCAGATCACAAAACGTTCAGCTGTACAGCTACTAAACCTGAGTCTTTCTTCCTTTTAAAAAAATGAGAAGTCTTACTTCTGTTTGTGAAAATGAGAAGTTACTTTTCAGAAGTATTTCACTCTTGTTTATCCATGAAAACAAATTAGGAAGTTCTCAGACATTTTCTGTTGGACTAAACTAGAACACTAACTCTTTAAAGAGATTTCCATGAAGGGGTTTGAACCTGTATATGGAATCTTGTATATACACATTAATATTAGTAACTTGTGTATGTGAGTAACAGATGAATTTTGCAACAAGCAAATGCTATCCTATTTGAAGGATTTATGTAAACCTTTGCAGATTTTATATAGTTCTCTGTTTATATCGGTTTCAAAGAGATCAGTATTTTGACTACATTTACAAATGTATTTTTAGAAGAAAATAATTTAGAATTTAGCAACATTTGTGGATTAAAAATGAGGTGAAGAATACAACAGCTATTAATTCAGTTATAATTACAGAAGACACACATGGTTTTATTAAACAGCAAAATTAAAATATTCAAGCCTCCTAAGTCCTTATTACATTTTCAACACTTTGATCAATGTCACGGTTGAACACCCAAGGAAAAGCAAGCGTTGCTTTCAGAAAATCAGAAATCAATGAAGGAGAGATGACATGAGGGTATTTTCAGTTACCTAAAATTTCCTTCAAACTCTTGACAAATTTGGTGGCTGCAGCTACACAAAACAGTTCAGCAAAGCACATAAACTCAGAGAGCTGAGCACAAAGAGCAGCCAAGCTCAGCCATTGCCTCCTTACAGATTTCCAAAGCCACACATTCCAGCTGTGTGTTTCCTCCCTGGCACAAGCCCCTCTTTCCATGTGAGCAAAATAATGCTGGTCACTGCTGATGCTTTGTGAACAGCAATGCCCAGGGATACAGCTATGCTCTCACACTGCAACTAAACAGGCTAATGTATTTAGGCACAAACAAATCTCAAAGTGTAACATTTTTTAAAAAACAGGGAGGTGAGGGTTGTCTACTGCAAAGATGACTAAAGAGCAGTTATACCAGGAGCAGCTTAAATGTCTGCCACAACAGGCCAGAAAGGTAAATGAAATACAGACTGGACATCAAGCTCTGTAAAATAAGGATTTGTTACCTTGACACACAAACCCAACATTGCTCAAATAAGCAAGTGTAAAGAACGTGGGTTTACTGTGACTGCCCCTAACTTCTCTAATGGATCATATGACTTTTAATGACAAATCTGCACCAAAAAAATGTACATTTAAAATAATTTCATGCAACATTCTGGTTTTACAGAACATAATTCTGGTTTTACAGAATATACTCATAATACTCTTTCAAACGAAGTAAACATAAGATTTCTGCTCTGCTAGATATGAACTTGGCTTAATTTTGATGTGATTCTACATAATTTGGATTTGGTGAAACTGAGTATAAGCACATCAAACATAATACAATGACTAGCCAGTCTGTTTTGTTTTCTTTTTTTTTTTTTTTTAAATAAAAAATTGTGGGCTTTCTTAGTCTTCAAAAGAAAGATTCACACAAACATGTAATTTCATAAAGATACAATGGTAACTGCGTTTTTTCTTAAGCACTCAGCAGACAATGAAGGTATTTGTACAATAATTTCTGACTGATTCTCACAATAATTGCATTTCATGATCTTCTATCTATCATCTTGTCATCCTATTATATGTATTCTTCTCTTGGATCTGTATTTGTACAGCACAATTCTCTGATGCAGTGTTGTAGTTGTACATAGTTACATCAACTCTGGTAAATCCAGCAGAATTTATAAACCAGAATTTCACGTGATACAGACATTATCTCATCATCTTCTGCCTACACCTGCTCTGTGGGCAGTTGATCAATGACACTGATCAGCAGGCTGGGCTGAGGGTGTGAGCAGGACACACACAAATGATATGGTGTGGCTTGAACAAAATATGAATTCTGAAATTCTTTTGAACAAAGTGTTCGATTTAAACCAGAATTTTCATTTATAAGGATTGCCATTCATAGACACAGCACCATTGCAAAAACAGACTCAGAGCTTTTCATAAGGTCAAGCAACAGTACAGGGTTTGATGCTGAAAGTCCAGGCTGCAATAAACAAATGAACTCTCCAGCTCAGAAATGAAAATCTGAGCAGGTGTGTGAGTAAGTCTGTGAGAGCAGGTATGGCACAGAGAGGGAAACAGGTGTGAGTTTATGACCTTGACAGAGCAGCTGTTAGAACACAGAAACAACCCCAAAAAGCAACCAGACAAGGGAAAACCTTTTGGATTTCCACAACTATAGGAATCAGTTATTCAAGATGTTAAAGACCAGATGTATCATCTGGTTCAGACTGGGATCTGAAACCAGACTTCACTGTCATGTAGGAAGCAATCACTACTGACCAAAAACAAAAACAGGTACCTTTACAGTTTTAAAAAAATATTTAATCCTTACACATTTATTCTGCAGTCAATTTTCACAAACTTGAGGGTACAATGCCAGGCTTTACAAAACAATATTACTGAAGAGCAAACGGTCCTGAAACATCTTGGGAGATGTGCTGAAGGTTTCACTGTGACACATCAAATGACCACATAATTAGTCATGTTAATAGTGTCTTACTTCTCGTCTTAGCAGTGCTTCCTAAGAATTATCAGGGACAACTACAGCCATTACCTGATTCTTCAGGTGAATTTCAACGGGAAAATAATTCAAATTATTCTTCTTTCTGTAAAGTCTAACTCAATGCATATCACATAACCTGCACAAAACCTCACTGTCCCCTTTAATCAAATCTACAACACAACCTTGAATTTTTGTCAGTGCACCAAAATGTCACCTTTTTTAATGTGTAAAAACAGGTGCATATTCTTCATCAGCATATATACTATTTAGAAAATGTATATAAGGTGTACATGCTGCCCTCATGCTGTTACTTCTTTATCTTTTAGACTTGAGAAATAAATTAATAAATAAATAAATTAGCTATGTTGTGTTACACACATTCCTTAAAATGAATGGAAAACATATGCAAAGAAACTAAACTGTTAACCAGACACAAACTTACAACTTGAATCATAAACTTGTTTAAGTGCACCTGGTTTGAATGAACAGCTGTGCTGGTTTGTCTGGGATAGAGGGAGATTTGGCTGGGATAGATTTCTTCAGAGTAGCTGGTACTGGCTGTGGTCTGGGTTGTGTTGGTAACACAGGGATGTTTCAGCTCTTGCTGAGCAGCATTTGTACAACATTAAGGATTTCTCTGCCTCGAAGAACAGCCCCCCAGTGAGGAGGCTGAGGGGGCACAGAGAGTTGGGAGGGGACACAGCTGGGACAGCTGATCCCACCTGGCCACAGGGACATCCCAGAGCACCTGGTGCCAGTCTCAGCAATAAAACCAAGCAGCAAGTTTGCCAGGGCTGCCATTTCTCAGGAACGGGCTGAGCACCAGTGAGCTGGGTGTGAGCAATTGGGGTTTACTTCCGTCACTTGTCTTTCTTGGGTTTTTCTCTCTCTTATTTTTTTCCTTTTTTCTTTTTCTTTAAACTCATTAAACTCTCTTCAATGCAGATCATGAGTTTTCTCACTTCTACCCTTCCAATCCTCCCTCCAAGCCCACTGGAGAGGAAGTAAGAGAGCAGCTGTGCAGGGTTTAGGTGCCTACTGGGATGAAAGCACAGCAACCCTCTTTGGCACCCAATGTGGGGCTCAAAGGGTTTGAGACAAAGGCAGATTTGACCAGAGAGTGTTAGAAGGAGCTGGAGGGAGCATCAGAAGGAGGGGTCTGTTCTGCAGCAGAGCAGCCACAAGACCGAGAGGGGGAAGAGGCAAAAAGCATAAACAAGTTTTCACACTTCTGCCCTTTCTGATTCTCTTCCCCATCCCAGTGAGGGGGAGTGAGCGAGCAGCTCTGTGGGGCTTACCTGTCTACCAGGCTTAAACCACAATATGAGTTTCATTTTCACACTGAAATTAACTCTAGTTATGATTTTAACCTGCAAAATGGTGTTTTTCATGAGGGCATGCAATTATCTATTATTTCGATAACATAACATGGAAAAATTTAATTGAATTACTTCCCTCACAACATCAATCAGTGAAACAATAACAGAGGAGTGTGGCTTAAATCACTGATAAACAAATAAGAATCACATTATTCCTGGAACTGGGAAGTTCACATATGAATGCTTTAGTTCAATGCTCTGACAGCACATACAGAAGCAGCACAGAGAGGAGGGAGATGCCTTGAACAGTATAAAGTGTACAAAGAAGAAGTACCATTGATAATTCTCCACCAATCCAGAATAGGTTTCCAGTGCATTTCCTGTAGCACAGCAAACCTTCTGCCAGCCTTTTTTCCATCCCTTACACAAAATCCCAGCTACTGAGGGGTCAGTGGGATCCAAGAGAGCTGAGAAGGTGCTAAAAAGCTGTGATCATTCATTGCTTGTGGAGTGGATTGGTAGGAAAACTCCTTGAAGAGAAGTTGTTCAACAGACAATGTGAGAGTGAAATAAATCAATCACACTTTTCCATGCTGTGTTATCAAAACAATTGATTTGTCTACCCTCATGAAAACTGGGCATAGGGGATGAAGCTGGAAAAGCCTTAACACTCAAACTGCACAGTTAGACTGGGAAATGCAGGAATAAGAACATGAATGGCAGAGAAATGATAATCTTGTACTATAGTACTGCAAAGTGGAAAATAAAGTGAGGTGTAAATGGCGAGTCTTGGTTCCTTTAAGTTTGCAGACAGTGAATAGCCACCTCTGCACCTGTTACAAAACAAGGTCAACTTCTCCACAGAACTCTCAAACCACAGACATAAATGTGCTTTAAAATGAAAAATATTACTGGCTATTGCTTACACTAAAATTCTCACTAATGAACAATGATAACACAAACAAGGTCAACAACAAATTAGAAACCCGAAGAAAAGACAGGATCATTTTTGTCAGGGGGTACAGAAGTGTTCTTTATCAGCAAGGAATGACTTTTGCAGCTTTGTGGTTTTAGCTTAAACCACAATAGCAGCCAACAGAAGCTACCTTTTAAAATACCAGTTTTGCTTTTACTGCTATGTTTTAGATTTTTGTTTTTGCTTTATTACTTTTGCACTTTCACAGAAGGTTAAGAAGAACCTGGAAAAGCCAAAAAGCTGTTAAACACAAATGTATTTAACTTGAAAAATACAAACTATAGTATGGTGCAGAAAAAAAAAGAGAAAGCTTCCTATTTGACTGTGATGATCAACACAGTTGTCATGTTAAAAAATAATTTCTGAAGTTAAAAGTAAAAATCCTCATGAGCAATACACAGACAGTGCTTTCACAGAAGCAAATACAGTTATAAAGACCTCTGGGAAATGTACAATGAATGTAACATTAAAGACTTGAAATATAAAAATGTTGGAAGATTATTTTTGTTAGCATTGTCATCTTCAAGCTGTGTTTTCCACACTAAAAGACATTGTTTGGATTGTGTTTTGTCTGTCCAGGTGAAACAATTACCTGGAGTCTGTGAAACTCTTAACTTTGCACACTGTGTAACAACCAAGGAATTGAAACTGAGTGTAATCTATCCACATCTCTGTATCCTTAAAAATGCCCCAGAGCTACACTGAGCACACTTGTCATTCAGCAACAACTCAGAAATTTCATTTTAGGTCTGTTTTGCTGAACCACAAGAGCAGTTTTAAAACTGGGGAAAATAAACCATCAGTGAGTGAACAGGAAACAGAGACCCATGTTAAATCTGCCACATATTTTATCTTCACTCATCCAGCACAGTGCTCGACTCAATTAGAGTAGATTTAAACACGAGTTTAGATGATTTTGCTTTGATAAGTGCTTCTTACAGTAAAAAACACATATACTGACTATAGCTAAAATCTCTATTAAATTAAGAGAGGAAAGTGCTGCACACACACTGGGCGAGTCCTGCATGGAAAACTGCCAAGCAGGTAGAGAGGAATTGTGATGCTCTGCAACAACTCCCTTGATAGAGATGTCCAACTGGAAATGGTTATTGTGCAGTGAATCTCTCTTAAAGTTTATGCAGTCAAAAAACCCTTTCAGTTTTAATGTTTAAGAAAAACAAAAATCCACCCAAATACCAAAGCATCAAAAGTCAAAGTCCTAGGCAAGCTACTTGGTAACTGATTTTTTTGTAAAGAAGGCATGGATTGGACTTGTGTAGTAAGCAGTGCATCTCAGAGACTTATCTAGGGATTAAATGCAATACAGCAGATCTCAAGCCTTCCACAGCACAGAAGGAGCCTGGGTTGCTGCAGAGGCGACCAAGCTGCTGCCTTCCTCCATCCCACAAGGAGCAACATGTTCCATACTCGGCTGTGCAGCTGGAACAGTCCAGTTCTCCATTAGGTTTGTGACAGGCACAAGGAGATTTGAGGTGGACTGGGCTGCCTTCTATGATCTCAAGAAGGCAGAGGGGACAGGAAGTGGCCATGTGGCCTCAAAGTACATCACTGTCATATGTGGTTATAATACGTAACATGGCAGGTATGGTTTATAAATGGCCAACTGAAATACCTTTCACAGAAGCACAGAATGGGGCAGGTTGGAAGGGACCACAGTGGGTCACCTGCTCCACCCTCTCTGGCTCAAGCAAGGTCATCCTAGAGCATGTGCCACAGGAGAATGCCCAGAGGGCTCTGGAACATCTCCAGAGGGGAGACTCCTTTTCTGGGCAACCTGTTCCAGTGCTCAGTCATCCTGCAGTAAAGAAGCTCTTCCTCATGTTCAGTTGGCACTTCCTGTGCTTCAGGTTCTGCCCATTGCCTCTTGTCCTGTTGCTCAGGACAACTGAGAAGGACCTGGTCCATCCTCCAACACCTCCCTGCAAATTCTTACAGACTTTGATGGGTTCACCTCTTAGTCATCTCTTCTCAAGGATGAATAGGCTCAACTCTTTAAGCCTGTCTTCATAAAAGGGGAATGTTCCAGTCCCTTGACCATCTTTGTCAGCCTCCACTGGACCTGCTCCAGGAGCTCCATGTCTCTCTTGTCCTGAGGAGCCCAGAACTGGACACAACACTCCAGGTGATCCTCACCAGGGCTGAGTAGAGGGGCAGGATCACCTCCCTCTGTCTGCTGGCAATGCTCTCCCTAAAGCACCCCAGGATCCCATTGGCCTTCCCCAGGACACCCTGCTGGCACATGGACAGCTTGTTGACCACCAGGACCCCCAGGCCCTTCTCAGCAGAGCTGCTCCCCAGCAGGTCAGGCCCAGCCTGTCCTGGTGCATGGGGTTATTCCTTCCCAGGTGCAGGACCCTGCACTTGCTTTTGCTGAATTTCAGACAGTTCTCTGCCCATCTCTTCAATTTGCTGAGGTCCTTCTGAAGGGCTGCACATCCCTCTGGGATATCAACCACTCCTCCCAGCTTTGTGTTACCAGTGAACCTGCTGAGGAGGCACCTGCCTCTTTCTCCAAGTCACTGATGGGAAAGTTAAACAGTCCTGGGCTCAGTATTAAACCTTGGGGGACACCACTAGTGACAGGCCTCCAGCTAAACCCTGTGCCACTGGTTACAGCCAGTTTTCTGCATGTAATGACAAAATACTATGTATGCCACCTACTGGCACATAAAATCTAGTAACATGTATAAATTAAGAATTATTATGGTTTGAGAGTACAGAAAATATAAATAACTGATGTGAATGATGCACATGAACACAATTATGAAAAATTTATGAGTGAATCACATAAAAGTGGCAACTGTACCATCTGAGTATCTTCAAATTATTTATAAGTTAGGTGAAGGAAATAGTCCACTAAAAGAATAAGGAAGGTGCTTACTATAACTTAGAACCAACTGTGACTGTATTTCTACTGTTTCTTTCAAACTTATCCCATTTCTTTGCTACTGATCTCAATAATCCATTCCAAAATGATTATAATTCACTATAATAATGTATTATCATAAAATAAATGAGAAAAAATTGTATCATTATCTCTGCCTACAGCATGAGTTATTGCCATTAAATTATAAATACTACAGGCAACAGTCATTAACAAACTAAATAACAATAATAATTTAAAAACCCCATGCTAATTGGAATGGTTCATACCACTCTTAGCAAATTGTATCTAAACCTCAATGGAACATCACAATAATAAGGACTTTTAAGACTACATAAGAAACCATTAAACATTTAATAAATACAAGACTCTTTCTGTAAGAGCAAATTTTAATATAACTATACATTCAGATGTGGAAAAAATCCACAAGGTATAATTAAATCTAACAAGAACAAGAATTAAAGTACATGCAAACTAATTACAGCATTATGACCTAATTACTAATACTCCACAGCAAGTAAATTTAATTGTAAATGAGTCCAGCTACACATTTTGAATAGAAAGCCAGCACATGTGTCCATCATTATAGTAAAAAAAATAATGGAACTGAACAACAAAATTGGTAATGGACCACTGAGGTGAATTCTTACAGTCTATGTTTAAACATGAAGCAAAATTAGCAAAACAAGAACCTTACTAAAATTGTACCTCCTCTGTTATTGTAAGGAATTTATTTATAGCTGTTGAAAAGCCATATCAGACAACCACAGAGGTATCAGAGAGAAGAAAATTCAAGGGTCTCAACTTCCTCAGAGCTAAACAGAATTTGCCTGATCTGTGATCAGACCTATCATCAGGAAACTGTCCTGTACACACTTCTGGATGAGTTGTATAAAACACTGTATGTCCTGGACAATGAGCCCCTTTTCTCTGACTGATGCCCAGGATGCATCAGCTGAAAATTGTTTCCACACCATCCATCTCCTGACTACACATGAGAGAAGGGCTCATTTGGTCACTCATGTTAGGACAGACATGGACACAGTATCACTGCACACAGGCTTCAGGAATAGACAGTCAGCTTTGTGGTAGCTCTTGGAGCGGAAGAACTGTTAAATGTCATTAAGAAGACCAGTTTTCATCTATAAAATAGCAACTTCTTTTTTTACATTTCACACTGAAAAGTGGGCAGTCCTAAAGAGAACACCTCCACCCCCAAAAAGAGGAAAGCACTATATAAGGACTGCAAGATGTTTCTCTGCCATACATACAGGACCCCAAAGGACTATTACAATCACCTTTCCATACCATCTCATTCTTTTCATTTCCCTAACAAAGCCGATCCTGACCTAATTCCAAAGTTTTTCTAAAGACAATATCATCTTGTCTGAACATTAAATGCTCAGCTGCTTTCTGACATTGTGAAGGAAAAGTGTACACTCTGAAAATCCCCTGATGTCAGAGAGATATTGTTCATAACTGCATTTTCCTGATTCAAGTGCCACCATTTTCATTGCAGCAGTGGAGACAGAACCAGACAGAAACATTTCCTCTCTGCAAAGGAAGGTGCCTGCAGATTGCATAGGTAAGATCAAGACTATTACTTTGTTTTACTGACAAAATTTGATCATTGACATAAAAATTAACATTACGCTTCTAAATTAGTAGATTGAACAATTGTTTTGTGAATTTAACTCATAATAAGAGAATTTAATACATTTTGGTTCAACAATACATATGGAACTTAGTGTACACTAAAATGCAACAGTTATAAAAGTTAGTTTAACTGGCAAGTTGTCAAACATTACCTACAGCAGTTTTTAAACTTAGTATCTGGGCTTTTTATCATACCAAATCCTCTCTAGTATCTGAGTTCATGTTCTTACAGTTGTTTAAAAAAATATTATGTCTGTAACTCTGAAATCTGTTAAATTTTTCCATATGATTTTATATGAAACAAAAGCTAAGTAGGATACACTTTACTAAATGCATGTATGCATACAACAGTAAAAGCTCTCCAGGTACAGGTTAGTAAGTTGAAATGTCAGATTTTATACACAGTCATTGTATAGAGCTTTAATTTCTTATTTTCACTTTGGTGATTGAGAAAAGATTGAAAATTGAACTTGGAGAAAATAAAGATATTGAAGTTTTCAACAACCATGTTCTATGTTTACAAATACAGACTGAGTTGCAAAACATACATCTAAGGTTAGAGCTCTGATAAAGTAATACCAGACACAGACATGAGCATAAAATAAATGCATTTAGTGAGATTTCTGCATCATACAGAGTCTAATTTGTACTTAAATGGAGGTACTGGACACTCCTCTTCATGTCTGCAATTAAAGTAATGCTTTGCAGTTAACTTGCTTATTTAGTTTTAAATAGTTAAGTGGTTTCCAAATTAGGTTACAGATGATAGAGAAGGCTGAGAAACAAACCAAGACTGTAGAAGTTATTGCCAGATCCCAGCTTGAACCTTCACTTTCCTCATTTATTTTATTAGATTTTGTGTACAAGAAATCTTAGGGGTTTAACATCAGTCAATTTTCTTCACAAAATCTCAGTGGAAGAGAACACCCAACTGTAACCTCATACAAACTCAAGATGAGAACAGCATCAAACAGCTGTTGGGAACATGGAAAAATAGGGGAGAAACAGAAACAGCTGAGATATGAGCCAGGAGTAAAAGAGACGTTAGAAGCACAAAATAATAATTTTTAAATTGTTTTCCAGCTCTGGCCATTCATTGCAGAAATACTGGCATAAATGAACAATTCAACATGTCTTCTTCAGCCATCGTTGGCCACCACTGTAGCTCTGCCTGTCATCTACTCCTGCCTGTTCCCTGCTGGGAGCTTTGGGAATATTCTCGCTGCCTGGATATTTTCAAGGAAAGCACCCACGAGGAGAACACAGTACATTTACCTGGCAAACCTGGTGACTGCAAACTTGTTTGTATGTAGCACTATGCCCTTCCTGGCTGCCTATTTTGCAGGAGGGAACCACTGGAGCTACAAGTCAGTGGAATGCAGGATCGCTCATCACATCGGGACGCTGGTGATGCACGTCAGCATGTACGTGACCATCATCATCCTGTGCTCCATTGCTCTCAGCCAGTATGCAACACTGAAGAAAAGCAGTGAGCCTCAGTACTCCCAAGCAGTCAGGGAAAGCTTCCCCAGGTGTCTGCTTCAAGCGTTTCGCCAGCCAAAATTTGCTAAATATTTGTGCATCATTATATGGCTTATTGTGCTCTGCATAACAGTAACAGCGATAACACATGATGTTCAGGTATGGACTTGGGGGGACTTTCACAGATGCTACAACATCAAGGTGGAAGTTGGTGAAAATACTGCAAAGATTGCAGGTTCCTTGGCCACTGCATGTTTTTTTGTGACTTTTCTGACAGTTTTGTGGTCATACTATTCTCTTACCAGACATCTGAGTAAAATACAAAAAAATACCTGTATTGGAGAAAAGCATCTCATTTACAGTACAGTGAAAAGAAACATCCTTGTCGTCCAGATGATCTTAACTGTCTGCTTTCTTCCATATCATATTTTTAGGCCTGTTTTTTATGTACTGCTCAGACATGATGACTGCCCAAGGTTAAACTATCTAGTGGAAATTAAAAATTTTCTTACTTGTCTGGCTGCTGCTAAAAGTAGTTTAGATCCAGTTATAAACCTTCTGTTAGATAAGACATTTAAGAAGAGTCTTTATGACCTGTTTACAAAATCCATACCAGAACAACAAAAACGTGACGCTGATATTTTCACTGAAATGGGAAAGGATATGGAAAATTTTAGTAGACTACAAGAAACAATAAATTAACTTTAACTACCTGTAGCCATGCTTTGATATGAAGTGGTAAATATCTAAGTAAAATGATAGTGTATTTTTTTCAAATCATCTTGCTTGCTAAATCAATATTAGCCATAATAAACTCAATGTGTATATCCAAATGAATCCAAGCAATTTGTACAGTGAACTGTGTAATGCCCATCCATCCATATAACATAATAGAGACTTTACATTTCACCTATGGACAGTGGTTTTTACCTAAAAAATTAATGAAGAAGTCAGAAACTAGGCAGAAGTTAAGGACCCAGATCTCTCTCATCATCAGTGGGAGTCCCAGGTTTTGACACAGGTTTCCTTTACAAAAAGCAGGCTGAACAAAGCACAGAGATTTCCCCTGGGATGGCTGAATCACAACTGTGCAACACAACTGATGGCTAAATAACGACAGCAAGACTGAATGGAGCAGTGTAAGTCCTCCAGATGCTCAGTGCTGCTGACAGGAATGGGTTTGGATCAACAGCTGAAAATCTGGGTGAGCAAAGATGCTCACTGCCAAAGTGCCCTTATAATTTGCACAGGTATAAACTCAGAACCCACCACTTCTGTCCTTCCTTAAATACATTTTATAGGGAATGTAGCTGCAGTTGTAAGGATACCTCAGCACAGTGGCTGACTGTGGCTGTTTCTCCTAACGCAGAATTTTTGGCAGCAGAAAAGGTTAAAATAATTCTTTCTCTGCTTTTCTAGTCACAACCACTTGCTACCCAGTGCTTGTCAAAAAGGCAGGAAAATGAACAAAACTTTGGGAACCACTAATCAAATGTAATTTTGTGATAAGACTCTTAGCAAGATCCCACTTCAAGAGTTCTACACAGCACCAAAAAAAATTATATATGCCTTCCTTTTTTCCTATATAGTCTGTCCAAGATGATGCCTCCTTTAAAATTTTTATTTGCATCAAAGCTTTTCTTGTTTTAAATAGTGGAAAAACCTTGGTGCAGTACAGGCAATTTGAGAAACTACAAATTGAGTACTACATTGGTGCAGCATTTGATAGAATAGTTCATAGAGGAAAAAATCCCAGAAAACTTGAAAGGCATGAGGGAGAGAAAGAAAAACAATATAGCATAACACAACTGACGTGGCAAACTTCTTGCACTGCTGAGACATCCTGGTGTCAAATGAGACCTTAAAAGGTGACTTGTGAATTGTATAATGATAATAATAAAAAAAATAATTTCCTTTGCAGTGAACACAAAATCCTAAGGCAAATATGCAGAGCACAGAGTTTGCAGAGCAGTTTAAAGACTGTAAGTGTCTGTCTGCTTTCTGGTTAACCCATTCCAATGTGCTGCATGGGTAGCCAGCTCATTGAACACAACATAAATGTTTTCTGACTGGGCAAATGACTGAAACATATAAACCTACTGAGCAGGAAGCATGTGAATGTGGAGCTCTAGGTAGGCCATGAACATAATTCTCAGCAAAACTAGTTCTCATGGCCCAGCAGACAGTCAGCACGGCTTGAGGAAAAGGGCGGCACAAAACAAGCACCAGGACTCTGACACAGGAAGCAGAGGCAGAGGATTGGACATGAACAGGGAGAAAAGTGTACTGCCTGAAGAACCACCAAGAAAAAATACTGAAAGCTTTATTCTTGCAGTCTCTCAACTTCTGCACTGAATAAAGAAGCATTCCTCACAAAAAACATGGCCAGGTAGGACCGCAATTCCACCTCTGTTAGTGATCTTGCAGTCTTAATAATCTTTTCACAATTTAATATGTAATAAAATCCTCATCAGGCACTTGCCAGTAGATCAAGAGGATCTAATAACTTCTACAAAAAATACAGAAAAAGCACCAGTTGTTACTGGATGTCCCAGAAAGCATAAAAGAAGTTTCATGTCAAAGTGTAAAGAGTTGAAGGAAAGTAAGATGCAACAGATTTCTTGTTTTGGATATTCAAAGACTGGAAAGAGAAGATGGTCTTACACAAGAACTTTTGTTCTGGTCATTTTTTATATAGTTGAATACACAGTTACATAAACACACACAAATACGTGTACACTGGTTTTACTCATTTCCATATATGTCTAAAAGCAGAAGTGTAAGGGAGTTGAACCCTCCCGGCAAAATCTGAAGTGCTGAGCTACAGGCAGAGAAAGACAGAAGTGGTGACTGAGTGTGATCTCAGAAATCCTATGGTTAATTAAGCTCTGTACAGTGCAAAAATCAACACACAAATTCCCACACAGATCAAGTCTCAAGTCACCTGGAACCACTCGGATTTGTATATGACACAGAGCACAGCACACAGGGCTTAGTCCTACTCCTTGGAAAAAGTGTTTTTACTCTGTCACATAAATATTGAGCTGAATCTTCACGGCAGAGAGGGCAGAATCTGTATTTTTGCTTAAGCAGTTTCATCTGCTTACATGATCATGCTGCAAACAAGCATTCATACCTACCAAGATAAATCTCTAACATTTTTTGATGCCTGCATTTCACTGACAAGTTTGCCCCAACTCCAGTTGCACACCAGCTGATTTCTTAATCAGAAACATACACAAACACTCAAACTATGTGGAAATCACAGTATAAAGTTGGAGTATTTGGAATGAATTAAGGAGAAAATCCCAGCAACTAAAGCTCTTGATGTGATTAAATTACTTCTGCATCAGTTATATTAAAAGGTATTTTATAACAAGATTTCTGCAACGCTGGAAAATGCTACGTAAACATCACAATATAGGTTAACAGAAGATTGCAAACCTCTTGATGTTTTACTGATAAAAACCATTCTGTTGCAGTTATTGCAAAAAAGAACAAGTGACAAATGACACTCAAACTGTAGCAAGAGTTTTACAGGAAAAGAAAAGCATCTCGTTTCAGATCAGCATTACTCCAGAGCATTTCCCTTTTGTTGTCCTCTTACATAAAGATTATTCTGTACACAAACTGCTGTGAAACAACATTCTGTACTGGAAAGAAAACACCCTTTCAGTGCTGCTTCTTTTGGTAGCCATTGTTTGGGTATTTCTCTCAGAGCAAGGTGCCTACAGGTCATTTTGTGAAAGCTTCTGTGTTTTGACTCTGCCATCAGAGGTGTATCTCAGGCACAGGGGGGTTTGTCACAGGCTGCAGTCTCAGTGCTCCAGAAACTGGTAGATTCTGTCACTTGGGAGAAGTCCAGTGAAGTTTCTGGCACCAGACTGCAGCAAATTGAATATTCCTGTCTAGCTCTTCCAAACCAGTCAGGAGCTACAGGAGCACCGAAGTGGCTAAAAGACACCTAATCCTTAGGTGCAAATTTTCCTGTGCATCAGATACTGATCAAATATTTTGCAGTTCAAAATAACATTTGCAGAAAGCTTAAAAGGAAAAGCATGTAGTATGACTTTCTCAGCCTTAAAGATTTTATTCATGCACTTTCATCCATTCAGGTAATTTGGAAACTGGTCATTTAGTCTACTTGCTTTCAAAACAATGTCTACAGTGACATCTAGAGCTGGGATACTGCAGTTAATTTAATATGTTCTGCACCCAAACCCTACAGTTCTGCACTGCTTTGGTCAATACAAAACACTGCTGGTTTACAGCTTTAGACTGATACATTAAACATTTTTTCTAAGCCAATTAATTGAACAGGTTTATTTTTAAGGATGGTACTTAAAAAACCCTGTGATTCTGAGGTGTTCAGAGACTGGACAAGTCTAAAATAAATTCCCACTTTACACACAGTGAAATGTGTCTTCCTCAGAGGCTCTTGAAACCAAAATTTGTTTTTGTTCAAGCACATTGTCCAAAAAAAACAAGTGGAGCTTTCAGAAAGACACAGCAACATAAAAATCTCAAGCAGTACCAAAAATGAACAATCAAAAGAATTCAAAACATTCAAGATGGAACAAGATGAAACATTCTACCAGGAATTATGAGGCCATCTTTAGAATTTGACATAAAAATTTACTTTTAAATACCAAACTTTTAAACAAAAGCCAACCAAACAAAAAAAGCCTAGTACATAATATTTTTTTTTTATTTTAGAAGAAAAGGAATAAGATGCTGGGAATGTTTGCAATGAGTGTGTACCCAAGAACAAATGACTCCTTAAATGAAAACCATCAGCTCAGTATCCATACTCTGTTCCCTCACAGATCACCTGTAGGAGTTTGAATCTTCTCTTACCCACTAAAACCCAAGATTCATTCTCAAACTGCACCATCAGAGCCCGCTAGAATTTTCATTATTCCTATAGCGTTTGATTAATTTTGGATGAAACCCAACTCTTAGAGAAAAGGGGATAACTATTTTAGGCAATGACATTAAAAAAGAAATTCCATATTCAAACTGAAGAGACCCAAACCCACTTCAGTTAAAAATTCCCAATTTCTTACAATACATTGGGATAAACTACTTCCACAAATGCCCACAGAAACAGCATAAAATTCATGAGAACAAAAAGAGTGTGTACATATGCTGCTCTAAAACACTACACTTCTCCTCCTAAACTTGTTTATATTAGAGAAGTTTTCATAATAAGAAATGTTTAAGACTGTCTGTAAACAGTGGAGAATACTATCAATATGGTAGCATTTCAGCATGTGCATCCCTCTGAAATCTTAGCATGGATGAGGACTGTCATTATCCTGTCAAGTTGATGCCCTTAAACTGCCAATTCCAGTTTAATTTATGCAATTAATTTATACACGCATTTTCCTAACAAGAAAAAAATGCAAGCAGATTTCATTTGAATATTCAAAAACTAGAGATTAAAGTGACTTTCAAAGCAAGTTGCAATCAAATGCATGTGTAATTTGTGAATACAGACCTCCTAAATGTTCTGCATTGATGGAATTAGAGATGGGCTTTAATATTACATGAGACAATGAGAGGAAAGACACAGCAAATAGAGATTTCTTTTCTAGAGATCCCCTGTTCCTCTAAATTATAGGAATTGAAATTCGGTAGTTTACACCATTGTGGTGAAGGAAAAGAGAGTAATTAAAGCCCCTTACCTTCACATCCCTGTGAATTATATTATTATCATGACAGTAACGTAGAGCTTCCAATATCTGCCTCATGTAATGACTGAAAAAACAAACACATCAGGCATGACAAACCTGCAGGAAAAATTACTATAAACATGCAACAAATGAAATTTTAAGAGTCTAACTATATAAAACTAATCAACCAAAAATCTCAAATATATAGAGTTGTGTGGAATGAAGTTTGTGTTTATAATAGCGAATAATACAATATAAAGTTTGAGAATTATTCTGGTTGGAGCCAAGGAAAATTAGAAAAGAAAAATCTGGGTTTTTTTAAGGTTTCACATGTTCCATAATTCCATGTTCAATAATTGTGCTTCAAATGACAAGGAAGTCAGGACTGACCATTTCTTTAATAACAAAACACAGAAAGGAAATAAGTGAGTACCAGTGCCTGGTATGTGGAAAAGGACTCAATCAACATCCTGACTTGGTGCAGATTGGAGACTGACCTCTTCCTTCTCTTTTGTCCAAAGGATGCCCTAACAGGTCACTGACCACAGTAGAGAGCCAAGAAAGCCAAAGGCATCCTGTGCTGCATCAGGCAGAGTATTCCTGTGGGCTAAGGGAGGCAATGCTTGGTCTGGAGATTCCAGCTGGTCAAAGGGAAGGTTTTTCTCTAGGAACATAACCAGGCACTGGATCAAGTTGCTCAGGGAAGCTGTGGAATCTCCATCCCTCAAAGTATTCTAGACCCCACTGAACAAAGCCTTGAGCAACATGATCCAAATGCTGTGCTGACCCTGCCCTGAGCAGGAGGATGACATAAGGACCTCTTGCTGTCTCTTCCAACTTGGTTTCTACAATGCTAAAAAATCTACAGTGTGAAGAAAAGCAAAAAAATGATCTCATGGGTTTTGAGGTCAACAATCATGCCACTGGGACACTGGGTTTTGTTATCCTTCTGCAGTTTTAGAGACTCTTTCATATTGTTTCAAAAGTTGAATGGACCATGACCGCAGTGATACATAGGAAAGAAAAAAAAAGACAACTCCATCTAGCAAGACCAGTAAAATTCACCCTGTCAGGCACATCACCTAATGCCATCCTATGAGAGATCCACAAAAGGCAAAGACAGACAATTAATAATTGGATGTGAAATACTATTTTACTCAATAATCTCATTCAAATATATAACTGGTAAATGACAAAACACTAATTATTGTAATAAACATCTAGAGGGTGGAAAAAGGATTATTTACAGTAGGCCAACTTTTAGCTAACAGACTGTAGAATATTTCATTCTTTTCTATTTATCCTGTGGGATTAATTAAAATTATAATACATACCTGGCTACAGCCTCACTGTAGACAAATCCAGCATCTGCTCTCTTCACAATTTCAAAACACAGGTCGGCTCCATCCATACTGCAGGTAAAAAGAGGAAGAAATAGTTAAAATGGACAATTACAAACAATTACATAAAAATGGTCCAAAAGATCTACTTGCTCCATTTACATAAATCTTACATAAAATACTCTGGATGCATGTACAGTGCATTACTAACTAAACCAGCATTTAATAGGTAATCTAATAGAAAATGGTTTGGCACAGGTGAACCATTTTATCTCCCTCAAGTCATATAACAATTCTCTCAAAAAACTGGCAATACCAAACATTTCTTTTATTACTTAAACTGCTCATGGAACAAGGTGTGCAAGACAGCAGGAAGTCAGTATCTGTACAAGAAGGCTGTGCAAGTTAACAATTAATGCCTGGTATTTGGTTAAGTGTGTTTGTACAAGAACTACAAGTGCAACTCTGTAATGACTGTAGTAATAAAAAAATCTTACTCAGTTTGAATTTTAAATGAAGACTAAAAAACATTCTCTAGAAATGTAATACAGTCTTTCCAGTTGGCACTTTCTCATAAGGATAATTAAGCAGCCAAGATGAGATTTTACATCCCACAGCCTCACCAAAGGCACTGGAGAACAGTGGCAGCTCACACTTGGTATTGCTAGCCCTTGATACCTTTTTTTCTCTTCTCCCTAATTGTCTGCAGTCTTTCTGATCACCTAATTTCCCACAATAAGTAGTATTACACTTTACATGCAGGTATATTCATAGATCTTAGGCTGAAATTAGACTGCCATTTCTGTAAAACTAAAGGAATCTGGACTGACTGAATTGCCTTCCTTTCCCTGTAAGTCTGCCAAGGAGATTGGTATCTAGAAATATTCACAGCTTGATGGGGCAAGGAGAGAGCAACAAGAGTTAATTCATGTTTTACAAGGCACTTCCAAAAATATCGATTGTAACATGTCATTTTCAGCCTTCACACCTTTTCTTTTTCGTCTCCATGATGACTCAAGGGGGAAAAAAAAGGCAGAATTTGCACAGTAACTTGAAAGTCAACATTACCAGGGCTGTCTTGTCAAGCTGATCAGAATGCCAGCACCAATCACTTTTGCTGTGTTACATACCTGCAATGCTAAACTTCATCTCAAGGAGTTGCAAGTCATGTGCAGGAGCTTTAATTCCCAAATAAATCCAAAAGGCAGCCCATGCAAAATATGCTACCATGTGGATGGAGCACTGACAACTGTGAGAGGGACTGGTGACCAAAGGAAATGCACATTGAAAAGTGCAACGAAACCCCCATGGCCAAACCATGCCTGCCCTTCACAGCATCAATATATTCCTCTGTAGGTTTTTCTGCCTTGCTCCATTTCCTACAGCAAGTCTGGATCCAGGGCTACATATTGCTCAGAGAATAAGCTGTGCTGCACTGCACATGGTCCTGCACAGCAGCCACGGGGTCAGGCTCAGTGAGAGCAGCAGAAACCTGGAAAAATCCCCCATGTCACTCTCTCTTTTAACACTTTCTCACACTGTAGAGCACACAAAATGTATGATCAACTACCAAAAGCTGAGATGTCATCCTCTTTAAACAGCAGACGCCCACAGAAAATTAATTTCACTTTGACTTGTTAAAAACTGAAGATGAATAAATGTCCAGAGGCACTTAAGATTTTAGCAGCATCAATAGTTGCTGCAACACTGAAGTGAGAGTGTCATTCCTGTAAACAAAGTATTCATAATTAGAACAGTCTTTAACATATATTTCTATCTCCCACTTACACATACCAGCAGTTTTCATTCAAAATTTGTAGCAGAAAGCGGAAGTTTTGATTTTTTTTTGCCAAATACGTTTGAAATTTTTATTCCAGTAAGATGATACATTTGAAATTTTCATTCCATTAAGATGAACTCTGTTGGTCTTCAAAGCACAAATATGGAGTAGGTGTATTTTAATCTCTGACTTCAAACTACTCTTCCAAGACAAAATCTTTTTTTAAGAGTAGAGTTCTTTTATGTATTAAGAGGGCTTGTATCACCCCACATGATACAGTGTATTCAATACATGATATTGAATTTTACCTGAAAATCACGAGACTTTTGTCTAGCTGAGGCTGTAGAAAGCAAGAGTCAGCCTCAGCTATAAGAAAATTCAGTGCACTAGCAGATTGAAAATTCAGCAACATCTTATCCACTTACAAAATGATTTTGCAGAAACTGAAAGGTTTGTGCAATATAAAAGTATTAAAGTTCTGGGATACCGACAGAATGAATGTTCAGGAAGTCTCAAGGGTTTGTAACTATGAGCCTAGGTGTGTGAGAACCATTAAAAAAAGGTAATAAACTGAAATAAACATAGAAAGGCATATCCACAAAGACTTACATGGATGATACAAAAAAAATTGGGGAAAATCACAGCACAGTCATAGCCTGAGAGCACCCCCTGATACCAGCAGAGGGCACTCACGGCAGGGATTTGAACAGATATGTATATATAAATATATATCTGTGTATATATGTATATATTAGGTATTTCCAACACAGGTGCAGCTTCAGCTGCCCAGCACAGGCAGGGACACACCACTTCACATCCCTGTCTGGGTATCAGGAGGAACTACATCCCCCAGTTTCCCATATTCTACTATTGATTCCTCCATATTTTTAGCAGAATTGTGCCTGGAGCTCAGCCCTTTGGATAAATGTTTCTTTCCACAGCTCTTATCAGTGCTGCTGTGCACCTTGAAAATCTCTGCACAACGCTGAGAATAAATTACAACCTGCCCAGCAAATTTACTCCTGAATCACATTCAATGCAGAAATCTGCTGTGGCAGGAACAGTGACTGAAGAACAGACATTCTACTCCAGAAGAGTTCTGTGCTTTCATACTGGGGTATGATAGCTCTGAATTTGCAGGTGACCTAATATGATGTGGTCTAAAATCTAATTTGCTGATGAAGAATCAGAAAGCTTTAGAAGCACTGCTTTATTTAGGGAACTGAATTATTACTTGAATATTACTGCTTGTAGCTGAGTTTACTTAATTTTGTACCATGTATGTTCAAGGCCTGTGCACAAGGGCATTTTTAATTCAGTTGGACAGTTTTTATATACTTGCCATCTTCATTTACCTCAAATAAACTACTATAAATGAATTTAGATACTGTAGTTTTTAACTTTTCTTGAAGCCCTATGTAGTAACCTCTGAAAACTAAGACCAAAAAAATCCACATACTCATATTTGCACCCAGGATTTAGTTCATTATGGATAATTAAACAGTGTTTCCAAGTCTGCCATCTGTTTGGAGCCTTGTCACTGCTTTAGACTGAGACAGCCTTTCCTCACAGCAGAGCTGCTCCATCCCTCTGAACTTCTTGGCCTCCACTGGACTCGCCCCAACAGCTCCATGTCCTTCCTGTGCTGAGGATCCCAGGGCTGGAGGCAGCTCTGCAGGTGGGTCTGACCAGAGCAGAGGGGCAGAATCCCCTCCCTGGCCCTGCTGCCCACACCACTTTGGACGCAGCCCAGGACATGTTTGTCTTTCTGGGCTGTGAGTGCACATTTCTGGGTCATGTCCAGCCTCTCCTTCACCAGCACCACCCCAAGCTCAGCAACTTTGGCTTAATGCAAACCTGCAAACACGTTAAAGTACTGCTTTCATGAATTGAGATTTTAAAACTAAAGCATTTTGACATGTTAGCTAAGTTAAATGGCAAAGTTACATGTGTACAACTACATATATATACCCTACCTGCTAAATCTAAATAGATCAGGTCTTCTACCATCTCAAGAGACAAATTTCTCTTAGAATGCCCTAAGCAAATCCACCTATGTAGAATGATGAGACAATATTCTGCAAATGACCAGATATTAGTCCACTCACTGCAATCCACTCACTGCTCCTGTATCTGAGCTCTTGTGTGAAAGTATTCTTAGTCCTCACACTTTGATTATACTAAGGACAAACTGCATATAAATCTAAAATGTGGTTTTCAAACACTTCAAAATGAGTATTTGCTTTGTTTTAGAAATATTGCAAGTAGCTGACCCTTCTCAAAGTATTCTCATTGATAAAAATCAATGGTCATTAGAAAAGAAATATAACAAGTAACAGAATAAAAAAGTAAAAGTGATACTTGTATAGCAAACAGAAAACAGTAATTGAAGTAAAACCAGGAGGCTCAGGGGGGACCTTATCAGTCTCTACAAATACCTGTAAGGGAGTTCTAGCGAGGTGGGGGTCAGCCTCTTCTCTCAGGTAATAAGTGAGTAAGAAAGAGAAATGGCTTCAAGTTGTGACAGGGGAGATTTAGATTGGATATCAGGAAAAATGTCTTCATGGAAAGGGTTGTCAAACACTGGAACTGGATGCCCAGAGAAGTGATGGAGTCACCATCCCTGGGGTTATTTAAAAGATGTGTAGATGTGGAGTTCAGGGACATGGTTTAATGGTGGCTTTGGCACTGCCAGGTTAATGGTTGGACTTCATCTTAGAGGTCTTTTCCAAGCTAAATGATTCTGATTCTATATACAGGTGTCAACAAATAACACCAAGAATGAGAAGGGAAATGGCAACAGGGAATCATTTGGCATTGGAGCATCCTTTCTCATTTATGATATAATAACATTTAAATATTTTTAAAATAGTAGTTTTACTTTAGTGATAAGATTTTCTGGGATAGGATCTGCTTCTTACCCTACAAATGCAGTTCATCTATTACAACCAACTGCTTCTCTGCAGTTTATTACAGAAGCACCACATGGGTAACTGCAACCTACTGGCAACATGACATATGGCCCTGTTCTAAAGAGTGCTTGAATTTGTGTATAAATAGTGGTTAAAAACATAGCTCATTTTTTGGTGTTAAACCTCATTGCTACTGTTCATATTCACCAGTGCTTTTATGAATTGTAATTTGATTTTTTAGATGTTTATTTTAGCAAAAGTTTTCAAAACTGAGCACAAATTGTACATTTTCCCGAGTGGTACAATCTGTTGTTATCAGGTATATGCTACATTTGCTTATTTAACTGGTACTTTTCTGTATCAATAGATCTGGCAGGATATTTAGGTCATCCCAGCAGCTGCTCCATGTAGTTCACAGCCTATGAAACAGTACTGGACTTTTGTATCATTTACAAGGGATAGCACAAAGTTTCAAGTTCAGTTATTCTGTGCATTTCGTGTGTTGGGCCTGAATTAGTTTTCATGCAGAGCATCTGCCAGCCCAAATAGCTCATCACCAGCTGGGTTGGTATCACCTCTGCAGATCCGTGGTGTCTTTGCCTTTTCAGTCATTTCTGAATAACTAGACCCTAATGAGAATCACTCTATTAGTGCAAATCAGTTGAGTTTGTTATAGTAACAACAGAAGGCAGCATGAGGGAAAATAAGTTCCCTACACGTCCATAGATGCTCTTCGGCCAACTACAGGTTACTTATGATGGTCACAATTCCACAGTGTGTCACTAACACACTCAGACTCAGACAATGCACTGTCACTCCACAGCAAACATCATTCTTCTGATGATTCACTTTACCAAAGCATCCCCTTCAGCAGAACACATTGTTCTCACAACTCTTCCTTTCCTGCCACATTTTGAGCACAGGTGTTCCCACTGCCTCATTTTCTATCAATGTTTGCTATAAATGAGTGATGTTTTGCAGTGTATGAAGAAAACATGGACACACATATGGTAAACAATTACTATCCTTCAAATAATTTCACCTTGTAATTCCTTATCTCATGTGGCCTGAAGTCAGGTGCAGTATTTGTGCAGTAATTCTAATTGTTCAGACTTACTTTTTATGTATACAAACATAAATTATAATAGGCTTGTCATTAAAAAATAATTACGGCTTTTGTCTCATATTTCTGAGCTATCAGTGTGGTAAAAATAGAAGCAAAACCTTTTTTCCATTTCAAAATCTTGTTAATTATCAGAGTATGCGTCCCCAAGGTGTACATAATTATTTCATAATGGGGTAATTAAAGTCCCCTGGTCCATGCACTGGGATTTACAAAATAAAACGCAAAGTCAGTATTGAATAAAAATGTACAGGGAGGAAAGCATAGAATAATTATTTTAAAAAATCCTTAAAGTTATAAATTCACCTTAAAAAAAAGGAGATTTTCAAACGATTTTCAGCTTTACCGAGTTTTTTTTGCTGTTGCCACTCACTTTTCCACCAGCTCAACGGTAAAACCTGTGAGAATTATTTTTAAAGTGTGTATTTCAAATGAAATTCTTGGCTGTAGTGGACAAGCCAATTTGACCCAGAGACACTGGCATGACATGCTTGGTCCACCATAAGGAGGCCAAAGGTACCAGAAAATGCAATGGAGGAATTTCAGAGAAATTGAAGTGGTACAAATACTTATGCCCAGATACACAGGATTGAATTCATGTGGAGTATAAATAGAAGAGCTGGTGGGAGCAGAGCAGAGCAGGAAAATTGGATACAGAACATGCACAACTTACCCTTCTGTGTATCAGCTTTAGTCCTTCCCATTTAGACAAAACCTATCTCAGGAAGGACTAATAATTTCCTCTCAAAGAAAGAATGTGGTGGATTCAGGGGTTGCCTCTCTTTTTTGTTTTTTGTTGTTAATTAAAAATACCTGCCCACTGCTGAAGTCATGCTTTGGTCACTCTTCCAACTAAACTCTTACATTCAAACTTTGGAAACACATCTTTTAGACAAAGCCTCTTTTAATATATTGTGAACAGGTATATTGACTTCCAAGAACACTTAAATACTCAATCAGCCTTGCTTTCTTATCTAATAAAGGAAAAGCAGTGCTAAAGCAACCACAGCCTGGAAAAAACATAAAATCTTCCCAACTGGAACAGAATACCCTCAGTTGGATGATGTCTATCACTGGACTTTCAGCTTGCTCTGATGCTCTGTTAGGGACACAGGAGCCATCAACAAGCAGCTTCCCTGTCCTTAGAAAGGCCTGATCCTCACTTAGACACTGGAACAACTTCTTTTATCTGAGACCATCTGTACTTGCCAGAAACAAATTATTTTCATGGTACTTAAGACCTTTGAGCTACAAAACAAGTAGGTAGGTACAAAACATAGGATTTTATTTAGTAAATGACAGTAAAAAAAGGTAAAATCAAAGAGAGAACTTACAACTCAAAGACCATATAAAGCATTCCATCTGAGCTGTATGTCTCCAACAGTTCAACAATATGAGGGTGCTTCAGCATGTGACAAATACTGGCTTCTCTCTTTAGATCTGTGAAAGATAAGAAGGTAGTGGATTAGCTATATATTCAATTAAAAAAAAATGAAAGCAATTAAAACACAATGTTTGGAAAGATGTCTGAAATTTCTAATAAATTCATTAATCTTTATAAAGAACATTGATGAGATGGTACTTAACTATGCTGCTTCAGAACTTTTGCGTGAAATTAAGCTTAAAAACTCACATAGATCTCAAAATATAAACATACAAAATGTAACCAATTCTTGAAGTGACTTATTAATAAAATAACTTCTTGATCATAATCTGAAAAATTGTATAGTAGTAAGTCCTTTTAATGCACATATGCAGACTACACCAACATTTCCACTCTAAATATCCAACACCTCTACAGACTTATCTCCAAATGCAGAAGACAGGCTCTTTCCCCACACTACAGAACTACTAAAACCTGGAGGTCTCCACCTAACCTGCTGCTCAAAGCAAGGCCAGCCAGAGCAGGTTGCCCAGGATCACACCCTGCTGGGCTTAGAACATGCTCAAAGAATGGAAACTCTACAACCAGTCTAAGAAACCTCCACTGACACCTGGTCACCCTCATAAGCAAAGAAGTTTTTTTTTTAAGTTTAAATTTTTCACAGTTTACTTCTTTAATGGTGATCATTTATGTTTAAATCACAATATATGAAATGACACTGGCATAAATTTTGACCAGCATCTTTTAGCTTGTATCTCTAGAGAAGAGGGAGAAAAGAGAAAAAGTTGTGAGTACAAGAAGACCAGAAACCACTGTGAAATCTCACAGAGCTTGAGAGATTTTGTTAACTAAACAACATTCTTACTTTTTCTGATTACAAATCAATCTTTCTGCAGGTATAGAAATGCAAAAAAACCCAAACCACACTGAAATAATTTCACAGAATCATAGAATGGATTGGGTTGGAAAAGACCTCCGAGATAATCAAGTCCAACCCTTGGGCCAACTCCAGTCCCTTTACCAGATCATGGCACTCAGTGCCACGGCCAAGCTC
>JAWWEV010000001.1:112608660-112656370 GCA_035583235.1 Hafferia zeledoni
CCCTCTCTGGGCAGCCCATTCCAATGCCTGATTACTCTCTCTGCAAAGAATTTTTTTCTGATCTCCAACTTAAATTTGCCCTGGCAGAGCTTGAGCCCGTGCCCCCTTGTGCTATTGCTGAGTGCCTGTTGAAACTATTTGATATTTTTGTTATTTAATAATAGTTAAACTTTTTTAACATACCTACTACTATTTTAGAAAGAATAGGAAAATCCTAAGTGAATAACCTTGATGGGTAACTTGAGAAGAGAGGAAAACATCAGCCTGAATTCTGAAGCAGACATTTTCCTTTACTATTCTCTTTTCATACAATTGTTCATTGTTAAAGAATGACCTACATATGTATTAATGGAAAAATGATTTCTTGGTTTCAGACTGTTCATACTGTGCTACAGTAGAATGAAATCTGAAATGCACTATTTTCACACGTGTCCTCCTACATTTCTAACATGAATCAGTAACATTGAAAAATACAGGCAGCAAGATGAACATTCTTGGTTGTGAGCCATTCAACAGGTAATTCAGATTTATGCTATAATTTGGATCTTTCAGTCATCTGTAAATTCCAAAGAAACGCTCAGAGTCTGGAAAGAGCTGAATTTCAATCCAAGCAAAATGTCCGGAGTCACAAAGCGCAAACTTCCTTACCAGACCTTTTATGTTACACCTGCACTATGTGAATCCCCCTTTACAATCTTGCAAATATAATTTAAAAGCAAAATGACAGAGCAGCCACTTAGAAACCATTATGTAGTGGCACCTTAGGGAGTGCAAGCAGAGCAGCAAAAAGCAGCACCTTTCACTGATGCAGAAAACATTTCCATAAAGAAATTAACGTAAAATTTGTCCTTCATACAGAGATGAAATTCTGTCATGTACAAACCCAGCAATATGCCTTTCATTAATAAAAATACTTGCATATCAGTCCTTACACCACCTCCATGCAGAGTAGCCACTAAAACCATATTGTAACATTCCCTTCCATCACACTTGGGCTTTGATGTGACACTAAATGGTTTCCCCTCTTTTGTAGGCAGAGAGGTTCACTGAAGGGCAATCCAGTCTTTCTGAAATAGGGTCTGGGATAGGCACACCTGGGGACAGCATATGAGAACAGAAAACTGTGTGATTCTGTTAATGACTATGATCTACAGAAAATAGGGTGCTTTTATTTTGCTTCTTACTGTATAATGACTTTAATGCTACCACTCTTCACCACGGTATCTGACACCTATTTTAGGTGGAAAGCAAAGTCACAATCTAACAGGAAATTACAGAAAAGTTCTGCTTAATTTACAGGTAAAATTGTGTAAAAAATAGTTTATTTTGTCTGCTTCCCTTATTTAATATTTTGTGGGCTTTATTTGAAGTGAATTAGAACTGAGAAGAAGAAAGTGTATGCTGTCATTTCCTTCATTCCTCTGTGTAATATTGGATGAGTACAACAATTGCTCACAGACTGAGCACCAGCACAGGAGGAGGGAGAAACAAAGTGGAAAATAAAATCTCCAAACAGGAAAACAAATGAACAGAAGTTACAGAACAAGGTTTTGTATGACTGAGGGGTCTTGGGGCTAAGACCAGAACAAACTCCTATTTTAAAAACAGCAGGGCCTTGTTCAACAGTAGACCTATTAAGAAAGAAGAAAAGTAGGTATAAAGAGACAGACAAGCACACATCACATTGATTCAACAAAGCCACAGGGCAGAAAGGAGATGACGAATTCTGAAGCACATTTGTACTGTGACCTAAAGGTCAAAATATGTCACGTTGAAGACCAGTAAAAAGGAAAAGGGAGGCAGGAGAAAAGGCAGAAATAACCCACACATTTCATTGTTTTCACTGAAAAAAATGAGATCAGCATCTACTCCATTCTTTATCAAATGCTTTTACCAGACTGAATTAAATTTCACCTCCACAAGAGGTAAATAAAATCCCAAGTACCTACAGATACTGCACCAGTTGTGAATGCAACATAAACCCAAGCAGATGTTTAGCTGCAAGCAGGTGATTGAAGATTTCCTAAGAAAAATCTTATTTTTATCTTGTGAGTCCCATATTATTTGTAACATCATTTCGAATATAACATTGAATGAACTATTAAGTTTTCTAAACCTCTGTGGAGTATTTTAGCCATGCTGTGTAGTAATAAAGGTCCCAGACACACATCCCATATCAAAACAACCCCTTCACATTCCAAACACCTACAAAAGATTCAGGACAACCCAAGAATCTGTCAGTGGAGTAAGTCAGCTTTAAGCAGCAAGGGATGATGAGTCATTTACTAATCGTTCTGGGTCTCATATATACAACAGTCTCCTTCATTAGTAAATAAAATTCAGATAAAAGAATATACCCTTAGGCAAGACAAGGTCTTGGAGTCTAAACAAAACTGTCATCTTTTACTTGCTGGACTATTTAAACTTTGTGTTTGAATCTTTTTTTGAAGACTTCATCTATTAATTTTTCTCTTCTTGATAGAGCTGAAGAAATTACTTTCTGGTCTATTCTTTAAGACTTTCCTGTCAGCACTTCTTTAAAAATTAATCATTAATGACAACAGTGATAATAAACAGAATAGCAAGGCTTAAAAGCACAAGCTTTAAAAGTTTATCTGCCAGCTGCATGAAAGGTAACCATAAACAGGGAGAAAGACTTGATGCTTTATTTAACTTGTTTAGCATGCAGGCTGATACTTTACATTATACTTTGAAAAGCATTTAAAAGCTGTCATTTTACACTACTTTTACCAATAAATGTTCCAGAATTTCAGTCTGTTTACAAAACCTGAGGTTTTTTGCACCTGGAGACACGTTAAAGTCTCCATTTTAGACCCGGCTAATTATTTAGAGAGGTGCTGAAGTTGTTATAACAGCATGAGAGTTCAGACTTCTGGGACAAAGAAAAGTTCAAACATGGCAAAGGAAATTCCCAGTGATAATCTCTGCACAGGGAAAATGCATCCTTCGTGTATGGATAGTGAAAGTGAATTGCTGGAAGCACTAAAAAGATAACTCTCTAAATAACCACAAAGAAACATGTATCAGTCTTTGATAGGACATATAAAACATGAGCATCACTTAAAATTCCCATGGGAGTTTACAACCTCGTATCTTATGCATCTCTGACAATTCTGGCAAACACTGAATTTCCTTTCAAAATCTCATACCCAAGGTTTTAAAACATCTCAAACATACTGAGCATATTTTCAAAGTATATTCAGGGTATCTTACAGCATGGAAGAATTGGATGCTCTCTGGCAGCCTACATTATAGCACCGTTTTAGCATCTTAAAAGTGACATGCACATACTGTAGCAGCCACATCTTTTTTGGGGAAGGACAGCACCACGTTTCTCAGCAAGATGGAAGACACATGTCATTTTTATATATACACAATTCATTTTTATACGTACCACTCTGTTTTTCCTGGTTCAGTCCTTTCAAGGATTAGTTTCCCAGCCACAGCTTGGGTATGACAGTGTTTTGAAAGGAAGTGTCTAGATCAGTAGTAAAATTCTTGCTTAAAATGTTTTTATATATTTTGTCCAGTGAGAATATGATTCCGTTTAATTTCAAAAGATGTGGTAGTACTAAGTTTTAAAAGGAAATCAATATGCTTTGTTCACTTGGTTGTGTCATTATCACCCACCAACCTTTGGTGCTCATCATGGAGAAGCTCCTGACCACCCCAAATGGAATGAAGTGCTTTGGAAATGTGCCTGATGCACCACCTGAGGCACAGATGAGGCAGACTCTGAGACCTCAGCACCAACTGTTTCACCCCACAAACACACTGAGTTTAATCCTATGGATTAGCCTTTGCCAGCTGTTAAACTCCCACCCAGGTTCCAGCTCACCTTGTGCTCTCAGCTGGGAGGGGGGTAGAAAATACAAGTACCAAGAACTAAAAACCTCATGGGCTGAGATAAAGAAAAACAGGAAGATTGCCTGTCAGCCACTACTGTTGGAAAAACAGCTTTACTTGATGATGCTAAATTAATGTTTCCCAATTAAAGTAAGTATTGATTTGGGTCGAGACAAAGATAGAACCAACAAATTTTCTTCCCGCTTTCCCAGGCTGAACTTCACTCCACTCCAGATCGCTCTGCTCCCAGCTCTGAGTGGTGCAGGGAGTGGGATCATGCTCTGCCTGCCACAGTGGTTCTTTTCTGCTGCCCCTTCCTTCTCACACATTTCTGCTGCTCCAGTACAGGCCACCCATGGGCTGCAGGGGATATCTGCTCTGCCATGGTGAACCTCCTCCTTCCCTGATCTTGTTCCACACTCCCTACACTTTGCTCCAGTGTTTTCTACCCTTCATGAAATATATTTTCACAGAAGCACCACAGGGCTGATGGTTCAGCTCTGGCCCACTGGATCTGTCTGAAACCAACAGCACAGAGCCCCTTACCATGGAAGTTGCCTTTGAAGCCTCCCATTACAAAAACTTGCCACTGACATTTAATACAGATCTGATTCATTTTCAGCACTACACAATGTGCTTTGAGGGGCTACAAAGGACCCGACTGCCTCCAAGCCCAGCACACCACGACACACCTCTGCCTCATGTCATCCTGTGACAAGCACATGACACATCCTGCACAACAGCAAACTCCAGTTTAACCAACCCTACTGTACCTGAGGTCACGCTTCCAAAACCAGGCCAACTTCCGGGGCAATACTAGCTTAAAAAATTCCCCTATCCTCTCTCTGTTTGCTCATTCCTGCTGCTCTGTGAAAATTACTTTTAGGCTTAATTATCCTAATAATATAGCAAGGAAGTCATAAAAGCCCTCAGCACAGCCAACACACTACAACAGGAATGAGCAGCTGGAGGTGGGAACATCCTGTATTGACATTGGCAATGAAACTCCAGTACTACAGAACCACAGCAGTGTTTCTGTCCCAAAGATTTGTCTTTTTCATTTTTTTTCTTCCACCAGAGAGCATTCCCCTTTCTCTTAATTAAAACGGCACCACCCGCCTTCCTGGGATATGTGAGGGACTCCTCATCACACAGACACATCTGACCAGGTAATGACGCTTTGCCTCAACAAGCACTAAAAGCTTTTCTGCCTCTCCTCCCACGCATTTGGGGTGGCTGCAGCTCCACGGCAGCCAAGCTGATTTAACTGCCGGCTGTTTCCCCCTTCATCCCACACACATTCCTGCCCTCTGTTCCACTGTGCAACAGACTGGAGCTTGTCACACCACACACCAAACCTTTCCAGTGTTAACTCAGTAAAAAAAAAGACATTCATTTTTGTCTCCACTGGCTCAGTGTCAGGCAGTTTCAGTGGGGAAATGGCTCAGTGAGCTACCTCAAGTATAAAAGCAATTAAAGAAAGGAAAGCAATATGGAAGGAGAAAGCAAGTAAGGCTGGGAAAGGCAGCATTCAGAGCTGCTCAGGGTGCTGCCAAGCACAAGCACACACCTTTCCCTGCGAAGTGTCTCCATTGTCACCAAACCTTTGTCCTTAGCAAACATACTTAAAACGTACCAAAAAGAAACAAATGCATATAGTTGTGAGTGGCCCTTGATAAAAACACCTTGATAATCAACACGTACAGTGCCAATGTGAGATAATCATCTCCTGTCACAATCTTTTGTTTCAATGCTACTGTAGCATTTGGAAACAAAACACTGACATGAAGTAAGAACAATCAAATGCAGTTACAGCTAATACTCAATAACCAGAATCCCTTTCTGAGCCCCCCCATGCTGAAACCTATGGAAATCTTGATTTCATGGACTCAGACTTCATAGATGTTTGCTAAATCCTGTATAACTTCCATTTGGTACTCTATTCTTTCTCTGTGTTTGGACATAAATATAAACATGTTAATGGCTTTTTAGCTGGAGCTGAGTGTCTTGGGAGACTTACGAGGCAGTTTTCCTACCTCAGTTTATACTCTGTCAGCTATGATGAATGTGAAACTGGATGTAAAAAAAATCACTTTTCTCTGACAACTTCTGATATATCCACCAGCCTTGTCCAAAATCATGTATCTGAGGCACTGTAAGCTGCTTTTCATGTTGTGTTCATGAAAGCAACTCTCCTTCCTTTTACTCTCATTTTACTCTCATTTTTAGTGGCTTGCAAATAAGCAATGATTCAGAATTAAGATGGTGTTTTTTAGGTAATGAATCAACTTAAGCTAATAAAAATGCTTAAGAATGCCTGAAAGAGTATTAATAACTGCCTACTGCAGATAATTAAACACAAATAATTTAATTTCATTTAATTAAATGACAATTCTTAGCAACTTTTTACAAAGTATCTACCACAATGAAAAAAAAAATCTAACTTTTTCCAAGTATGAGCAAAGCTTGGATATCTCTCCTCTAAAGCTTTGCACATTTTATGTCCTCTTGGTTTATACTCAACATCAGGTTCAGTGAGGTAGGGGAACAGAGAAAGAAAAGGGGAAACAGAAAAGTTAAAGTAACACTTCCTGGACTATTATTTTTTAATTATTAGGTGCACAATCTGTCTTTCAAAATACTGTTAGCAGTTCTCTGCTCCAAAGCAGTAGTTTCAGAAGTGTTTCAAAAGCTCAAGAAGGGACATGATAATGAGAAGTAGGGTTACAAATTTCATAAATTAATTTAAAAAAGGAATAAGGGTTCTCTCTGTCACAAGTTTGGACCTCCAAACAGAAATGGAGTTGCTGCTGAAGATATTTTGTAACCTCTGCTGTAAAATATGGAACACTTTTCTCCTAATATTTTGTTTTCAATAATTAATGAAAGGAAATTGAAAACAAGTCATTGACTCTCAAGTCATGATCAATCAAGTTATGAAAGTGGGTTCACTATTGATAACCATATTATATTAAATCCCACTCACTGCACAACAGCCTGAAACCCAACACCTTCCTCAGTGCCAGAGGGCTTTTTCCACTGCAAAACCACAATTTCAAACACTGCAATGCAATGAAAAGTGGAAGGATATGTTCAGCAGCAGATATCTGTCACAACATGCTGTGAAATTTCGTTTAAAATAAACAAACAAAAAACCCCAGAGAAACAGCCAGACACGTGGTGTGTATTGGTAAAGGAATGCTCTGTGCTTGGCTGGGGCACTGAACTGGCAAAATGCTCATCTGGAAGGTCAGTGTAGCCTTTACTGAAATAACTGGGAGGTTGTAATTTCATAAAGTTACACAGATTGTGTTTTGTTGTAGTGATAAACACTTAAAAGCAGCAGCCCCATCAAACGCAACAATTGTTCCCTCTTCTGTCAGCTCGTTCTCTCCCGCACCATCTCTCCCTTCACTGGTGCAAGAGCTCCTGCAACTGCACCATGAACAGGACCAAGGAATCGAACCACCTCAACTGCAAACAATCCTGTTCTTCCTCTCCCATTAGAGCTGTTTTTCAACCAAACCTGGTCTGGCTGGTCCTGGGAATGTGCACAAACACCTAAGAGCACAATAGTGTTGATAGCCCAGCCATGGACACAAATGGCCAGATTACAGCAGCGATTCTCCCCTCACAGCAGCACTGGCTAATAATGTTTGACAACTGGTCAAATCCCAACAGTGTGTACAGCATTGCTGTCCTCCCAAAGGGTAAAGAAGTCAGAAAACAAGATTTCACAGTATTATTAGGAAATGTTAACTTTCAGCAGTTTTATATTTAACTGCAATTAAAATAGAGGAATGAACTTGTAAGTCAGTCGTATTCCTTTTTCTCTCTGTAATTTCCCCTCTTTATGCAGCTCCAGACAGACGTGCATCCCCACAGACTCCTCACTAGATGGCAACCCAGCTCCGACTGATCTCCGTGTGCTCCGCAGCTGAGCACAAAAGGCAAATGCATCTATTCAGCCGCAGAGAGCTTTACGTTTGGCCAGTTTTATACCATTCAGCTGATTAATGATGATTACAGTTCAGACCTAAGGAAAAAAAAAATCCACTCTAAAATAATTAAGGTACATCCAGTGCTGAGGCCTTTTTATCCAAGACCATTCCCTCCTCTGTGCCCAAGGAGCCATTGGGAGCTGATGACCACACACCAGAACTGAGTAACACAACTAGAATACATTGAAACAGTTCGCTCACATACGCCAGAAATTCTTTGTTTAATTCATAAACTACGTCAGAGCAGTGTGTTTATAGCTTTGAAGTCCAGCAGAAAGCTTTAGAAAGCTAAAACCTGCAAATAGTTCAGTTCAAATCACTAGAATTTTTCCTTTTTAAAGGTTAATCGCAGAAGGTGGAGTTGTTTCAGTTTTTGTTCATTTGTGGAGGTTTCTTTTTGCTGCAGGTGTGTATTCATGGTTTCTCTCCAGCCTTGGGACAGGGCAATGCAGGTAATGTATTATCTCAGAATGTGCTGACAGCATCATTTAAAATGTTATGTTCAGATTGGCACAACATTTTTACACCAAACTTTGACGTCTTTTGGCCAGAATTCACTTAAGCTGATCAGGTTAAACTCAAGGTTATAGACTTCGCAGTCCTTTAAATGAGTTTTTAGTACTCATGTACTAAAATGTAATGACATTACATCAAGTACTGCCCTCAAAGGCAACGGAACAGTATCAAGAAAAGAATGTTAGTTGATCCTGAAAAGTAGCTGATTTCTCTTGCTCATCACTCTAACATTTGAAGGGTTTTTTTTTTTTGTCTTTGAAATGCCTTTTCTTCTGTGACTTAGCATTTACCTAAACATAATGATAGGGAAATTTATTTTTTTATATTATCAAAGAATCTCATTTTTATAGGAAAAACTCTAGAATTTTAAAGGCACAAAGGAAATCCTTTCATAACAGACGCAGCTAGTCTAGACAAGCTGTCTGTAACTCCTACTTGAGGAAGGGTTAAATAACCCCTTACTGCTCAACACCAAGAGGCAGAAACAGCCCAAAGGCACTCGGAGAGGGAACTGACTACATAGGATGCTTCTCATATAGACAGAACATACTTGTTTGCTTTGATCAGAGTTTCTTTGGTCTTGAACTGCTGGGCTCTGCATAACCCAATACAAAACCAGTTGCACACTAATGTTGGAAAGGAAATAATCTACTTTGCCCAAGTCTAGCCAACCCAGGCAAAACCAGCATCTAAAATACCAGTCTACTCTGAGCAATCTGATTCCACTGTGCCACACAGCTCGGTGAGTGGCAGTGTTTGAGCTGTGGTACCTGTGGCAATGCAGCACAGGTCACTTCACAGCTTTCCTGTAGTCCAAGCTCAGTAAATGCTGTTGTAAAGGGACAGCCGAGTTCTGAAAGCTCCTCCCACAGCACAAACAGCACCTACAGTGCACCCTGAGTAATAGGTAACAACTCAGTAAACACAAGGATGATACCAATTCTGTCCAACTAGGAATCCTGTGGTGGAGTGATGTCTGAATGCTGGAGAGCAACTACCTTAACAAAACTTGTTTTCTGGTTCAGTGACAGAACAACGTCAGGAACCAGAAAGCAATTTTAAGCAATAGTAACACAGGATGCAAAAAGAGCTAGTCTTGGTTTGTTCCACTTCTGCCCATGCTTTGCTTTGCAATTATCACCAAAAGTCATAGAATTTGTTTTCTTTGTTAACTGACACAAAGTAATTTTTGTAAAACAGGTGTGCAGGTCTTAGTTCAGTAATTAAACAAAAACCTCGCTACAGAATACGTTCTTTACCAGCACTTTAAGGATTTCACACTAAGAACCAACAAAGTTTTAAACAGATTTGTTGCTACTTATCAAGTATCTACAAAATACTTTTACATACAGTCTATTAAGTTTGTAATGCTTTAAAGAGCACATTTCCCCCCTTCTGCTTGTGCAATTGTAATACTCCTCCAAGGCTCTGAAAATATATCCCCCCTTGCATTCCACAAAAATCAGCTGTTAGTGGTGAAAGCAGTGCAACTGAATTCAAACTTCTGTCTAGTAACACTCAAGTCACAGTTCTAGGAATAAGGTTTTGTTTGCCTAACTTGTCTCAGATTGCACAACAGGCTAAAAAGACTGCAAATCTTTACAAACTGTCACTTATGCTTTTCTCTGTAAAGCAGATGAAGCTGACACAGGTAAAATATCCCCATAATGAGCCAATCCAATCACAGTTTTGCCTATTAATTGATTAGAGTCTTATCACAATTACAGGTCATCAGTGAAATATTTTCTTTCATAATATTTACACACTTCTCATGATATATCATGATAAAGGACAGTTTCTCTTCACCAATACAGATACAAAGGGTTTTCTTCTTTAATTTCCCCTAAGTATCAAGAAAACAGTATTCCATTTCTCGTCTTTACTATCTGGTGATGATTAAGAAAAAAAAAAATACCTAAAATTCATACTTACCAAAAAATGAGTTAGAAACACTTAGATCACCTAATCCAATCCGAGAACCTGGGGATTGTGTCAGAAAGTAGGAGATATGGACCTGAAAACAGTACATCTGCATGGGTTTTTAACTAAGTTCTGAGGGACCTTCCCACTGCCCTCAAAATTCCAGGTGATGCCAAGGGCAAGAATCACATAGTGGAGAACACAACAATTTCCTTCCCTGTCACAGGGTATTTCAGGGGACTGACATGGATCTCTAAAACCTTGTAGTAATCACCTGGGGATAATGGATTGGTCCTCCTGGTAGACAGAGCAAAGATTATTTAAGTACTTACGCTCATATTAGTAAATATAAAACACTGACCTCGAACTGAATGAACCTTTCTCAGGTGTTAAAAGGTTTGACACAAATTTGTTCCAACAACTAAGCTGTGCTCTCTCACTCCTGCATGCTTAGCATGAGATTTATTTTCTTTCATTAGTGTCCAAATCTAAAATGATCACCAATTACAGTAAGAATAAAACTTCATACATTATGCCCATTTTTCTTGCTCAAAAGTGTCACAGCAACAATAAGCTTGCATATGTATGAAATTATCAAAGCATAAATCCACTAGTGATAATTATCTGTATCCTCTATGCATAACAGATTTATAAGTGCACTGTAAGAAACAGTTAACAGGATTCTTTTGTTAAAAGAACCCCAAATTTCCTTTCCTCACAAGTTAAAATATCTGCCTAGGATAAGGAAGATCACTGACATGATGGGGGACATGGAGATGTAAAACATAACACATCAGTCAGCTGAGTTAAGAGAACCTTGACCCATTCCACAGATTCTTTAGACCACCTTTCCTGTCTGCACAACAAAATCAAAACTCCCTCTTAACATGACAACATGACTTTCAGGCTGAATGAAGCATTGTCCAGATTCTGAAAATGGTCTGAAGCACAAGATGTTCTCCCCACCCTTTGTTGAAGAAAGAAGCAAATACAAGTTCTGACTTCAACCTCCCTCACCCCACAAACCTCTTTTGGTGAAACAACCTGTTCAGGGTGCCTCATGCTGCACAACCAGAATACTGCAGACAAGAAACTGAGGCAGGGAGGGGTGTACATGCCACTATAGGAAGGGGAGGAATTATGCACCTGTGGCTTTGACATAAAAAGCCAGATTTGCAAACCCTTGGGATGTTTATGCAGGTTGTATATGCATCTGCAGCAGTATTAAAAGTCTGCTCAGGTCTAGCAGAATTTATTAGCTTAAATGCAGTATATGCATAGCAGCTATGCTGCTTCAGGGCATGAGGACACAGTACAGTCTCTGCCAGTCACTACCTGGATTAATAAACCATGATGGACTTGAGTTAGCTTCTTGTAAGGTCACTTGAAACCCACAGGGACCCTGATTCTTGAGGGTTTGTTAGCTCAGCTAAACACAGGCTGTGGATATGCCAATACACACTCCCAGAAATGGAGTGCCAGGAAAATGGGGCTGATACTCTGCAGAGGGTCAGTTCTGGACTGGTGCTAAGCTCGAGCTCCCAAACTTTGACAGATAATAAAAGCACACTGTACATGTTTGGATTTGTGCACCCACATGCTTTTAAACTGTACCTGTATTATTGCACCTATTTCTTCCTATTAGCTACAGTACCTCAGTCTCCATTTACCATGGAGAAGTAGGACTTAGCTGCTTAAATCATCCTGTTGCATAAATCTTCATTCATGAACAACTAATTAGGGAAATAAAATGCCCTCAGAGCACAGAGAAATTAATACAATTTATATATACCCTATGTTTTATACATATTACAGTCAGTCTGGAAAGCCTAATTCCTAGGTAAGCAGGATTTAAAAAGAGAGTAAACTGCACCATAACGTTCTTAACCTGAAATAAGAAAAATTAAAGCTCAACATGTTTTTTACAACTTCGAACCTTTAGCACTGAACCTGAGCCTAAAGCTTTGAACTTTTCAGCATTCTTGAAAATTTGTTAAATTAAATGAAATCATCTTTCCTCTTTTGTTTTCCAAGTGCCTCAGAAAATCATGAAACTGGAACCCACTTAAACTTTTTGTTACCACAAACAATATTATTCAAGCGGTATCTGTGCCAACTTAAGAACAATCATAGACACAAAAGTGCTGTGAGCCACCAGCAATGAATACTGGAATTAAAGAATGATGAAAGCAGTCAACAATGCATCTGTCATAACCTGTTTTTAAGAGTTTTTTGCAAAAATGCATGTACCAAAAGCACAAGAAATTATACACCAAATTAAACTCTGAGGGCAGTTACAACGGCCCGTGGATTTTAATGAAAACACTGACTCAGATTTAACATCCTGTATGCAAGAATAAATGTAAAAACTGTACAAATGTAACAACCATTTCTCCTACAGACTATTTTCTTTGTTTTCCTGTTTTTTTAACTGCAATTTTATCCTCAAGTTCCCAAATACTGATAAAATTCACATGATAAAAATTACATAAAACCTGTAGCCTACTAATAGCATTGAAATCTGATTCATCATCTCTAGTTTGAAAAAGGATTTTAAAATACAAATCTATTATTTACACATAGTATAATTACAAAGCATAAAAAACTCGTAAAAATTTACTAAAGCTTCCATTTTTTAATTTTAAAACTTCAAAAATTTTCTTCTAGTGTACAAATATCCCTCATAACTATATCACATTTTCTCTATAATGATCTGATACTGCAAGTTACAAAACCTTTGGCAGTAACTGATCTTTGAGTTGAACTTTGATCAGTCTTTGAGTGGCTCAAATTGTTGGAGAATGGACTTGGACACTGAAATAATGTATCAGCATAGTATTGGATTGAAAGGGAAAAGAAATTTGCTTTCTATCATCAGGATCTAAGGAGTCACAGAACTGCAACAGGATCCAACAGAGCCCTGCCCAGGCAGCAGCTTGAACAAGGCCTAGAACAGAGCTTGCTTGTCTGGACAAGCTTTTGGAGCCCTGACACCTGAAACACTCCACCCTTTGCAGAAACAGTTCAGGTAGACATAATGAACCCCAGTGCTGTAACAACCAAAGCAAAACACCTGACCTCAGAACACTTTTCTGGGTCAGCCTTTGTGCAAAAGCCTCCAGACCAAATGAAAACGACAATTTACATCTCAATAGGGGAGGAACAACAGAAGTAACTGTACTAAAACAAAACAGCTCCTTGGTCTTCCCGTACCACTTCAGAGAACTGACAGGTTCACCAGTTACACAGACAAGTAACAACAGGTATCACATTGCAAAGAAAAGTAAGTGTTATATAATTGTAGTCCTTAAAATCTCTGCTCAGTTGGGAATTGGGTCCTTCTTCAGTTGGTTCAACTCTTCTTCTAAGAAAATGTCCAAGTGAACACCAGTTAACTTACTAATAACACGACAAGACTGTCTGTCTGCTGCCAGACAGGCTCCATCCAACTATGAAAGGAACAAGATTCCTTAAGGTCTCACAGCCCCAGACAACTGCAGTGGAAAGGTCAATCTGTTGGAGAATGAAGCCAGAATCTATCTCACTGGGTGAGGTAAGGAACTCTTACTTTCCCCTCATTAATTACAGGATGGGCAAAACAAAACTGTGCACAAGTGGCAGCCAGCACCTACAAAACACAAATGGGGCAAGTGTGGGGTGATGCATAACTCAGAAATTTTGTGCCAGTTGATACAGGAGAAGGACAGACCCTGCCGAGTCATATGAAGCAAATTCTGAAATTGGCATTATCTCAACAAAACCAGTGCCCTCATGTTTATCAGTTCCTATTTATTACAGTGATTTCAGATCTAGACTAACTGTAATTACTTTCTCATTTGGGCCACTAGATCATGAACACATCCCTTAAACTGCATAAATAAAGCATGTACTGGAACTGGAGGTCCAAGGCTTGTTACCTGGAAGAGTAATCACAAGTACAGAAAAACAAAGGATTGCAGAATCCTCTTCATCTGACACAATATTCTTCTGGATAGTCTTCAAGAGATGCTACTTCTCTTGGGCAAATCCAGCAATCAGTTTACAAGAGGCAAAAGTGATAGTGAAGAGCAGTGCTGAGAGCAAGGGGAAATAAAGTTACTGCAATGTCACATGAGGATACAGATTTGATTCAGGATATGAACCTGCCTTCCCATCAGCAAACAAACTGTCACCACAGCATGACCAGCTCTAAAGCTCTGTTCTACAACAAAACATTCCTAAGTACTAACCCAGAAGATACCCAATTTCATAAAGAGACCACCTCTCCCCATTAGGTTTTATAACACTTAAGAAATCAATTTTTCTTCCAGTAGTTGTTACTACATTGAAGAACGAAAAAGGTCTCAAAATGTAAAATATTTTTATAAAAAAAACACCCTGGAAGAGATATCAAAATATATTTTCTCCTCCAAAGATCATTACATATCTTGGCACATGTAAGTGCCCTCAGTCCTCAGACCAGCATTTGCAACTCAGATTAGCAGGCCCTGAAGCTGTGAATAGCTTTGCCTGTTACTGTACAGCCCATAATTCCTCGAAAGTTACTAAATACAACAGAACCAAGGCAGAGGTTTCTTATGCGCTGTAAAACACACAGGGCTAAGCAATGAACTAAACAGTGCCTTGCACTGAACTCCAGCTGTATTTCCCCTGCAATCAACTCACCCCAACATTACCTGACTAGAGTGAATGATAAGTCTTCACATAGGAGGGAAAAAGCAGGACTGGCAAAGATCAAAAGGCAAAAAATTCAGAGAAATTCATAAAAGAATGGGGGGGTGGGTGTGTATTAGGCATAACTGGCAAGGTGTTGCTCCCAAGGTAGCAAGGGGCTGCCAGGGTGCCTTCAGTAGGAATAGGTGAGAGGGGTTCCCTGTGCCACACACAGCCGGGTTGGGAATGGACCCACCACAGGGCACAGCTGAGCCCCACCAGCCACATGTGCCTATGAACCAGAGGACAAAGAGAGCCTCAGTGAAAACATATTTAAAGAGGGCAGTAAATAGAAAAAAAAAAACAAAGAGAAAACAAAAGGAACAACAAGGCCAGAGTGGGAAGAGTGAGGAGCCAGGAAAAAAAAGGAGTAGGCTGGAGCAGGAGGGGCAGGCGCTGGAGCAGGAGAGGCAGGTGCTGGAGCAGAGCAGCCACCCCAGCAGGCAGGAGGGACAGCTCCAGAGGGGCTGCTGCTGCTGGAGGAACCCGAACATGTCGATCCCATCTCCTGTCTGCCCATGGTCCCTCTGAAGGGATCGAGTGCTACGTGTGGCCAGTGGGATGGAGAGCAGCAAGGGGGAAGCAAGAGAGGTTTTGGCTAAGCTTGTATGTGTTTATTTCAACACCAGAATCAGTAATTAAAAGTCTGTTAACTGATGATAAATGAAAGTGATTGGAATTCCCCCCAAATCAGTAAACTCTCCTTCTGGCTAAGTGATGGGGGAGGGAAGGGATGATGACACAAAAGGAGCAGATCCCAACTGAATGAGCACCTTCAGTAAAGCAGGCAGTGCCCTTAAGGGGAGTTAATAATACAGACAGTGCACACCAACAAAACAGGACATGACCAAAAATAGGAAACTTGGGGCAAAAAGCCTGGTAAATCCAGAAAATTTCTAGAATGGAACACATATTTGCAAGTCTTTAATTGATATTGCTGAGCAGTCCTACCAAATAGACAGGAACACAGATAAGGATGGAAGCTTTGATAAGATTTGAGACTTTCTCCTCTCAGTCCATTGTCACTGTTACCTTGTGCATGCCCTTTCTCCAGTTAGTTTGCTTGTTATTTAAGGCAAAAAGAAAAGTAGAACAATGCCTAGGAGCTATTTAGGAAAGAACTGAGGTAGCAACCACAGCTATTTGCAAGACATGCTCCCACAGTTCCTACTCCAACCCCGGATTGCATTTCTGTGTAAACAGTCACTGGTAGTCACTCTTACAAGAAGTGAAAATCTCTTCTCTTTCCTAAGCATCCCACACTGGATTATCTCAGATTCTAGAATAACACAGCATACAGAGAGATATTGCTCTTAAAAAATATCAAAATTCCCAACTCAATAGATTTAAACTATGCTTGCTTGCATTTTCCCCTTAAGAAGGTAAGTGTTCAACCCTAGCAGGTTTCTAAATAAGGTGCATTCAAAAAAGGAAGCAAGTCAGTCCACAAGACAGTAAAGACCAGGAAACGTAGGATGCAAGTCCTCTGTTCACCTTTTTCCCAACTTCAGTTAAAATAAATCTGTCCAAAGGTAAAAAAAACTACCAAATCCAAGACAAATGAAGCAACAGGACTGCAGAATGAGTAACCTGGAATGAAGAAACTGGGCTTTCTCTCCCACTTCAACAGCCAGGAGCTGTTCAATCATCTCAGTCCCACTGAGGGGGAATGGGGAGCAGATGCAAAGCAGGAATACTCACCCACACATTGCACAGATGGTGAGTGGCATCTAACACTCCTAGATGTCAGCATCCTACATTTCCAGGGAATACCAGTTTCCTTACTGGCTTTCCCCTCTAACAGATAAGCTTTTGAGAGGTGGAGCTGGTGGGTGCCTTATTACTCTGCAGCACGAGAAGAATATTGGTTCTTGTAAAACTACAACATTAGAGATGAAAAGCTTCTTTCCAAACACGTCAGCCCCACCTGTCCAGCCCTGTGCTGGCAACACAGGCCCCAGTTTGGCACAGCCTTTCAAAGAGAACTACGAGGACAAAAGAGGATACACCAATGAGAACCTGTCCAGACCTGACAACAGTGATGTGTAACACATACATATTGTAATAAACATTTTTGTGGTTGCAGCTTGGATTCCAATACTAATTTGATTTGGCAAAGGAAAAAAAAAAATCTATCTTGCTCAGGCAAAGCAGTGTTTTATAAGTAATTTTCCCTATCTATAACGTTATAAACTAAGACAATATTTTCACTACGATCTGCAATTGCTAAGTGTCATTATATCACAGTCAGTGTTAAAAGTGACAGACATTAAGAAATATACAATAACTGGTTCTGTCACAGTAGATAAAACAATATATTTTTTAACATATCTTTATTTAGTTAGTCTTCTGAGAAACCAGAGGAAATCAAGAAGCTTGGGTTTTATATTGCTGACTCTTGCTAGTAACTTTTGTGCAACTTAGAATATGTCTTTACAGTAATTTTTCAGTTATATAAGGTATTAAAAATAAATCCTCATTTAAGTGCCTTAACAAATGCTAAGATATTCTGAAACAACAAAACATTACTCTTTAGCACCAGTCCCATTTGCAATTGGGCTCCTCCTTCTACAGCAACTTCAAAAAACCAGAAAAAACTGACCACTGAATACACAAAATAAATAGATAGAACAAACCCTTCCCCCAACTGAGAAACACACCATAAATCTTACTCATATATGGAGTCATCTTAAAAAACAACCTCCAGTAACAATCTCTGTCATGGATTTTAAGTTAACCAACCATAGGTCACAGTATTTTTATTTACATTGCCAATTTACTTACTGTCACTGTGTATATTTGTTGGTTGGATTCATATTAGGAAATCAAGTACATACAATATATTCAGTGTGAGTAGACTGTCCCTGATAAGTGTCATCATGAAAAGAAATGACTTGTAGCCGGGAAATGCTGTGCCATAAAGTGCTGGTTCAGAGTGCTCAGACTGCAGCAACACACAGAGCTGCTGGTAACAGGTCTCTCTCCTAAAGCCTTTGGCACTTGAAACCCCCCAAATTGCCAGGCTACAAACCTAAGAAAATTCAAGTATCTTGCAGTGCATAGTTAAATATAATACTCTTATCCTTCTATCCTCTAGGTAGTTGAAAGATTTTAATATGTTTTAAAGCCATACATCTTCCATTCCATTACTGTGAAGTGGGAGAATGACAATTATGTCTCAGTCAAATACTTGAAGTTACTGGTTATACATGTAGTAGTTTTAAAACAGAATAAGAAGGAAATTCAATGCAGTACTAAAAATAAAATCTAATTCATATAAAACGTTAATTCAGGTTTTTATTAAGTGGATTTTTACCTTAAGTAGAACTGTATAGACAATAATTTACTGTTTGTACCTAACTCTTTTCATTCTATTAAAATAAATAATATAGTGGAAGACAACGGATGGTAGAGATGGTAAAACTCAAACAGCAGATAAAATGCAGCAAGTCTTCAAGAAACAGAATTGAGTTCATAGGTCTCCTCAGGACTTTCACATCTTTGACTTATTTAAATTAAAATGTTTTCCTTTACTGTGTATGATGGCCAAGATATATTTTACAAGATCTCTTCCAAACACAAGTATTTCCATCTGCCTTCATAGCAAGTAGACTTAATTGTTGCTCTTAACATTTCTTTTTTCTCCAAAGATTTTCTTTACTTGAAAATATTACAAATATTTTTTTTTCCTCTTCTGAAACAATTCTTACCCTGGAAAACAGTCAGTGCTTGGCACTGTGTACAGCTGGACCAAACACACTGATCTGTGCTCAGGCAAGGCATGTCCCTTTGCATCTGTAGGAGTTACTATGTGCTAACATGACCTAAACGATGTTATTCTCATGAGCAAGTGACATACTGACATATATTTTGAACTTCTTTCTCAAAGTATTTCCATTCTCCCACATGATGACTTACTGTGGAGTTCTCTCAACTTCTACATACTTCATGTATTATTCATAACAATTTGCTGATGCAGATGTTAGAAAGAGAATTTTGATGGAGATCAGTGTTTGGTTTCCAAAATTGCAGTAAAGGCTGTGATAGTTTGTCACTGGTCTTTAGCTTTATCATTTTTCCCATGCTTAATTTTTTAGTTTGAAGACCAGTTAGGTGGTAGGAGGATTATATTATGTGTGTTGGTTTTAGCAAACTGTCCTCACAATCAGCAGTGCATCACTGATGGAGGTAAGACCTTCTATGTACAAAGACTGATAAAACTTACCACAATTGGAATCAACCTTGGGCAGTTATTTTGTATTTTCTTAAGCAACTGATTATGAAGCAGCCACGATCAAAAACCCCTTTTGGTTAAAGGTATGTATTCCTGTTTAGTTCTTGCAATTTTCACAGAAGCACAGAATGGGTCAGGCTCAAGGTATCACAGTGGGTCACCTGGTCCAGCCTCTCTGCTCCAGCAGGGTCATCCCACAGCACACGGCACAGGATTGTGTCCAGACAGTTCTGGAATATCCCCAGTGAGGGAGACTCCACAGCCTCTCTGGGCATCCTGTCGCAGCGCTTGGGCACTGCATGGGAAAGAAGTTCTTCCTGTGCATCACTTTCTGCCCATTGCCTCTTGTCCTATTGCTTGGTACCACCGAGCAGAGCCTGGTCCATCCTCTGACACCTCCCTGCAGATTCTTATAGACACTGATGAGGTCCCCCCTCAGTCCTCTTTTCTCAAGACAGAACAGGCCCAGCTCCCTCAGCCTTTCCTCTTTGTCACCCTCCACTGGATCTGCTCCAGGAGCTCCACATCCCTCTTGTCCTGAGGAGCCCAGAACTGGACACAGCACTCCAGGTGATCCTCCCCAGGGCTGAGGGGCAGGATCACCTCTCTGTCTGCAGGCAATGCTGTTCCTAAAGCACCCCAGGATCCTATTCCTGGCCCCCAGGACACCCTGCTGGCTATGGCAGGACACAGGTCTGCAATTCTAACATGAAAAGCAGTATTGAAGGTTGATATTGCACGAGGACCACTATTTGTAATATCACAGAGACATGTATTTCTAGCTTCACAAAACAACAGAACCCACCATTTAAGAGTCAAAGAAGGTTCTCTTTGGATCAATGAATTAACAGAAATTGCAGCTCAGCTGCAATTAATCTTGAGTTTTGTTGATTGCACAAACCAGAACAGAATACATGCTCACATGCAAACAGAAAATATTTGAAAATACAGCTGATGTTTATTATCTTCCCTGTGTTTGTAACCAGGCTGAATTACGGCAGACACAGATAGAGCCCATTTCTGGACTATTGGCAGGAATCACAATTCGTTAGATGAATACACACTGTGCACAGACACAGAACTGTTTTGGACAGCATTTCCATTTTTCAGAACAGAAGTTGGACATACCTCACCAATTTTTGCAATGAGAGTACAAGTAAGAACTTCTAAGAGTGAAGACTTAAGAATGTTTTTAAAATAAGTATTTTTAAAAGCATATTTCCAGATTTCTTTCATTAATTATGACTTCGCTTGTTCTGTGATTTACACTGAACCACAAGCACTACCTGAAAATGTTTTTCTTAAATTGAAAAATTTTACTAGTAATTGAAAATATTTAAAATATTTAAAGCTTAATTTTCAGTGAAACTTCCACTCTAAATGGCTGTGAGCTCCCAGATACAGATGGGATTCAAACAACAGATTTAAAGGACTGACCAATTTTTTGTACAGATTATGCAGAATTGATGGATAAGAAGAAGTCTTTACAGAAGTTTTCCTAATTTAGCAAATATCTTTAATGACTTGAGATGACCAAAATGTGCATAAACTATGTGTACTTCTTTGGAAAAATGGTTCCATATTATATATCACCCAAATAGATTCACTAATTATTTCAGTAAAACAGTTCTTAAGCATTATTTTATATATGCAAAGAGGAATTCACTTTTAATTGACAAACCATATTCACTGACTTAAATGAAATGAAACGTAAAGAAACTTTTCATGATAAGATTCATTTGTGTTGGTCTTATTTTCTTGTTCACAAATGTGAACACATTTTCTTGTTCCACATATATGGAAGTTTGATATAGAGTCATAGGATGGCTAAAAAGTATAAAGATCATCCAGTTCCAACCCCCTGCCACAGTCAGGGTCACCTCCCTCCAGACAAAGCTGCTCAGAGCCCCATCCAGCCTGGCCTTGAACACATCCAGGGATGAAGCATCCCCAATTTCTCTGGGTAACACATTCCAGTGCCCCTCATAGGAAGTGAGAGGAAAGATTACAGCAATGTTACTACAGCAGCAGTTTATAATCAGCTATGATTACTTAAAAAAAAAGCCTGGTCAAGTGTATACCCAGTTATGTAACAAAATAACAGTTAAATTATCTATTATCTGCTGCATAAATTCTGTTTAGTGTTAATTACGGAATTATTTCATTATTACATATGCTGTAAGAATTTCAAGATACAGCAATTTTTTAATTAGCACTCTAATATGTTATTTTTAGAATGCATAATTATTAAAATGACAGTTAAATACACTTGATATAATTGCATTTTGAAACCTACAAAGGGTATCATTTCTGTTTAAAAGATTGGGAGATGTGCTGACTACACTTGCTGCTTCCTCAAAAGCAGTTTCATGATAATGTTACATAAAAATCTGATCTGGCAATAAGCAAAGAGTCCACAGTGGTTTCAGCCACAACACAATAGTCATTTTTACAGTGTTGGCACCTCAGTGAAACCAAGAACAGACGAACAAAGCTATCAGAGCAGTGTGTAGCCAAGTAATAAAGATTAAAAAAGAGGAAGAGGAGTGTTCCTGCAAAGCCATTGTGTGTTCAGTGCTGTAGTAAATCCAGAAAAACCAGAAACATATTAAAGGCAAGGGACTGAAGTCCTACAGCAAACAAAGCTGTCCTTGTTTTACAGTCTGATTAGGAGGAATAAAGAACCAATTGCCTGCAACCCATAAAAATGTAACGATTTGCCTTCTATTTAAGCAATAGTGCATAAAAAATTAGGTAAATATTCTTATGTGCTTTGAAGTGGGTGTTATAAATTCACAAGCTACATTCTCCCTGCTGAAGATGGAAAAGGAAAGTATTACATCAACAATGCTCTCAATATGCTTTCATCAGTATTTCCAGAAATTTTGAGTTCTTGAAGTAAAATAATACCATGCAGTAGATGTTTATAACTCTTTGCTTATGCGCTGGATGAAAAGCCATATTTCCCTAAAGAAACCATATTTACTTCTCAGGATCAATCAGTTTTGTATGTGTGACTCCAAAAGAGGTCAAGATAATAATTTGACCAGTTACTTAGTGTCCCACTCTTGGAAGCTGCATCAGGGTATAGGCTAGAAAATGCTCAAAAAAAGAAGAGATCCCTAATAGATAATGCTGTATTTTGCACTTTAAAAAAAAAATTACATTGTGTGAAGTGTTCCCCACTTAATTTCCAACCAGAAAAACATGTGCAACATTTCTGCCATGAACTGAATTCCACTAGCAAGAAAAAAAGGAGTTCTGAAAAAGAAACCCTTGTTACGTTCTCATGCAATCCTGTGATTCATTGTCTCTATTATATGGTTAAGCTGCTTCCACTCTTCTAGAAATGTCTTCCAGGGAAAAAAAAGGGTGGTCCCATCTCTTATGTTACATTTCTGCACAGAAGTATTTAATTCCAATGAAAGTTATGGCAGAACTATAAAGTTAGACATTTATGAAATTTGTACATACAAATGAATAGAACTGAATTTATAACCAAACCAGGCTGTGGCTTTTCCAAAAAAGGAAAAGAAGAAAATTCAAATCCTTCATTAAGTAAAACAAATGAAGGCTTAGGTAACATTCCCTGTAACAAAACAGGAGTAGTTCTGCCCCTTTGTGAATGAAGTAATACTAAGACAGGAACCACACATTCCCCAGAAAGGCAAATTCTTGAAATGACAAACATCAAAAGTGGCTTCCAGCATCACTCTTCAAGTCCTGCTGGTAGGCACAAACTCTTACAGGTCCCTTCCATCACAACCCTGACACTCTTTAAAAAAAAATTTTGAGAAAGTATTAATTTTATATTTAATTTCGAATTACCACAGGCACATGGTTAATTCAGGTGTGAGCCCAATAATGCCACACAGAAGGAAGTCACTTCCCCTGGTCTGTGAAATACAGTACAGCACAGAACTGACAGCTCCCAGGAATTCCAGATTAGTTGGTATTTCCAAAGCAAAGGCAATGAGTCAGTCACTCTTTCTTCAAATCCAGTCTATATATGGTGTAGGATCATAAAATTTGATGACATATAATTTGTAGCAATTTTTACTCAAAAGAGATGATCTCAACACTGACACTACATTTCTTGCTGAAACCCTTGAAAAAACAGGGAGGGAGGTGCAGAATCTTACACACAGATATTTCTGTGACAAATAAGTCGTGATTCAACACAGTCTTCCAATATCAAAAGTTAAAGATACTGTGTTGTGCAACTTTTTGAAAGGCTTTTTTTGGTTCTGAGTAAAGAACTGCTACAGTAAAATTATTTTAAAAATGCAAGTCTAAATTGAATAAATAATAAAAGAACCCTAAACTAACAAGGGCAAACTATGTAAGGAAATAAGCAGAACAAGAGTAAGGTCTCAACTAGAAGAAAATCACAATCTGAAAATATTTCTGGGAAAGGAACTGTGGGTCCTTTGTAGAAAACAAACAAAACCCAACAAAAACACAATGCCAACTTTCACTCCTCCCCCGCCCCCAGCAAAGTAATTTAGGAATTCTTCTCCTAAAGTGGATGATCCATATAAATGCCTGTTTTGATTCAATTATCTTACCCCTCTCAGTGGAGGAAGCAGGCCAAGAACTATATTTAAAACATTTCTTTATTGGCTACAATTTTGCTCATTGTCACAGACAAAAGCATTTTGCAGACTGGCTTCACAGCTTCCTTCCAGAAAAACCAGTTGTGGTTCTAAAGAAACCCCCAATCTTTCCTTATCAGCTTATCTGTTCAGATTCACAGTGGCTTACATGCATACAGACCTGTATGTCAACCACATACAAAACCTAATAAATAAGGTGGAGCCTATTAGAAGGTTGTAGAAGTCCTGGTAATCACTTTCTGGGTGAGGACATTTCTACAGAAATGAACTACAAGTAATACATGTTGAATTAAATCCTGAAAAACAACTTCAATGAGATATGCACTATAAGTACAAAGCACTGTCCTTTAAATTGCTTTAAAAAACACTCAGCATGTTACACAAAAGCAGTCTGGCTTTAAGAAAAGGCAGATGAATAATGTGTAGTAGTTTTATTAGGTATCAAGGAACTGATCACCATTCTCTTCTTGAGAAATGTCCTTGCACTTAGAGATATTTGGTGTTAGAGCAGCTAACTAAAAATCAGATACACAAGCCATGCTAAGAAAAAATCAAAGAAAGAGAGAATACATGGGATGCAAAGAGAACAGCAGAGGAAATGGACAATCAAACCAACTATGGTGTGGGCTGTAACAAATTCAGAAATAAGAAACATGTTTATTATACTTTTCTTTACCAAAAGTTCTGAATATAACAACCAAGCTGTATTTGAAAATAAGTTTATTTACACTGATATTTTTTTAGACCTCAGTGAGTCTACTACTACTACTGCCAGCTTCTGAGAGCATCAAGTACTCTTCCACATGGATTCTCTAAAATGCACAAAATAAACCTTTTATGTCTAAAAATATTCAACCTTCCCATTTTTTGTATCTCTGTGATATGAAAGCTGAGTGAACTGCAGTAGAATCTGTCAACATGTGAAATATCCAACATTAATCCAGTGGATCACGTGGCCACTTGAACAGTGACAAGGTGTCAATATACTTCATTAATACAGTTGAATTACAACACTGCAGAGATTGATGACACACAATATGCAAGTCCATGAATACTAATATATAAATCCAATGAAATTTAGCCTAGATTAGATTTGCTGGCTGTCAGGCATCGTTCCCTAGCATTAATTTCCCCCCCACTACCAAACCACTGCAGAGATGCACACAGACAAAAAGCACTCGAGATGTCCCTGTCTATACATGTCGAGTATTGAGCAGCCCTTATGGAAAGAAAGCTACACCAGATAAATGTTTGTCTGTGACCTGGTGGCTGCTCCATCAGCTACCACCAATACAGCACCAATTGATACACACATTAGCCTAGAGAAGCTTTCAAGCTAGGTTGCTTTTGTTACTGTGGTAAGGCAGATACCATTACTGTAAGACATCACTATTTTTTTTTAATTAATTGTTCAGACTAGCAAATAGTCCTTCTAAAACATATTGGGTGCTCATCTGGCTCACAAGTTGAAGGAGTAAAAAAATTGTATCAAAAGGAGTTTTCAAGTTACTCTTTTCAAGCACAGTAATGCTATGCCTGAATTGTCTTCTTACACAGCACTCAAACTGAACTGCCCCACAGATTGCACGTGGACTGTTGCTACCAACACCACAGAATCACGTGCCTTAATATTACAAATCTAACACATAACAAGTCAAAACCTTTTAAAAAAACCCCTCCAAAACAACAAGAAAACCCACAACAACCATGCACAACCAAAACCACAAAACAAACAAAAACCCACTAAACTCAGAAAGCATTTACAATCTGTTAAACTCAGTGACAGCCACCTTGAATTTTAACTGTAAAAATGTAACACAAGTGGAATTGAAAAACACCCCAAATTTCCCAATAGACTCCCAAGCCTTTTCTTTAGACCCAGATAGCTAATACAAACCCTCAACAGTTGCCCTTTTTTCGGTCAATCTATTATTACTGTTGGCTTTTCTTGTCCTCACGATGAGTCCCTACTCTTTTGTCTCCCTTGCAGAAATTACTTGATGGCCCCAAAAGGTTGAATTTTCCTGTCATGGAGCAAGGAAAGCAATACTCATTAAAGGAAGAAATGTGTCCTAGTTAAAATAAGTACTTAAAATGAGGCTCAGAAGAACCCTAATGGACAGAACTTCTTTAAATTATATCAAATAATTTTGGTAAAAATTCACTCAAAATGCACAGGCTTTGGTATAACCTGCCAAAAGTAACGGAGATAATCATAAGCTGAATATCATGGAAAGTGCAACTTATATTTTGTTGGAAGTCTAGAAAAAAGAAACCACCAATGGCATGATCAGACTTAAGTGAAAATATGTAGTAAAGTCTGAAGCAAGACCTGTGATACACCTTGAAAATTCAGCCAGTCATTAAGGCTTAGGTCACTGCTTGCTACAACTACCAGCAAAAGTCATTGATCCTTTTTGGCTGCTGAACTCGGGTTCATAAAGACTTAGATGGCACATGTGGGGTTCTCCAAACACATTTACTGTACAAATGAACATGATCTCCAGAAAAAATATACAGCACAAGGAGCACACAGTGACTGCCATTCAGTTGACAATGCTCTTCTCCATGTGCTGTAAAAGAAGAACTTTATGCACACACAAATTGCAGGTTCAACTTGTAAAACATATATTGTTTTACCCTAAAATAGGAAATGTTAGTTACAGCCTGTTATTTACACTGTAGGAGTTCTGCAGCATTGCTTTAAAAGAACAAGTTTTCACCCAATTTATAGCAAATTACTTGCTAAATCTAGACTAGCAAAACCAAAACTCACGTGTTCTTTACTTCCTTTGTATGCTTTTTTAACTCAGAACTATTCTCTTCTTTACAAAATTCTCATTCTTAAAAAAAATACTTAAACAGAAATAGAAATGGCTTAGACCTATTTATCTTTCCAACATTTATTCCCTGAAGGGAAGTTCTGGCCAGGTGGGGGTTGGTCTCTTCTCCCAGGCACTCAGCAATAGGACAAGGGGGCACGATGGGCTCAAGCTCTGCCAGGGGAAATTGAAGTTGGAGATCAGAAAAAAATTCTTTCCAGAGAGAGTAATCAGGTATTGGAATCCCCATCCCTGGAGGTTTTTAAGGAGAGACTGGACATGGCACTGAGTGCCATGATCTGGTAAAGGGACTGGAGTTGGACCAAGGTCTGGACTTGATGATCTCGGAGGTCTTTTCCAACCCAGTTGATTCTATGATTCTATTACCACTGAATAGCTGTAGGAACTACTAAAAATTAGAAATGCTCTAACATAGGACCTTGCTTTAAAACTTCTACAAAATACAAACCAGAGTGGATCTTACAGAGGGTAAACACAAATAAAAGAACCTGCCTGCTGAGAATTTGTTTAATGGTTAGTTCTTACCTTCTGTGCTTAGTCCAGGGCTGGAGGTGAATTTTGCTACATCGACGATCTTCACTGCGAACTGCTGCCCCGTCTCCCTGTTGATGCATCTCCGCACGACGCTGAACGGGCCCCTGGGACACACAGAGAACAGCCATGAACAGCCCATTCTCTCGTTTGGTGAGCTACAAATCTGTTATTCCTCAACAAAGTTTCTATTCCAACATTCAAATGTATTTACACAGAATATACCACTAGTCCTTGCTGCCCATTAAATGTAAAATTAATAGTTTTAACTACAGACTAGTGTAAAGAACTCCAAAGCAGTTTTGCATTCTCCTGTATTCAAGGTACATTTAGTATTAAATTTTAAGTGGACTTCATTTTGATGCATAATCCAAACGGGGGAAAAAACAGAGGTGAGAAACACATTCCTCCTAACAGTCCTAAACTACAGTTTAGAAATTGCTATTTGAAACAACTGAAGGAAGAATGGACAAGGATAAGAGTAACAGAATTGTTGAGTCACACTGTGTGGGTTTATTTGTCTGTTTGTTTTACATGAACTAGGTTTATCTCAAGTTTATTTGACAACACCAGATACAAACAACCTCCATTACAATACTTTCAGAATCCACAAAAGCTTGCAATTTTCTCTCACCCATGACACTTGGAAAATCCCCATAGAAGCTACAGATAAAAAGACTAAAATTAGTTCAGACAGATGCTAGTCTTGCACTCAACTAATAAAAAGCCAGTTATTTTTTCAAAATTGAAATTACATTTGCCAAAACACAAGTTAGAACAATGGCAACCTTTTAAAAACCACCAGCATGTATTTTTGGAAGCATCTTTTAGTAGACTGATTAAGTCCTTTCTGCCTTGACTCAAAATATGGAATCTTTGTTCAATATTCACAACAAACAATTCAGTTGGATAATTATGGCAGGTCAAGCTTTCAAACATGAAAAAAATAATAGGTTATGAAAACAAAATAGGATTATTTCAAGACTGCACTAGCTGAAGCAAATAAATCCTTTTTTTGCTGCTGCTTATTTAATGACTGACACATGAAATCTAAAGAAATCCATCCTAAAGTCTTCTCAAAAAGATGTGAGGGAAAATTTGAGGATGGAAAGAGACTTTGTTCAGAAGTTCATCTGTTGAGTGAACATGCCCCTGCTAAATGAAATAACATGTGCTTTAACACAGCTGGACAGACAAACCTTCCACTCAAACAGTGATCCAGAAGTTAGTTGACACATTTCTGAGCAATGAGATTGCAAAGTAACGTAATTCTCAAAATAAAAGGTACCCTGAGGAGGCAGAAGTGTCCCTCTGAGGGCACTTACAAACCTTGATAACTGGCTTTTGGTGTCCCTTTACATACCAGATGATTCAAAGTATGTAATTCATCACACCACCAAACCTGTACTCACACAGCTCAAATCCAGTCTTTGTACTCTTTCTACAACACACTGCAGAGATTTCCTGAAATAGGATCATTTCTGACACAGAACACGAATAGCAAAACCAGTCAATGAATCCCAATCTAAATATTTGCAGCCAAGGAAAATATTTATTAGCCAACTATTGACATGTGAATTATGCTGATGTACTCAGACAGAACTAACTATACAAGAAAATGCATGGGGGTTTTTTTTCCTTCTTCTTTCCTTGCTCTCAACATACAATAAAATCCCTCATATTGAGGGATTAAATCCCTTTTCTTTTCCAAATCCACCTCCCACTATTTTTCAGTATCTGGTCATTTAACAACAGTAACTACAGATATTTTTAAAAACACGTTCCATTAAGCCTCTCATACACAGAAATCCACTTTCATCATTAAATGAAAAAGGCTCAGCTGGCTTCATTTGGCATCAGATGGGTACACATTTCAAAAACTAATCTTCTATGGGAAAGATCCACTTTCTGTAGATCAGTGTCACCTACTTATCCCAAGTTTCTGCTTACTCTTTTAGCGACTATCAAAGTAAAATTGCTTTAAAATAGTATAAATACATTTAAATTATGGTAATTTAAAAACATTCCAAAACCCAAACCACAGCTTTCAAATAACACTGGCAACAGTTGTTTTCATTTATAATTGCCATAAATTATGAGAAGTTGAATGTAATTAAAATGATCCTTTTTGTTTTCATTACTGTTTTTTCCCCACACAAAGCCTTTCTGGAGACATTAAGTAACACTTTTAACATACTCTGATACAGAATGGGTGATCACTAGAGTGCAGAGATGCCTGACAAGTCCCTATCCTTACTTGTAGGTAGATCCCCAATTTCTGTTCATTCACACAAACAATGTCAATGTAACTATTTCTTGCTGTTGGCTGAGCTACTTTCAGATTTCCTGGGTTGGCCAAGTGTGGGCAGGAGAGCTTGCCCAGCCACCAGAGTTTGTGTACGTGCTTTGAGCAGACAAGGAGAGAGAGCAGGAGAAATCACAAACCCAAAATCAGCCCACAGAGTGCAGCTCCAAGAGGATCAGATCTGTGTTCATCCCACCTTTTTCTCTTGCAACCATGCCTTGATTTCCCTTTCCATTATCTACTAGCATTTCAGAACTCTGACTTCAATGATTTGCTTCCTGCATAATAAGTCTGGGACAAAAAAAATTAAGTGTTTTATTCACTTCTGTAACAGAGAGAGCACAGAGACATCCCTGTGGTTTCAACTTTTATGGTCATATTGAAACTTCATTATGGTTTAAACTTCCCTGCTTAGAATGAGGAAGGTCAAAGACTTAAGTAAATGAATGGTGCTGTAAAGCACAGAAAGCAACAACTGAGATTTGAACTGGATGATCTTCAAGGTCCCTTCCAAACCAAACCATTCTTTGATTCTGTGAATTCAGTGCTGCCCACAATGAACTCATTCTATTCAAACAACACCCCAATTTAGAGTTTCACACAGAAATAAAAAGGCTTTTAAACATAACCTGAACATTCAGCTACTTACAAACCTCAGATTTCTCAAGTTTTCACATCTCTCTCATACTCAAGCTACAGCCTCAAAATCATATAAGTTATCACAACACATTAGATGAATACAATCCATGACAATGGTAGCACAATAAAAGCTTGAATTTTCCAATTTTAATTTTAAAACACTTAAAGAGAGGTGCCCTCATCAACTTAGCAGACACCAACTCCACGTGCCACGTAACACAAAGGCACTTTTCAAACATTAAGGTTGCAGTTACCTTTGTGACTCGTTCCTCGGGTGCAATGGCACACAGCAAGTTCACAAATCAAGTTGTAGTAGCCCACAGTGAAGCCACATAACCTGAGTCAGAAAACAAACCTCCGTGCTTCCTAACACAGTAGTTTCAAACCTTATCTGGAAGTCTTTCAGGCCACCCTCAGTGTCAGCACTGACATCACACTCCTTCCAGCAAGGAAAGGACTACAACAGTTCCCCTCTCAGATGGGACAAGGAGCTGTTCAACAGCTGTGTCTGTAACGGGGAAATGTGTGTCACATTCTCACTAAATGACAATTTCTAAAGCTCATTTTACCAACCTTGCAGCTTAAATTTAACACATCTAAAGCACAAGGGTGACACAGATTGGGGAAGAACAACTGTAACCCCAGACACAGATCATCAAAGCTGTTATAGATAGATAAAACTACTTATTTACTTATTAACACAGAGGAACCAAGTTCTTTTAAGACTTTGCCTTCTAAGTCATAGAAACTGTAATTATAATGTCATGTGCTTTATATTTAATTTCTCTCCCTGCTACCCTTAACTGACATACCTGCTGAGATACATAAATATTTGGTTTCAGACCAATCCTTGCCCCCAACATGTTTACAAAACCTTTCTCTGCACTCAGCATGCACACCCCAGACTACACTAACTCAAAGTGTGAGGATCATTAAAACACGTAAGTAGCAAGGACAGATGATTTTTTCACTGGTACTTTGTCAACATTGGCAGCAGCACATTCCAACACCTGGAACACTTGGAGTTCCACCTGCAATGTACGCCAAAAAGCAAAATGTATGTTCTGAAACCAAAGCTGGGGTGCATGACGGGTTTTGCTGTCTACTGCAGATGGAAATCAAAGTGTTACATTATTGATGAGGTATTGAGTACATACAGGCCATAAAAAGTGGATAGAAATGCTGAAGAGTGTCTCAGTTCTTTTCATGCTTCCAAAATTTCGAGTAAGCAGGGCCTGATGCAACCTTAAGCCTAACAAAACTATTTTCTGGTGATTACTGACTAGCACAGAACAGGTAATTTTCTATCAGCTAGACACAAACTTGAAGAAAATCATTTATTAATTATTCCCTCCTTCAGGAGGTACAACACTTGAATTAGAATAAAATCCTAACAATTTGAGACCATCTCTTGCTATTCTGTCTTTCTTGTCTCCAAGCTGCAAGGCAGATAAGCTATTCTTAACAGATCACACCAGACAGAAATGGTAGGTATGTGGCCCAATTTTATTTCTTATCAAGTAAAAAAGTAAGAATGATTTTATCAGTCATCTTATGTATTTATCAAATCTCTTTGGCATACATACACCAGGAACAAATGCTGACGTGTAAAAACATCTTTAATTGTATCCACAGTTTGTAAACAACTCTTCTTTTACACTGACTGCCTGGGATACTGAGGGGATGGGAAAGGAAGAATGCAGAGATAAGATGCTCACTAGATTCAATATTCTATTACCATCAAATAAATATTTCAGCACCAGGCACGAACAACACTCTTCACAGGCGATTCAGAAAACATTTGTATGTTCACATATATTACAACCTTTCATTTCCTGAATTCCATAATTATCTGTTAACACTGACCTTATCCTTGTGAATTCTCACATTTCATTCATAGGCTCAAAGAATCTAAGCTGGAGGGTATCTCTGAAGGAACATGCTTAATAAATTTTATCAAAACATCTACTATCACATTATTTTTTTTAAAGAAAAAACAGCAGAAACTACCTTGCTCTCTGAAAACAACCATCTGCAAGTAATTATTCATCTTGGCACAGTGACACACAAATTCTGTTTTCAGCAGTTATTGCAGTAATAGTGTTCATTGTCTCATAAGAATTGGTCTGAAAGCTGCAGCCAGAGCAGGTACAGGAACAGTAACTTTACTTTGTCCAGACTTATTGCAGTAAATCCAACATTGGCTGCTGAGGGGCTTTGCAAGGGCCACACCTGCACAGGAAGGGCCACAGGACACATCCAGAAGATCCCAGCACATCATTTCAAGTTCCCGTTCAGATGACACCGAAGCAGAAGCAATGGCTGTTGACACAGAGCAGCTCTGCCAAGAGACTGTCCTCAGATCTCCCTTTAGTTCTCATTTTTCAACTTGTTAAAGGTCACTTCCTAGAGAAGGGTCAAACCCTCAAATTAACACCTAGACACATTTCTTAAGGAGTTCACACTCTTTGCTCTACAGATTCCTTTTTAAACTGATTTTTTCTTTGATAATACATTTCCAACGATTCACTACTAATCTGCTTTTTCTGCAAGATTAGACACTGGACACTATTTTCACTTTCCTAAATCAGAACCTAGGTTTAAAATGCTGGGATAGCAGTATCAGTCTTCAAGGAAGTGACTGATTATTTATCCTGGATCCAGATGGTTAAAAAAGGAACAAAAAAATGATTTTTAGGCATGTCTGCAGTAAGCATACACAGGTAAATGATGAGACATTTCCTCTGGAGGAGAGACAAATAGTTATAAGGATCTTAGAAAATGGTACGTTCTCAGCAACAGTTTTTGGAACCGTTTTTTAACTGATGGTGAGAAAGGAGAACAAAAATTGACCCCTCAGCAGTAAAAAACTCAAGAAATTTGATTACAATTGAACTTGATGACAAATGCAACTCTCTCCTGTCTGTCTGGTTCCCTTGAGGTAGATGAGAATCTACATCTTGTACAAAAACTGATTTGGGGCAGGTAATCAAAGCACAGATCCTACTTCTTGAACTGGGGAGGGGAGAAATAAGGAGAACTTTGTCCAGTAATAAATTCCCCCTGTAAATACTAGAAAAAAAGCATGAAATCAAAATCCTCCCAGGTTTGGGGTTTTTTTACATTCAAACACTCTAATACTTCACAGAAAAAAACCAACACACCAGCAGCTGAATCAAATGCATCAGTTCAAGAGTGTTCAGAATAACTGATGCTGTTCCCTTACAGAGTCCTTTAATATCTGACCAAATCTTTTGCCTACTTCTCCTATTTGAGAAAAAAGACCTAATGCTCAAGATCAGGAGGCAGTGAAAGAAATCTGGAAAAAAAATTATAGAACTACTGTAAGAATAAAATCATTCAACAGTGAGAAGAAAAGTTGCAAGAATGAACAAACGTGTTAAAAAAGGCACTTCAATCACAGTAACAAAGGGGAGTATGTAAAAAATAATAGCTTCATCTCCAAGAGAATAGAGAGAGGTTGTAGAGTATCTTCAGGCTCATCAGCTATAAATGATGATCATTAATTTTCTCTTTTCCCCATTCAGAGAACTTTTTGATCCTATTCATGTACTAACAGAGCCTTGTTCCACCTAAGGCTGTGTCTTCACAGCATTTCTTCACCAGACTCCTGGCCAAACCAGCAAGGCCTTGAGCTACTGCATCGTCCTGGAACAGCCTGGGTGTTGTTACACTGAACCAAATCAAAGGAGAAGAAAACTACTCAAAATACTCAAGGCAAACCAATTCTTCCTTTTTTCTTCCTGTGTTACTTTCCATCTGGAGCAGGTGCTTGGTTTGGCTTAAGGTGTGGTTACACAAAGAGCTTTGTCCAGGCAGTCAAACCCAGGAACAAAATTCTGGGACACTGGGGTGCTCAGCAGGTGCTGCTGCTGCTGAACCCAAACCTTCACATCTCCATGTGGTCCTACAGCCACCTGTGGGCCCTGCACTAATCTGTTACATCTGAACTCGACACAGAGCAAAGGAACTAATGCAACTGAGCAAGTCTTAGGAAAACCCACATTCAGCTGCCTCATGGCTCCACTGTGCATTTGCCCTGCAGCTACAAGTGCTTTCAATAACACAAAGCACACAGAGCAGGATGAGAAAAAATGGGAATATGTCAGCCACCAGTGTTGCCAAAAATTCTCTCTTGAGCTTGCACCCTCAGGTGAACATTGATGCATTAACTGCTCCCTGCATCATCTCTCCCTCCTGCATTTTGGTTCTATTTTAGGACTTCCACTTTAGGATTATTAATGTCCACTTTATATCTATCACTCCTGCTAACAAAACAGGAGCTTACACACTATTTCCTCTACTCTCTCACTCACGGATTTAGCCAAGACTAACAAAATGCTTTTTTTTTTTTTTATAATGGGCTCTCTCATTTCAGAATCTCTTCCCTGCATGGGTTCCAGTTTTAATTTTTCTTAACAAAAGCAGCCAGAACTGTGAGTAGAACTCCAGGTGAGGTCACAGTAAAATTTTGCAGTGTTTGTGGTTCTTCCCTCTCTGCTTGAAATATTGCACCTGGTGCAATCCTGTACTTGCCTTCTCTACATGCACATCTTAGAGGCACTACTATAGGTCCATTCTTCTGCTCAGTTTTGCAACCAAACTGCCTTAGCCTACCCCAAAGTCTGTTTCTAGTTTTTCCATTCCTAAGTGGTGGAATTTTTTTTTATAAGTTCATAATTTCCACTACTAAAGTCCTTTCTGGAAGATGCCCAGGTTCTCCTTGGCATTATTGTCTAACATTGCATTGTAAAAAGGACAGTTTAACAATCGCAGTGCCATTCAATTTGGTATTTATTTTTTATTTTAAAATAACTTGACAGACAACTAATCCAAAACTGGCTAATGACAAATCTTCATTTTTGCACTATTGCCTCTCTGAATGCCCCATTTTAATTTCTTCTTTAGTCCAATATGGAATACATATATTTGTCATATTGTTATCTTTTTGTTTTACAGTAACCAGCAACTCAGAGCACAGAGGGGAGTCAATCACCAGAGACCTGCCTCATAGAAGGGGTTTTCTCACTGCTTGAAATACACCATCACTAATTCAGCTGCCCCAGCACTACTGCCTTACAAAAATCAGAAGTTTCCTGCAGGTTCATGGCAAAGGAGAAAGGGTGTGTTCTACTTGCATTGGCCACTACAGAAGTAGAGAAATAATTTAACCTGTTTAATGGAAACAACCTCATTTAAATATTGCTGTTATGTCTGTGATAACATATGACAGTTCCTCAAAATGGAAAAATGTACCACCTTTATACTGTAATAGGTGCAAAAGGTACAGGAATTCTTTGAGGGCCTCTCTGTTCCCCACATCTGACTAACAACCAAACACTCATTTAATTTGCTACCACTACAGTAAAGTTTCAAACTTGAAAGATGGCAAACACACACATATACTAGAAACAGATACCTCCCACAAAGCCAATAACTGAATCTAAACAGAATTGATTCTGTAATCAGCTCAATCAAAATTGCATTCTGTATAGCTCAATATTTAATTTTTGCTTTAAAAAACACCCACAAAACCCCCAGAAACCAAAACAAAAACCCCTCCCTCCACCACCACCAAAAAACACCCCACAAAAAAAGAACATCTACTCAGTTCAGTTTGGCTGTCACTTCCAATCACTGCCTCAAGGATATTTCTGTGTACATACTCTTTGGAACCAATAAACAGAAGTTATTGAGGCCAGCGAGACAGACCAAGTTTCCAAGTGAGAAAGTTCTCCAAAGCAGATCTGATCAGTAAAGCTGCATTATGTGAGGAATCCTGAGCCAGACAGTGTGGCCTCTGAGCTGCCAGGCCTTAATGTGCCGGGAAAAGTATCCTGAAAAGAAAGTCTGTCCTGTGTGTTTCAGAAGTACACAGATTAGTATTAAATTTTGTAACTGATCATCAAAATCATATATAAAATGAAGGAAAACATAAATACTTGAGGTTTTCTTTTGAAAGTGTTGGAGGATTTCCAATATTTCAGAAACTGAGTTTATGACCGAAATCATCAGCCTTTTGGGTCATTCATAACTCATTACAGAAAGATTAGGGGATTTATTAAGAACATTCAGCTGAATATTGGGGGGAAAAGTTTCTGGTTATGGTACTTAGAGAAGGTTGTTGAATTCACTTTCCAAGAGAGAAATGTATTAACTCTGACCTCTTGAAATCTGAAGCTTTCAACAATGTCCTGAAATGAAAAACCTCTCACAGATGAGAAAATTTAGTTTCTCTTCTCTCTGGATCTGTTAGGTTTCTAAACAGTAGTTCCTTGTATTTTTATATATTTAATGCATATGAACTACTGTTCAAAGTCAAGATATCTACTTTTTGGGGTTTGTTCTGTTTTGTTTTTTAAGTAGAGATTGCATTTCAACAGTGTAGGTATCTCTGTGAGAAGAACATCATATCATTTGTACGAGTTCAGCCTTTTTCTATGCTTGAATCAAGTTAACTTTTAGTGGTTTGTTTAGAAATATCATCTCTCTTGCTAATTTCAAAAATTAAACTAAAACTGTTTGATAATCCCACAGTTCTTGGAAAAAGCTAATGCAGGTAATAGAAAGCCTTTAAACATAAAAAGAACTATGCACTTAACTAAATATCTGGACATTTATTGTTCTGTAACTATAGTAGGAAAATTATCCACTGTTGTATATAAAAGCAACAAATACCCTCCCTAAATATTTAAACAGTAGATACAACTTCACATAAAACTGTTCAGGAATTTTAAATGCAGCTCTTCTCTTCAAGTGCTCCTGTAAAGTTTAAGGTCTCTCCTTAGCAAGATCTTGACATTAAAAAGACTGAACCATACAAAATATATTAACTGCAGGACAATTATTCCTATATGAACTATAACCACCTACATGACAATTATTAATACACATGCAGCATAATTTATCACATGACCATTTTCACATTTGCTTTATTGGAAAAGCCACAATGTTTTCCAATGGCTAAACATTTAGTAGAACTGTTAATAACCTGAAACAAGATGTAAGGCCTTTATTTAAAAGCCACTTAGAGCATTTTTCAGTTTTTTCATTGCAAAAAGCTAAAGCTGCCTGGATCAAACTCCCAGTGGGCTCCAAGACACAGCTGTACTGAAGTTTGTGCCAGTACCACTGTGAGGATGGCACAGGGGTGCCAGCAACATGCCAGGAGAGGACAAGGGGTTTAGAACTGCTTTTAAAAAAGGACCAAATAACAAATTACTCCTGGAAATATGAAATTAGCAGGACTCAAAGCAGTGACTGTGCAGGACCACTTAAGGTGCACCGAAAGACCCCATACTCCTGCAAGTGATTCTCTGACCTTTGGGACATGGACAAAAATAGGAAGCTGAATCCACGTTCCAGGTCAGGAACAGCATCTGACATTTCACCAGTTTCCAGCTGCCCTTTATTTATTTTCTTCAGGGACTGAAGAGTGAAATGAGGCAGCTGAGCAACACCTTGGGTCCAAGAGTAGATCTCAGTTTGCTTCCTTACATATTCTCACACCAACAAGCAAAAAGTTGAAGAATTCTTTCAGTCACGTCACTACAAATTTAAATCAAACTAAAAGTGATTTCACCTGAAGTGATGAAAATGTTGCGGTCCCTCATTTGGGCCACAGAATCAAATTCCTTCCCTCAACTACTGTCTCAAAGCACCAAACCACCTGTGCACTGTTCTTACAATAAAATAAAATAAAAAATAAGTATCGAGTGACACTGGTAGAGGTCCTAAAGAGGAATTAGGAGACTGTTCAATACGAAACTTGCTGCTGCATATTTAAGTTGTTCCCCAGCATAGCTCCTTTGGCTGCCACAAGCAGCTGCTGCTGCTGCTGCCACTGGAGAGGAGCCCAGCAGCAGAAATGCAGCTTCCAGCTTTGTTCCAGGCACTACACACCTGGAGAAGGAAGCACAGCTCCACACCAACTTCTCTGGTAATAAAACCGCAAAAATAGAATATTCAGTTACTACTCTGGTTTGAATGATGGCACATTCTGGAAGCTCTGAAGAATCCCAAGAGTTCAAACAATAAGGTTACAAATTTGAACAAGACTGGGACTTAAACCTGCCAGTTGGTTTTGGATTAAATGTATGTGAAACTCTACCATAGCACCCTCCTGCTTTATACTAGAAATTTCATTGTCAATTCAAGTCTAACCATATTTTTAGATGAAGTGAAGGCTATACAAAACAGAACCAGAAGCCAACTGCTAAGAAAGGCAACATTTAGGGAAAAAAGTGAATGAGGAGAAAAGCGCTGGCAGTTGAAGAAGGGGGAGAGGGAAATGGGAAGAAGAAATCAAATTATCATACTATTTTTTCTTTATTATGCTTCCCTAGTCAAAACAATTTACAGAGAGAGAAAAAGAGAACGACAAGTGCTACAGACTGCAGAGAATACAGAGTATTGCTCAACCACAGAAGGCAACTCCCTGCTGGCAGGGTTTTCAAATAACTGTACAACACTATAAAGATGTGAAAATATAAATAACCAACATCCAGTACTTTGGGTGAAAAATGTACAAGTGAAAACCAAAATCCAGCCAAAACCAACCTTGAATGAAAGCTTATAATGGTATTTATTGCCTTCAAACAGCCATCCAGCATTTTTTGAGTCACACTCACTGGGCAACTGGTTATGCAATTGAAGTCGTCAGTAAAGATTTATTTTGTTTTCTTTGGGCAACCTGTTCCAGTGTCTTGTCACCCTCATTGTAAAGAGTTCCTTTCTTATGTCCAACTTTAACCTACTCTCTTTCAGTTTCAAACTCTTGCCATCACAGTTGTTGGTCTCTCCATCTTTCTTATAAGCCCCCTTTAAGCACTAAGATCTCTCTTCTCTAGGCTGAACAACCCAACTCTCTCAGTCTGCCTTCATAGCAGAGCTGCTCCAGCCCTGAATATCCTTGTGTCCCTCCTCTGGACTTGATCCAACAGCTCCACATTCCTCCTATGCTGGGGGCCCAAGAGCTGGATGCAGCACTCTGGATGCAGAGCAGAGGGGCAGAATCCTCCCTGGCCCTGCTGCCCACACTGCTTTGGATGCAGCCCAGGATTCCACTGGCTCTGTGGGCTGGGAGTACACATCACTGACTCCCATCCAGTGTTGTGTCCACCAGCATCCCCAAGTCCTTCTCCGCAGGGCTGCCCTCAATCCATTCATCTCCTAGTCCGAATTGCTGCTGAGATTCCTCTGACTCAGGTGCAGGACTTTGCCCTTGACCTTGTTGAACTTCATGTGGTTTGCACAGGTCGACTCCTGCAGCCTGTCGAGGTCCCTCTGGATGGTGTCTCCTCCCTCCAATGAATCAACTGCATCCTTAACTGGGGTCATTTACAAACATGCTGAGGGTGAGCTCAGTCCCCCTGTTCATGTAACTGGTGATAACAAATATTCCTGTCCAGCTGAGGGACATCATGGTTCCTGGTTTTCACATAAGAAACCAAAGCCATTGGCTGTAACTCTTTGGATGAGCCATCCAGGCAACTTTTATCCAACAGTCCATCTATCAAACCACCTCTCTCCAATTCAGAGGCAAGAATGTTGTGAGAGACTGTACCAAAGGTGTTACAGGAGTCCAGGCAGATACCACGGGTAGCTCTCCCTTTGCCTGCTGATGCAGCCCTGGGGAAAATCATGTTGGCTGTCTCTAATCATCTCCCTGCATTCCATATATTTTGACATGTCCTCCAAGAGCTTCCATTCCATGAAGCAGATGAGGTCAAAGAACTGGAAGCAGCCTCATGGTCACGGGCCCTGCTCCTCGTGGTGGACTTTAAACATCCCAATATCTGCTGGAGGGACTAAACAGGTACATGCAATCCAGGAGCACATGGATGGTAAATTCCTGACACGTGTTTGAGGAACAAATCAGGGGAGAGGATCTGTTGAAACCCTGCATTTACAAACAAGGAAGAATCAGGAAGACAAGGTGCAGCCCTTGCTGCAGGACCAGGAGGTAGTGGAATTCAGAATCCCAAAAGGAAGGAGCAAGGCAAAAAGCAGTATCACAATCCTAGACTTTAGCACAGAAATGAGAGCAGGACAGATACCTCTTGTAGTTTACCAGCACACCTGGCTAGGCATAAAAATCAAAGAGTGATTGCAAATGCAGAGCTGTAAAAGAAAAGACTGATGTCAGAAAGTAGCTTTGACATCTTACAACACCAGAATTAAAAGGGAATTTTAATCAGGCTGCTTTGTATTTAGTCATTTAGATACAAAATCTACTTATTCAGATAACTGTCAGAATGTTCTGCTTGTAATTCAGCTGTGTATTTTAGGTTCCAATTTACTTCAGTATCTGTGTCATTCCCAGATAAACTCCTATAACACGATATGGCTTCACTAGAAGATGGAAGCTTTACTGCCTGATAGTACTAAAGTAAGTTTCTCACTAAAATGAACATGTGGCAATACATTTAAGGCAGTGATTACTGTGCAACATGAAAAATTCCTTTACTAAATTCCCTGGCAAAACTGCTATAACATTCAAAATTCACTCAAAACAACAGCAATTTCAAGGAAATACTCAAGCTAGATCTATCTTTTTCGAAGTGTTTCAGTTGAGGCAGCTAAATGAGTACATTATTAATAAAATATACTCAGATGGACAGATGTATGTGGTGCATATACACAGCAAACCTCCCCCCAGTATATGTACACAGTTAAAATGTGATATGTCAAGGCAATTCCAATATATGTTCAAGTCAAATCTTCTGCAAACATTTTTGAAATTCACGTTTCTTCTCTGAAAATTAAGTGATCTGAGACTCCATTACTGAGTCACAATTAAATAACTCACATCCTTCTATATTTAATTCTACTGGAGTTCTTATTCTGCAAAGCTCAAGTATGCAAGTTAGCTCATGGCCATAACAAAGTTACCAGATCAAGTTATTTCATTCTGGGGAAAAAACCCAGAAAATCTCCCCAAAAGCCTGATAAAAGCATAACTTTAAATTTTCAGTTTGATCCACTCTTGCACGAAAAGCACATAAAATGCCCGAGCTATCAATTTTCACTACCTTCAAGTTACACATTTTAATTATGGCAACATGAAAATATCTCATGTAATGGGTCAACAGTGAGGCACAACCCAATAATTAAAGACCTGCCATTAAATGTGATAGTGTTCAGAAGGTTTTATCAACACTGTAGCTGCTGATCAGACAACAAATGATGCCATCCTGTAAAAGTTATAGATGAGCAAAATTCAGCAGACACACATCATAGTTTGCTAAAACACAGAGAAATAAATGCTCATGTCTATGAAGCACCTCAAGATTGAAATTCAGAGAACAGCAAAAAAACACCAAACAAACCAATTCAGCCTGATTTTGATACCTCGTCAGCTGATAAAACCTCTTTCATTATGTGTCCTTCATTCTTTACTCTTTTCACCCATTAGCTAAAATCTGCATTTTAGTACAAATAGAAAAACAAGGATAGACAGGTGTTTTGTCTTGGATTTTTGGTTAGAATGAACAGTTTTGTCCCATTTCCTCTGTTTCCCTATTCATCTTTCCCATCTATTGACAAGAGTTTAGCTTCAGATCACAATCTTACACCAGACAGTCGTACACAAATATTTTAATCAATATTTTTATGTTATGCACCAGATCTTTATCTGGGAACAGCAGGCCCTGAATTTAAGTTAGAAGAAAATTCCTCTACAGAGAGCAGAAGTAAAACAGCAGAACACATTTAGAACACAATTTCCTGCAGCTGAGTTACTTAAACCCATAGACAAGATATAACAAAAAATAAAAGATAAAAAAAAGAAAATCACCTGAGTACCCCAGAAGTCACATTTCCAAAGTTCTTACAGAAAAGACGTGCTGCAGGCTTTGAGAATCAGAAATGTTACATTGAAAGAATGCATATTCACCAGAGCTCACTGCAGGTGTGCAATGCTATCTGGTACTCATGTCCGTCTCCCCTGGTATCAAACCCTTGATATACATATCAGCCACGGAAGGAAATCACAGGGGACATCACTCCTGCACCTCTTGGTTCTTCACGAGGTGTCAGTGAAATGCAGAGCTACAGGAACTTGCCACCTACCAACACGATAGAGAAGAAACCCTCCTCCTCTTTTTTTCCCAAATTTCTCTAAAAGACCATCAATGTTTTAAAAGCCACATCATAATCTGCCTAAATTAAGTTTCCAGTTGCTCTACTGAGAGCAAATAAGCCCATCTTGGGGGAAGAAAAGAGCAGTTTATGAGTTTTCATTCGGAACTTAAGTAGTCCTGTGATACCAACAGAGAAAAAACCATCTCCTGTGCTTTCATGTACACCGGGAAAGAAATAGGGACATCAAGAACAGAGAAAAGACAAAAAGATAACGATCCTTTTCTCAAAGCATTCTGCTGTTTGCAAAAAATTATGCCGACCGAAAGTAATGAAAACAAAGAGAGCTGCAACAGATTAGAATCTGCTCAGACCCTCTTCCTATTAGAACTTCGCAGCAAGCTAAGATCATCTTCTCTCTATGGTCATGAAGCTAGACAGAAACATGACACTTCTTCTGTTATCCCCTTGAAGCACTCAAAACTACTATACTCTCTAGAAATCTTTCGAAAAAAGTTGCCTCAGTAAATGACTGATGATGCCTTGTTAATGAAGGCTTTTCCTATTACAAGAACTACAGTTTCAGTACATGGTCTTTCCCTTATTTTTTCCTACATGTTTGTAACACAATAAAAAAGTTATCCATAAAAGCTAAACACTAAAAAAGTGAAAATTGAAAAAAAAATGTTAGTCACAGGTTATGAAGTACAGTTCCTGGAAATGCAATCTTTTCTGTTTTAAGCTGCCTGACTCCCTTACATGGAGCGTCTTTCTTTGCACCTTAAGATCAACACAGGCCACACCAAAGTGCCTAAACATTACAACTGTGACTGAAGGATAAAGACAAATAGTCTTCACCATTCAATAAAAGGCACAAAACCAGTCCCATTGCATTTGAATGGAAGTCTTTCAAGACTGGCTGCATTCCCAGCAACCCTCCTTCCCAAGAGCACCAGAGAGCAGGGTTGCATCAAAATAACAAACAGAAAACAAACTTAATTAAAAAAAAAAGGATATAAACATTTTAATACATGCCTTACAGTAACATAAATGTAATTTAGGTACCATATTGATTCTTGCAGCACAAGCAGACAGCTTTCCATGATAGAGAAGTATGTTCCTCCTTTACACACAAACAGACTACTTCGTCCAGACTTCAATGCCTTTCCTGTGCTCTGCTGCACCTCTGGACCTTTTACAAGAGCAGAAAAGCTGGGGAGATGCCAAAAGTGACTCCAGCTGCCACCTGGACTGCAGCCTGCAGATTCCTCTGAGATGAACTATTACATAGGTAGTCACCAACTGAGGCGATCCTGCCCCTCCAGGCGTGCCCATCTGCAGGTGCTTCCCTTCGGCACCGGCAGCTGCGCGGCCACAGGAGCGAGAGGGGTAGGAAACACACAGTGAAAACCCCCGTTGCAAAGAACTGGGCTCAGCTGAGCTGGGTTCCAGTTCTCTGCTGCTCACCGGAAGGATGGCCTCTTTCAGAAACAGATGTTACTTCAATGAGCTTGAAACAAAGGAAGGAGAGTGTAATTTGAGTGTTTGCCAATGTTAAAGCAGAATCAGACAGGTCTTAAAATCATTTCAAGAATCTTATTTACAAAGCAGGTTTGGCTTTTCTTTCACACTGATTGTCTTCTATTTTATACAAACCAACATTACACCACGATTACTCAGTCAGAAATTTATTTCAAAAGTAAAGCTAAGATCTCACTCATATAAAAGCAAAATTCATGTTTGACTTTTCTGTCAACAGCTAATTCACCTTTGCCTAAAGTCTAGATGCAAAGAATCAACTCATCATTCACAAATATGTTTAAATTAGTTGAGAATCACACAATACAAAATGCTAAAACAAACCCTTTTTGCTGTTCCTACAAACAGCTGTTAAAATAGTAACAAAATATTAATGTTCTAGTAAGCAATGAGATGATCATTAAAATAGCTCTCCAGAACATGTACTTCACTCTCAATTAGATCACCTGCACTGGACTTCTGTAATTATGCAAGTTCAGAGGTTATTTTAGGCATAACAACTACCTGAAAAAAAATCTTGCAAGTCACAAGCCAAACAAAAAATAATTTGAAGTGAAGAGCATTTGGCAAATCTTCCAATATATACTACCACTTAACAAGTTCCTAATGGTGTGCAGAAAAACCTTCTTTTAGAACAGCAGGAACTATTTAAAACAATCCTGTGTTACTTCCCACAAATTTCAGACCTCCTGCATTTTCTGTATTTGTTTCCACATTTTGTTTTTTTAACCATTAAATTCATTTCACAGGTTGGAAGGGACATCTGGAGGGCCACCTAGAGCCAGTTGCCCAGGACCATGTCCAGGTGGCCTTGGAATATCTCCAACAATCAAGAATCCTCAGTCTCCCTGGGCTACATGTGCCAAGTCTTGGGAATCCACACAGTTAAAAAGTGTATCCTGGTGTTTCAGTTTGTTTCCACTGGTCCTGTCACTGGGCACCACTGACAAGATCCTGGCTCCAATCTCTTTATATCCTCCCTTCAGGTATTTGTACATATCAGTGAGATCCCTCCTGAGCCTTCCCTTCTCCAGGATAAACAGTCCCAGCTCTACAGTAACACCACAATATTTATAAAATAGAATGCACTGTAGAGTAAACCACAGTGTTTTGTTCTGCTACTACAGGACAACCCAACCACACATTATCTCTTCACAGCTCTGTTGGTGTCAATCAGGACTGTGTGAGTCTGGACACACATCACAGACAATATCTGGGGTGTCACAAATCAAAACCTGTTTGTCAAAGTTGTTTTCCAGATGGGAAAACCCCTCGGTAAAAGTTAACATATTTATGTCCATCAAGATAAAACTTGGTAAAAAGAACAAAATTCTGTAGTCTTTTTTTTGACATCTAGCCTGGCTGCACTGGGTGCACTGAGCTAATGATGTGAAGTCCAAAATTCCAGCAAAAGGAGAGTCAGTTTGAAAGTTCTTCCTTGAAATGATAAAAGCACACAGGAGTAGTTTCAAAGGTGTTTATATGAGATGACAGATTTCTGCATTCACAGTTAGGTGTAACAAACCCATCCCAGGTGGTGCCTGACAAACCAAAAGTACAAGGCACTGCAGCTGAGCCACTAACTATCACTAGACCCATGTGGAATGCAGTAGTGACATCCCTGACTTTGGAAAGCACCATCTCAGTGTTCCCCAGAGCCAAATAAAGCTGTTTGAACTGTCAGCTCTGTCCTGCAGCACATCAGATGGCTCACTCTGGCTTAAATGCTGTGTGTTTGCTGCTTTCCCAGCACTCTGCCCCAAGCCTGGAGTGCTGCCTGGGGTTGTGACCCAAGTGCAGGACCTGGCACTTGGCATTGCTGAACCTCATCCAGTTGTCCTCAGTGCATGGACCCAGCCTGTCCACATCCCTCCTGAAGAGCTTTCCCACCCTCCAGCAGAACAACACTCCCACTCAGCTTGGTGTCATCTGCAAACTTTCTGCCACACCTCTGTAGTAAAGAAATCACTCCAAATTCTGCAGCAGAGCACAAATCTACATTAACAGGAGGCGCAGTGCAATTGGAATAGATTGGCAGAACAAAAGAGGATTGAGAATCCAAACATTCACACTGAGCGTGTTTCAGAGGTCCTGCTCTGAACTAGGGCCTTTCCCATGAACTACACCATTTCCCATGGACTAAATACCCATTAGCAGTTGGAGAGCATTATGTTCACCTTCAGAGTGCATTATTCAGTTTGGTTTAATACAAAACTAATTCAGTTCACACACTCTGAGATCACTGTACCATATGAAATGCAGCAAAGCACATTAAGGTTGGACGATCAAGAGACTTAATTCAAAAGAGCACTGAAGAAAAACTGCCAGTGGAGACACACCCACATTTGCAGGTCTGCTGATTTAAAAAATATTTTTCTGTTACAAAGAAATCTCAAACTCACGTTGGTAATGTGGAAAAATACATCACCTACTTCAAAACAACCTACACTGCAAACAGAAAGGGATTAACAGTATTATCTTTCTTGCACATTTGTTCTTGGGGAAAGGAATGCTCATTTTCAAGTACTAGATTGGTAAATTCTGAAGTGTTTAAAAATGTTGTGACAAAGTCCAGAGAAGCAGAATGGCTTACATGGTTCTGATAAATACATTAATACCCATCCTCTCCTTTCAAACACCATTAAGAGTTAAATTATGATATATATTGATGTGACTTGGAAACATTAAGTCATACTATTGTGAGGCAAACATCTGGAAAAAAACAGCAACAAAAAAGAAAAAATATCAGGCATATGAAAAATTTTAACAAATAATAATTAATTGTTTCCCTTTGAAGAATTAATGCAAGAAGTGACTGAAGAGTTCAATATGCTCTTTCTCAAATTTATTTACATTGCCTAATTCCTCTCTTGCTTTTGCTTTTTTTCCACAGAATTCACAAGGGGAACTCTAAATTAATATTTAAGTGCTTTGGCAGAAATCTTCCAAAGATACTCTATCGGGAGACACATCATGTAATCTACGGGCAGAAACAGTTACATTCTTTTTCAAATCTCCACTCTTATTAGACCTCAAGAGTATCTGGTTTTCTGTACTCCAACTTTTGTACATGAATTTCAGTTTTTCCATTATATGACATTTTTTATTTTAATTAATTCTGCCTGGCTCTTCACCTCCTCCCCCTGTAATCAAACCAATCCGCAGTTTACATAAATTAGGAAAACAATATTGATGTTTATTTCAGCTAATAATTTTGTACATTAAAATATAAGAAGTTAGAAACTGATCTTTGAACTTGCTGATCAGCCAAGTAAGAGACGAGCAAAGACCCATTCCAAGATTTTTGGTCAAGCAAGACCACCTGGGCTCATACATGCACTGCTCACAGACAGGCAGGATTGGATTTTTTGAGAGAGGCAATCAAAAACTAAGCCATGAACAGAGTTAACAACTATGCAGTTTAAACATTTGGATTTTACATTTAAACTTATTTACTGTATTTTTTTAGGATCACAGATATATGCCCTAAATCATAACATATACAGTTGGAGCATCTAGAAGGCAAGATGCATGCAAGTTGTATGAAATCTATCCACATTCACTATAGCAGTATTAAAAAATAGATATTTTAGGAAAATTGCTTTTACTAGCTCACATTCTCACTGCTAATTAATAATGGCACCATGTTGGTAACTACTATGGGCTAACCCAGCAAGTAGCTGAACACCACAAAGCCACTCAATCACTCCCCGCCCCACAGTGGGGTGGGGGAGAAAACTGAGGGGGAAAAGTGAAGTTGTGGGTTGAGAGAATTACATTTTAATAGGAGAGAAACAACAGGGGGGGGGGGGGGGGAAGGAAAAAAAACAAAAAAAATAAAAAAAAAAAAAAAAAAAAAATAAAAAGTTATCAAAAAAGAAATT
>JAWWEV010000001.1:112656470-112706922 GCA_035583235.1 Hafferia zeledoni
CATTTTAATAGGAGAGAAACAACAGGGAGGGGGGGGGGAGGAATAACAACAACAATAATGATAATAATAATAATCATAATAGTAATAGTGATGCAAAATGCAATTGCTCACCATGTGCTGACTCATGTCCAGCCAGTCCCCAAGCAGTGGCCCCTGGCTAGCTTTTCCCCTGGTTTATACACTGATCATGACCCCAAGTTCTCTGGGATGTCCCTGAGGGCAGGAGGGCTCAGCTGTCCCAGCTCTGTTCCCTCCCAGCTCCCTGGGCATCCCCAGCCTCCTCAATGGTGGAGGGTGAGGCACAAAAGGGCTTGACCGTGTTAAGGCTGCTCAGCAACAGCTAAAAACAGTGTGTGACCAACATTCTAAATCCCAAACACTGCATTGTACCAGCTAATAGAAGGAAGATTAACTCTATTCCAGCCAAAACCAGCACAGGAACCAAGACAGAAAAAAGTTTTGAAAAAATGAAAACTTGTCAAAAAAATTAACACTTTAAAAAGTTGGTGGAATCTGTTTAGCTGGGCACTAAGGGACTTCACAGAAGTTTTGGTCCCAGGCATTGCTGCTCAAGTTACAGACTTAATCTGCTTTTTTTTTTTGCCCCTCAGTCCACATCAGGACCAACATGAGAATCTGCCAACAGAGATATTTCAGCTAGGATGCAAATTCAATACACTGTGCAAAACCAGCAAAATCAGCATATAACTCATTCTGTTCTTCAGTTTGAAAAGTCCGACTCAAAAGCAAACAGCAAGCTCAGAACAAAACCAAGGTATTGCACTGAATGCTTAATCAGCTTTGAACTGCAGAGCTGTGCACAGATAATACTATTAACAAAATATGTTGGGTGTTGGTAATTTAAAACACAGTCCTGTTTTGCTAATAAAATCAGTAAGCCAAGCTTGCTAGATATAACATTTCTCAACTTATCCATGAACACAAGTACCAGCAGGGCACAGTTTTTATTTAAAAAAATGCAACTCACTGAAAAAAAATTTTATAATGAAAATGTCAACCCTAAGTTATCTTCAAACAGCCTTGAGAGATACATGATATTTACTTCTATGTATTCAGAAAAGACAACGCCAAATTCTATTTGAACAAGGTGTAACTCAAATTACCACAAGAGTTTGAACTGTAGGAGTAAAGTAAGCCATACTTCAGAAACAGTGAAATCTATGAAATGCCTGTATACCTGAATTTTAGTTTTACTGGTTATCTGAATGATAGATTTAGTGTTACCAATGTTACAGAAATTAAGTAAACACTTCCAGCAAGAGTGTTATATGCCTAGGCCATAATAGCTATGGAAGAAGCGTGTTTATAGGAAGAAGTTATTCAGTTCTACTCGTACAGGTTTAAAAAGCATCCAGACAATACTTCCTCTAATGAGTCCTGACAGTAGAGTTTAATGTAACTCTAATCCCATAACAACATGCATTTTAGTGATTGCATTCCAATTTGGTTAGAATATTTTAGCACGAACAAGCCGTTATTTTAACAATGTTCAATTCCCAAAACACACACAAAGTCTAAGGCCAAAATACTTGTTCCAACTAGTGAAAATTCAGCAATCAGTAGTTTTGTCTCAGAAACAGAACTAAGTGGCTCTCATTAACTCCCAGACTTCCCAGACAGGAAGGATTACATTAAATGACAAAAAGAGGGGCACTCTCTCCTCTGGTGCAGTTTGAACCATCTGTCAGTGCCCTGGACATGCTGGAAAAGCCACACACGAAGGAGGAGTTTAGATAACCAAAGTCTGCATTTAACACAGAATAAAAGATACTTCTCTTAAGTCACTTCAAAACAAAGCCCCTTCCAGAGCAACGTATCGTAATTTGAGACACATTCAAAACTAAACCCATAGTTTTAAGTTCTGCACATACTCCTTATGGTCACCTAATTCAATTAATGTTACTTCATTACTTGAATCACTGTAGAGCCTCTGTACGCACAGAATGTGGCCCTTCAACACAAAATGTGGACTGGCTTGTTGAGGTTGTATGTTGTGTGTGTTTGTGAGGGTTTGTTTTGCTGTGGGACTTTTTGTTTCCTTGGGTTTTATGAGGTGTTTTTGTTTAGTTTTATGTGTTTTTTTAAATTGGTTTTGTTTGATTGTTTTTAAACAGATGAACATTTAGGTCACAGTTTGTGCACAGGAGTATTACAAAAGCACTTTTAATCGTGTTTCCAGAAAAGCCTTTTAGTATTACTTTGAGATGTATTTTAGCCATTAAAGATGATATATGGAGATCAGTTTATTACAATATACAGCACTAGTACAGCAATTTTTGCAGCATGAAATAAGGTTACCTGGAAAATGCATAGGAATTTCACAGGCACTTTAATGACTGTTAGCTGTTTGGTACATATTCACATCTATTTTTATGCAATATTACAAATTATTCTCTGGTTTGGAACAGAAAGATTAACAGATTACACAAGGAATATAAGCAGTTACAGGAAAAGTTATAAAGAAAAAAATTCAGAGTTAAGAAAGTTGTCATTGTGTCTAAATCACACCATTGTGCTCACAATCAGCACTGTTGGTTCATATTAAAGAATCACTGCCCACTGTGGTGGCTGCACTGGGAACAATTTCATTTCAGTTTCCACTTAATTGAAAATGGTCTCATCATTCATAAGTAGCATCTGCTCAGGCCACAACCTCGGGTTCAGAGAACCTTAAACACAAGAAACAAACCCACTAAAATTCCTGTTCAAGGACAGTGCTATGAGGCATTACTGCACACAGGATACACCCACTTAAACAATGCTCCTATTAATAAGTTGCACCATTTCTCAAACAACAGAGCCTCAGTAATTATAATACTAATTTGCCTCCGCCAGTGATGCTTCTTGTCATGAATATCCTACATGTGTATTTTGTACACAGTTAACACTGATGAAATAACATCCATTTGTGAAAATACATTCATTTAGTTCAAGCCTCTCAGAATATCTAATACTGTTTCATTTTATGTACACAGACCATTCAATGACAAATGTTATTTGTTGTCCATCACGTTTAAAGAGGAACCTTCTGACAAATTTGTATTTGATATTTTTCAAAGGACAGATTAGATACCCAGTAAATGATTTTTACATGCATACAGAGCACACGCTACAGAACACAGCTCTAGAATACTGTGCTCAGACATAGCAACGTGGAGCCTGAGAAAATGGTATCTTTTTAATTTCTCACTTGCATTAAAAGAAAATTAGAGTTCTAAGCAAAATGCCCAAAGAATATATTCTCCAATTATTAGTGAAATTAATTTCTTTATTTCACTCTGTATTTGCAGGATTGGCAGGAGGAACGTGCTCAGGAAATTAATTGTCTTTATGTACTGAATTAAAAGTATCTGCCACAATTATGTTACAAACCAGTTCTGTTACAGAATAATGGAATTTTCTGTATCATGGCTGGCATTAAGGCTACAGGCACGTCCTTGAATCCCAAACAAATTATGCTCAGAGGAAATGCATGCATTAATAACACTGTGCACAAAGCAGCACAGACTCAAAAAAACCCCAACTTTTCCCAAATTGTAATTTGCTGCCATACTATTTTTCAGCTCACAGACATGAGATATTATTAGTTTCCCAGCTGTTGGTTTCAGTAATTTTGTTTGAAAATTCAATTCCGTGCGAATGGGTTGGAAATCAGAATCATTCCTTAATCTCCTGAGTGGTCAACACTTCAAAGCATGTGGCTGCTACAACTCGTTCCACCATAGGTACAAAAGCAACACCAGCTCAGAGTCAGCATTAACTAACAGGTTTCAATACTAGGGCAGCCAAATACAAATTTTGGCCCTGGTAGTGAGGAACCTGCTTTGTCTCTCATGAAGCTCCTCCCCCATTTGTCACTGCACTGTACAGAGAACAAGACGTGCTGCTTTGCATTCAACAATTACAGTGTTTGACACTTCATTGCAAATACATTTTATTATAGATAAGGCATAATAGAGAAAATTCTGATGCACTTCAGACCGTTCTATACATGTATGTTTACACATTTTAAGCAGACTCAGAAATCTACAATATAAACAGTCATTCTTTAACAACCTAATTATTTATCAAATGCCTACAAGGTCATTTAAATGAGACAAAAAGCACTATGCTTCCCTGAAAAGGATTTTTAAATTCTGTCTCTCAGTAAGAAAATAATTTCTATCTGACCGCCCTCATGACCCCAACATTTCTCTAAAGGTTTAAATTATATATCTAAAACAGTTTAGGTGATCTCTGGTCTCCCATTCTAGTGTAGCAAATTTTGAGGACATTCTTTCCAATTACCACACACGTATAATTTAACTACAGCAAAGGTATTTTACATTTACTCTTCCTGAGTCACACATTTGGAGCAGGTGATCTTTTATTCTCTTTTACATATCAATTTTTACTTACGTCTTTTAATCACTGAGGAAACGAGAAATTATTTCAATTGTGATGTGTTAAGTGTGGAACACTCAGAGAAGAACAGAACACTCCCTGGGTATTTGACAATGAATATATTCATCTAATTACCGAGGTATGTTGCTAACTCCTGAAGATTTTAGAGGAGCTACAATCACTAGATGGGTCCATCCTCCTCTCTCTTTCCTTTCCCATGATGAAAAATTTTAGTTCTTTTCTTATTTACTTTCACCACTGAAAAAAAGGCCCTTTTAAAAAGTGAGGACACTCCCCAGGTGGGTCTCCCAGACACACACACAGCTCAGGCTGTAAAGCCCTCAAAGCCTGTTAAGGGACCTGCTGCCAAGGACTGGCTTTAGATCTATTTATAGCATAAACATGGTGAAGGCCAGATAAGTCTTATTAGCCTATTTAACACTTATTTGAAGATTTATTTAAGGTGCAATAACTTAAAAAAAACCTGCATAAGCCTCAGGTTCCCCAAAACATTTTAAAGTTTAAGCAACACCCTATTAAGTTTGTTACCAACACTACTCTTGAAAGCCCTCACACCTTCAGTAACAGCAGAGTATTTCTGCGTTAAAGGAGCTCATGAACTCCAACAAACTGAACAATCACAGCCAACAAGGCTTTCATTACATCACCTTCAAGTAAAAGCCCTATAAATGCATACTAAATCAGCAAGACAAATTCAAGAACTAATACCTTTTTGTAACTGGATTTAAATAAGCTAATTTTGGTCTTTGGCACTCGGTCTCAGCAACAGGAGAGAGGTTTAAAATCACAGCCCCACGTGGCTAAAACAGAGAGGAGTAAACACTACTGGCTGCACAGATGTCACTGAAGGTAGAAAGATGCAACTCAGAAAAAGAAGAGAAGAATGTGATAAAAATATTTTTTAAAAGAAAGAAATATAATCTGAACTCATTTCATGTAATAGAGTAGAAAAAAATAAGGTACTTTGAGCGCATGCCAAAAAGGCAAAGAAAGCTCTAAGAATTATTCGTGGCCACATGAGTGTAAATCAAAGTCTTAAGAAACAACTTCCTCTCAGGAAACACAAATTCTTGATTCACAATTAAGGCTTAGAAAAAAAAGAAGAAAAAAAAAAGAACAAGCAGAGCTGATGACTATGAACTGCAAGCAGCTGGGCCCATTTTGTTACACAGAATAAAACAATTAACAATGACCTCAGTTTACTATGCCTGACTTTCTATGTGAGGTGTATGTCAGTGTAACATTCCACTGGTTTAACATTTCTTTTAAATTTCACTATCATTTGAAGGGGGGGAAAGGGGAAATTAACTCAATAATTAATCAAAATTAAATAATGGTTTTAAGTTAAGCCCATTTTTTTCCACTCTTGTGCAGAAGGATATTCTGGTTCAGTAAAGGTGATCCAATGACCCAGTCCAATGTCTACATTAATTTAGTGGAGGCTTAAGTGGAAAAGCCACCCTGTACCCAGGTGTTTCACCCACTGTTATCTCCCTTCTCTACAGAAGTCCACATGGAAGACATAGGAGTGTTGTAGTTTGGAATTATTATGTAAATATGATTCATTCATACTTATGTGATGGATGCAGTGAAAGACCCCCTGCAAAAAACATTCCACTTCTCACTTCTCTTTACAAAGTAAAATGAAAGGATGCTGAGAAGCCACTAAAACTTCAATGATAATTAGGTGTACTAGAACATAACTCCATGCAAACAGACCTTCTATTATAAGAAATTTTAACTGGAATGTGGTGTTTAAAAGGAGGAAAACATTAGCATCTCTGTTAGCAGTAGCTCTATTGTCTTGTACCCTTTTCAAGAATGATTTATTTCAGTTCTTACCAGCTTACTGAGTGAAACACAATAGCACCACACTGTGGGAGAAAGCACTGTCATATATATGTGGTGAATGAGGCAGCAATTAGGAACTGAGGCATCATAAGAAATGTTTTTAAGTGTTTTGGAGGTTGTGTCTGCCTGTCAGGTTTAGGATATGAGGACTGGAATGACATCTGGTAACTCTGGTACTGAATGAAAGATCCATCTTAAAATGACAAACAACCAGATTTTGAACGTATTTCTGATCTCAGCAAACCTGAGCATGTAGAAATATGCATCCCATTCCCACTATTTTTATAAGCTGCAGGATACTGAATATAGTATCAGAGGCCACTCCACTCCCAGAAACATCAAAAGCCACTGCCATGTGCAAACTTTGGTTGAATCCAATTAAAACCTCTATTTTTCAGTCTCCTGCTGAGGAAACTTGTCACAGGGCTTATAAAGACCATGAGGTGTATTTCTCTAAATCATATACACAGAATAAGAGAATGGCTGAGGTTGGAGGGAACCTCTGGAGGTCACCTCCACCCTCCTGATCAAGCAGGACCACCTACAGTGAGGTGCCACGAACATTCAGCTTTTAACCATCGCTATGGATGGAGACTCAACAACATCTCTGAGCAATCTATGCCAGTGCTCAGCCACCCTCACAGTAAAACCCCAAACACTTTCTGATGTTCCTTCAGTCCTGTGTTTCAGTTTGTGCTCATAGTCCCTCTCATCCTCCTATGCCAGCCCATGAAACCATTAGCCCTTCTCTACCACAAGAGCACAGAGCTGGTTCATGTTCGTCTTGGTGACCTCCCGGGACCATCACAGGCCTTTCCTGCAAACACTCTCACCAGCTGGGCAGCCTCCAACACGTGCTGGTGATTGGGGTTGTTCCTCACCAGGTGCAGGACTTTCCACCCTTCCCCTTATTGAATGTTATGAGGTTCCTGTCAGCCCATTTCTCCAGCATGGCAGGGACTCCCTGGGTGGGAGCACAACCCTCTGGTGTATCAACCACTGCTTCCAGTGTGGTGTCACCAGCAACCTGTGCAGGGTATAGACTGTCCCATCACCAAGATCACTAATGATGGTGAAGAAGACTGGACCCAGTACTGGCCCCTGGGGTCCAACAGTAGTTTCTGGCCTCCAACTTGACTTCATGTCACTGAAGAGCACCCTCTTCAATCCACTCCACCATGTGCTCAACCAGAGCACACTCCTTCAATTCCTCTATGAGAATCTTGTGGGAGACATTTTCAAAGGCCTTTCTGAAGTCAAGACAGACAAAACAATGTTTTCCTTCATTCACCATGGGGGTTTTTTTATAGGGGAAGAAAAAAAAAGATGTGCCAACTGCAAGTAGGGATCAAAGATCCTTGAAAACAATTGACAAATGTAGCATCCCATTAAACTGCAAACATTTATTCTATGAGGACAATCCAAGGAAAATGCACTTGTATAGCCTAGACAAGAGAAAAAAAATAGCTGACAGTCTGTCAGCATCTGAAAGGTTATCAAGAAGATACAGCCAAGCTCTTTGCTTTGGCCCAACACCACACATGTAGTGAACACACAAGGCATAGCTCATTTACTTCCAAACCCTCGTTCACTTATCTGAGTGCTCAAGGTTTTTATTTTGCTTTGCCAAAGGAACAATGCAACACAAATCTTATTTGTCCACTCTACTGCCTCTGGACTGATGGGTCACCACACAGGAGAGAAAAGTGCTGCAGCAACAAAGGCTTAAAGGGATATTCGTCATTTTCTCACCCATAAATCTTCAAATATTCAAACAGGCCAACAGCAAGAGAATTTGTACTGCATTCATACTCTACAATACATTAAGCATCTACAGTTTCATTAATCTGAGGCAGAGGTGACAACAACCTCCTTCTTTCCAGTAGCATAAAAGACAGAAAAAAATCCACGAGGAGGAGGGACAGAGCACCATTTTCTATTGTTGACTGAATATAAATAACTGCCTGATTGACACAAAACCCCATCCTTTGACTACATCCATACACTGGAATCTTCTTTTTCGGTGACAGATAAGACCATCACACAATTCTACAGAGACACAGAAAGCTGAATGGAATCACAGTATCTTGCATATTTCTAGGAAGGAAATGTAAAATTACAATGCTCGATTTCTGCTAAGCCAGTATACAAAAATACTCCATGAGCAATGGCTGTATTTTTTATTATATCTATTCAGAAGGTTCTTTTACAGGAAAGCAGCACTTTAGAAGGTAATTTTCAGGTTTATATTTGTAAAATGAGTATTTTTATATGGCAACATCCTTCCAAGAATGTTTAATCGAGTGCTCTCTCTTTGTAATGTGCCATCAACAACAGCAGCTGAAGCTGAATCTTCTCTGCTGGTGACCTTGTACAGGCCCACCCTTGCTCAGGAAGGCTGCAAGGACATGAGATAGGAAATCACTGCCAGTTTAACAACCATTTGCCAGTTTGCAGATTTCTGTGCAAAACATTCAAGTCTAGACAGTAGATTTAAAAAGCCAGTCTGGTTACAGTATTCACACTGCACATCACAGGAAAGGTGGAAACTGTCACACCTGCTAATTTTAAGAGTCACAGCTACTAAATACTCCTGCTAATTTTTCAGTTTGCAAGGTTAACAGTGTTATTTTTTCTTTTTTTTTTTTTTATTTTTCATATTAATGACTTACATGCATCACAACAAAATACTAAGAATTTCAAGAAGTGGAGAAACTTCTAAGTCTTTCAGAAGAACAACAATAGAAGTGCCAGTATGTAGCTAAAAGACATCCACAAATTCAGAATCATGATGGTAACACAGAATACATTGACCATTCAGCTTTAAGAGTCTAAAAACACCGCAACCAAACCTAAAAAAACCCCCATAAAACACCAAAAAACCACCCCCAAACCAACCAACCAACCAAAAACCCAAAGAAAATACCTGCTCTGTCAGCAAGATTTAAAAGAAGTCTGACTATCTGAATGTACAAAATTCTTTTATATTTACTGCACTGTCTGAAAATATCAGGTCTGTCAACTGGAAGTGAGTTGGCAAATTTTGTCCAGCAAATATCTTCAAGCTCTGTGGTACCAACAGATAAATATATTAATAATGTCTCAATACATTAAAAATCTGCATAACATTACCATAATGTTAGCAAGTTTGTATTAAAAATAAAGAATGCCTAAATAAATGTTGCTAAATTGAGAATTTATCTGAATTCACGAGACAGCTGCAGTATGAGGCACGTGAACAGGATCAGATAATCCAAGCTGGCAGAGAGCTGTCAAACCAAGCTGGAACCAAGTGCTATTTCCTCTGTCAGAGCTTCCCATCCCTCACCTTGGGATTCCTGCAATTGTTCCCTAACCTGCTTTAGTCAAAATGAGCTACGTTAGCAAGACAGAATATTTGAAACATTTAAATTAACCCAGTTCATTTTAAATAAAGGCAGCTGTGCCACAAGCACTGGGGACGAGGGAAGAGCAAGAATGAAGATTCAGGAGGAGTAACTTAATCAGTTAAAACATTGGATTAAGAAACAGGGAAAATACAAATGGAGATGGCTGACAACAGTCAGCTGTTACCACCTGTAATTATCCACAGCAATTCAGTTCAGTACAGTTTCTAAAGTCACCAGTTTTGTTTAGACTTTACTTTAACACACCAATAACTTCTACTGTGTTTGCTTTTCTGGCTAAAAGGCACACAAAGAAAGAAATAAATCATTGCAATTAAAAAACATTCTACTTAAAAGCCACTGAAAATTGGAGGAAGACATGATGGCAATAACCCTGTCACACATTCATTCCATCCCTACTCATGGATCAATCTTTACTCCCTTCTGCTTACTCTGCTTTGCTAAAATGGTCTCTCTCCTGTTTGATTATCACCTCACTAATCCTAATCCTGCCTTTCACGATTTTCATCCTGCTTCCACTCCTCTTCCCTTTTCTCAGCCACCAGCTACTTCTTTCCCACAACCTTTAGCTCACTGGGATGTTTTTCCTAGCACCTTTACAAAACCCTGTTATTAATCAGTAGATTAATTTCTATTCCTGCCTCTTTTCCCTCCCTCAACCCATTCTGTCTGTCCCTGCAGGCTGGAACACAAATCATCATCTTCTCGCTGGTTGTTCAAGTTCATTTTTCAAACTCTTTTCCTAATTCCCTCCTTCCTCTCACCCTACTCTACACATCCTTTTCCCTCTCTCTCCCTCCCACATTCACCCCAGGTTAGAATCGTTCCCCCAGCAGCTTCCCAGTCCAGCTTCTGTTCCCCTCCTTCCTCATCCTCCAGCATCTGTAGATACACTCCAGTGAACCAGGCTAGACCATGTTCCAACTAAAAATCAAGCTTCCAAAATCCACTTGGCCAAGATTTCAATGATTTCTCTCCCTCCCATTCAGGAATAACAGAAAGAAAGGAGGAAAAAAAGAGGCATAATATTGAGAAGATATGCATTTATTTTGAACTAGGATTTAGTTTTTAAACAAAAAATATGGATTTTTAAGAGATTGTCACACAAGCACTAAAATTTGAAGTCCTTCACTTACCAAACATACATAAATAATGCATCAGTCATGTATTTAAAAGCTTCTACAAGATCTCCTAGAATTATTATTTTCCAGATTGTTATATATACCAGTGACTGCTTTTTCATAGCATTCCCATAAAATGGTATAATACTGTAATTCTTAATGAGAAAACAAGGAGTTTTTTCCAATTTAAATTACCCTGTACTCTCTAGAACATTTTTGCTTTTTCTTTTCTACAGTCTTCGTTCTTTGTATTTATCCTCCTTACAGAAGTTTTGTATCTCAAATCTAGAATGTGACTATAAACAATTTCACAAGATTCTCAGAACCAAGAAGTTCATTTCCTTTAAATATTGGCATCTATTCTGTATCTGCCTTTTCCTCAGGTTTCTTCAAGCTCTCTTTATGACCCTTAATGAAATCCTTCAATTTTTACTTCAGCTACTTCTGGTATGACACACCTTATGTCTTTTTATATGACCTAAAGTGGTGTTTTCTATTATTGCATATCAGATGGTTCATTTGAAAAGAAATATTAAAGCAAACTGACTCTTCAAAGCAAAAAATCCCAAACCACAAACCACCAAACCAAAACCCAGCATTCATGAGCTGAACTGTACACAAAAAGCCAGAAGCAGCACATCATATTTTTATGGGCTGAATTACTCTTCCTTATAGCAGCACGGAACAAGATGAATAAACAGCATTAGAAGCTCCAACACTGCAGTTCCCTTCACAGGCAAGAATTCAACCTGAATTCCCCACTACCTGCAGCCCTCTAATGTAGAGCTTTTATGTAGAACTTCCTCCCTAGAAACTGCACATTTACTGTTACCAGGACAAAAAGCCCAATGATGAACTCAATGCCATTAAACTTACACATAAGTACCCCTTTAGCTTGTCAATAATATAAAAGCTCAAACTTTTAATTTGCCTTTATGTGTAATAACCCATAAGAGATGTGAGTATGTTTCAAAAACATCTGCACTGGGGATATTTGGAAAAGCATAATCGTTCCGTTCATCTTAGAGCAGCAATGGCAAAATACTAATTAAAATGAAACTCAGCCGCTCAGTATGAATGATAGGTACAAAAAAGCTACAATTACATCCTTTGCCTTTGGACAGAACAGCATGAAAGTATTTCAGCAGGTAGATTTCTGAATGAATAGATGACTTCTCCTGGTGTCAGGTATCTGATAGGATTCAGGCTTTGCTGAGACCTTCAGACAAGTCAAGGTGGAGGAAGTCCCAGAAATGGACTTAAATTGCCACAAAATTGAACATCCAGTGACATTTTGAATAAAAAAGGGTTTGCAAATACTACTGTAAGTGCATCTACCTCCCTCCAGTTTGGGTGCAGACCAGACTCATCTTGGCAATGAGTAACTGGCAGAAGAGAACTCAGAATGCATTGTGAGTGGAGGTGAAAGCTACTCCAGACATGGCAGATGATAAATCTGACACAGCCCTCTGCAGAGATGTAACTTCAGTACAGCTACAACAAGCAGAAAAAAGTTCCAAGGCTGTCCCACATGAACCTTCACAGCTGGAGTAAGGCTGAATGCTGAAAGGAAGGATTTACTGCCAGGCAGTTTGTACTAAACTTTGGTTTTTTCCCTCAATATACTAAAAATTATGCTATGCATATGCTTTAAAAATAACCAAATGAACAAACCCTTTTTTTACCCCACAGACAGTTATCAGCTTATTATAAAATTCCCTTGGGTAAGCTTAGGCCAGACTTCAGAAGTTACTGCACTAATTAAAATAAGGACTTGGAGAAGCTAAGCAAGGTTTTCTCTAATCAGTTTGTTCAAGCATTCATTTCAAATCCATTCTACCTTGCAAAAAACAAGTCTGATTTACTTCTACCTGAAGACACAACATGTTAGTAGTGCCCAGGCAGCACAATGGTCACCATAACCTGCTTTTTCTCCCCACACTGAAGTGAGAAGCAGCTGAATGGTCTCGAATGAAGATCCCATTCCTGACTCTCAATGCAAACACATCAGAGATTGAATCAAAGCCCCTTCCTCATTTTTAGGTTTAGTGCAACTGAAAGGACTAAAGGAACTCTCTGCACAGCTCTTGAGATTCGAAATCTTCCTTCCTTTCTTCCCCCTGGGTGCAAATTGGAATGCAGAATAAACATAATCTCCTGTATCCCTTTGGTCTTTTCCCTCTGAATACAAAGAGGGTGATTCCCACTCCTCCCACTTATTATGAAAACTTTATTCAGCAACAACTGCTGTAGCCAAAACTAAGATCATTCTATGGCCAAAACCAGAATATATAACCCATGAAAACAGGGCTATAAGGTATCTAGAAATCTTTTCAGATAGTTCACAGGTGTCATAGTTCAACTGCACGTCCAGGATTTGGGATTTTTAATGGTTGAGCCACACTTTCAGGAGGGATTATTTCCAACTGATTGCTCATTTCCTTAAGGAGAAAGGATTCCCTGCATAAGGCTGGAAAATTCCATCTGTACAGGCTTCTTTTTTTTTTGTCCTTTCTGCAAGTGTCTGACCCAAACAAAGCTTTAAAACCTTTACTTTGTTATTGAGGGTCTAAGTCCAAATGTGACTTCAAGTACAAGCTGGAGGAACATTATGTCAAAATAAAAGAAGTTTTTTAAAAATATGTATATTCAAAACGATTAATGACCTCCTGGTCCTTCTCTATCCAGGTTTTTTTAGATCATTCAAGGAAGGTGATGGCCTGGCTCTCAACAAAATAATTACTACATGTGGGACACTCGAGGGATAGAGAAATCTGTTTACTATATGATACCTCTCTGACAAAACAGATTCCAAGTATCCCACAATCCAGGCATCACTGAGGCAGGACCACTGAAAGGAGTCCCTTCTCCCACTAATGCTTTTCAGCACGTGACAATCACACTTAATCCACTGAGAAGCAGAAAATATTTGCCTGGGAGGTGGAAAAAAAAATTGTATCATCTGTGCTTTCCTTCTAAAGATAGAGACATGTAATCTTCTTTCTGATAAACTGGCCTGCTGGTTTAACTGTTTTCATGCACACTCTTGGATTCTGCTGCCCCCTTGATTCCTTACCCAGGGGGAAGATGAAAGTTTCAAGAGTAATTGTTCTGTAGTTGGAAAACTGGCCAAAATCCCTGAAGAGAATGACTCGATGGGAAACCCATGAAAGGGGTGGAGGAGAAGGAGATACTTCTTTTAACTATGATTTTTTTCTCAATCTAGTTTATGCCCCAGAACAGTAAGAACATGAACAAAAATGACAAGGAGGGGGTAACACATATGAAGGAACACTACTTGACAGATTGGTTTTTTTAGAACTTCATTATATACTTTTTACTATGAAAACTTTGAAAGTCAACATTTGCACAGAAACTTTTCTGGACTAGATTAAAGATGAGTTTTATCTGCAATATTAATACTGTGAATATTTTCTACTATATACTGTCAACTTCCTCACAAGGAGATCATTCATATTTTATGGAATTACCTTTAGCAACCTGTAAGATTTTCATACAGTACATAAACATTATAAACTGTTTATGTAAACAAATATGGACTAGAATTTAAATAAATTGTTTTTGTGACAACTATCTGACTACAGTTAGAATCTTCTACGATTAGAGAGATTTTCTCAAGAATTTAAACCAAGAAACCATTTAACTGATGAAAGAGCACATGCATAATTTTAATTAGCAAGTCACCTCCAACATAACACTGAGAAGCTGAACATGATTTTTTTCAGTCCATTCTGAATAGCACCAAATATCCATAAATACAGTGAGAGTTCTGGATACTGAATCACTCCAAGCCATAGCAGAATATTTACCTTCCTGATTACTAGCTCATTAATACAGTCCTTCCCAATCTACCTGTTGAAAATGAGGTAACATGTAACACATGTTTTATTGAGAAATGGGACTGAGGAGGATTGAGAAAGCATCTGAAATAACTAGAGGAAAAAAGAAAAAAACACCAAAAAATAAAGGGTTTCACAGTAGATCCATTCTGTCTACTTTCTCTACTTTCTCCTTATTCTTTGCAGTGGGTATATCAGGGTCAAAAATGTGCCCCTGAGCAGGATAGTGACTATAACAACTCTGCTCCTGTCCATTAAAGCAGACAAAAATACAGGTGCGTTCCATGTGTTGCAGCATCTTAACTCTATACAAGAAAAACACAACTAGCACTTAGGCAGATGTGAATTTGGACTTAGCACACCTCTCTGCATTTGAGTGTCTCCAAAAATGCTGATCAAAAGAGTTTTCCCTGTCAGTAAAGAACACCATACTTTCTGAGGGTTTATAAACAATCAATTTCCAGATAACATTTAAGCTCATAGGACAGAAGATCGTATTTATGTTTATTCCAAGTGAAGGAGAATGGAGGAAAAAAATGAAGAATTTTACCAGCCAATTTTACATGTGGATAAATTTAAAAACAATTAAAAACCCCTCAACATACAGTGCTGATATCATCTCTCTTTTACTAACAGGGCAGGATAACACCCCTCCAAACAAGTTGCTGGCGTAACAATTTCCACAGAGCACGTACTCCTGCACAAAACATGTTTCAGACTTTGGAGATACAACTTTCTCCTTTCTCCTGGAGATTTATATTTCTGGAAGTCCTTGAACATGGTCAGCAGTGTGTGCAAGTTTTCATTTCCTGAGATTCCAAGAGTTACCCTGTCAAGCAGCATCAGCTTAAAAAGCAGCAAGATAAAAAAAAAAAAAAAAGCAGCATTTTTTAAATCATTCTTCAAGGACTATCCCGACTTCCCACAAAGTCACAGGATTAGCTGAAGTAGAAAAATGAGAAAGATATAAAAAATACTCTCTGCTCATTACAGTATACAGGAAAGATTGGAGTAAGTTTGTACTTATTAGGTGTAAAACACACTTGTGTTCTGAAAACCCCTTCCTGTCCCAGAAACTGCCAGAGTAGGGAAGCACAGTTGCTAAAACAAGAAGACCAAGATCTTATTCCCTCCTAGTGAGAAAAGATCAGGCAAACTTTCTTCTTCCACACGTGCTCACAGGGACACAATTAAAGCACAGAGAACTGCTGCTCTTCCTTGAATTCTGGGCAGAAACAACAAAGCCACAAAACTTTACTTTTTCCACGCTGCAGAGGCAAAGTCAACCTGCTGGAAAAGCTCTTTCCCCTACAGCTTTTACAGATATTATGGAGGAAAAAATCCCCAAACAAACCAAACAAATGTCACTTATTAAGTACCTAAACTGTCACTGGGACTTTGAGGAGAGTAACAGAACAGGTTACCATGTTCCACTCCCTCTACAGAAAATAAACACAGGTCTCAACACTCACAGCTGACAGTCTCAGCTGGCTACAGATTCAAAGATAAAACTATGATGATACTTTTTGGAAAAGTTCTCATAGTTATAAGGAGAAGCTCTTTGTTAGTTTAGGTTTCAGAGACTAGAATTGTAGTTAAATTCCGCAGCAAGCCAGTTTCCATGGGAGCAAAATTGTGATTGACAGACATCCTACAGCCTGCTGGGAAGGCAGTGAGAGTGAAGGAAACTACAGCAAGATCTCAGTGTAAACCAGAACACACAGTGTGAAACAATGTACAAACGTACTGATAGGGGAAAAAACTGGAAGGCAAAGAGGGGAAAAAAAAAAACACAAAACAGGAGGAAGATTTGACAGAGCTACCGAGGAACTTCTTTTAAATGAAGTGCTAAAAGAATGAAAACTGGCAGAGAAACCCTTAAAAAAACAACATTAAGGGGTATTGACACTCAAACTGGAAGCAAAGAGTTGGTACTGAAGAGCCTGGCAAAACCCCAGACTCCTCTGTATTCATTAACCAACCAACAGAATACATTTCCTTTATAAGAGTAAATACAGTAGCAGGAGTGGAACTTAATAAATTTTTAACAACCAAAATGAGAGCAAAAAGTGTGTGAAGTTTGCTTATTAACTACAGCTGTATCTGAAGATGAAACAGGGAAGAATACAAGACACTTCTCTTTAGAGAAACCCCCCAATGTATATTCTAAGAGAAACAAACCCAGGACACAGCTGTCTTCTTCACTGATACAGACTTCACAAAACAAGCTCTTCTAACAGCAGTCAGTCGTCAAATCCAGCCAAAATTTGTCTTTTTAAGAGTACAGATGAAAATGCGGGATCAAACAGCAGCTCAAGATAAATTTCATCAAGAAACTAGAGATGGCAGCAAAGTCTCAAGCTGGCAACTGCGAGTAAGAGAAAAAGTTAAACGAAAAGGAAAGTTCTGAATAATTTTACAGCTTTGTCCAAACAGTAAATATCTCACAGAGCTGTTTCTAGTAACTCAAGTTGTTCTTTTTTTTTTCCTTTTATAAACAGTGACAAAAAAAAAGGGAAATCCTTTAGTAAGAACAGGTATAAACCACAGTAAGGCTCTGTTTTGAAATGCAAAAACTTCACAGATCAATTTTTAGCACATATGAAAAAAAGAATTTTAAAACATCTTTCAATAAAATATGCATGTTCAAAGTGTAGTACGAATCAATAGTCTCAGAAGTCACCACTGATTTCTGAATGTTCCAGCCATGTATCTGAAGCCACATTTTAGGAAGATACTATTCTCAGGCTTTTCCTTGGCTTTGCAACTGTAACAAATAGTGACAAGCTGGGTAGAGTAGAGGCTCCGTATCAGGAAGAGAATTTCAGACTGTATTCTGCAACACTTGAAATTTTTTAAAAATACATTAGCAATAGGATATGTTAGCAATACAGGAAACTAAATCCTATTCTGAAAAACAACAAATATTCAGGGAAGGAATCACTTAAATTTCACAAAGTGACCTCACCTTTCTGCTAAACTGCATCCCTGAGAATAATCTCAAATGCTCCCCTTCTGAGTTTGCAGTTTCATTCTAAAACTAAAGGATCCTGGTGTACTACAATGAAATCTCAGTATCTCACAAATATGGAGAATACCCAAACCAGCAGTTCTGCTGTTTATTTGCCTTGGGACAAAGGCAAAATACCTGGGACATGTTCTCAGAACCCACCTGTCAGTCCATGGCCAGCCCAGCAACTGCTGCTTCTCATCAGTGGTTGGAAGAACCACTCCAAAATCAGGAGGCACATATTCAAATCCTTCCCTAACACCCAATGCCTACAAAAGCACTCACCAGGCTAGAAGACATGGGAAATAAAGGTGTTCTTACCACTCCCAGCTGATGTTTTATTGAATCATTTAATATTCACCAGATCACTAAGAAGGGAAATGAAGCACCCGTGATGATCATATTCACTAACCAAAAAGAAATCCAATTCCCAGTCCCTGTTCTGAGAGAACTTTAAGTATTTCATACACACAAGGAAAACAACTCCACAGTCAGCAATATATTTGAAACATCCCTAATCAACACAGCACACAGACAACTCAAACTTTTGAAAACTTCAAACAACTAAGAAACTAAGAATCCAAGAAAGAAGACTCTTCTGCAAGAGCTGAGCAAGTATCCTGTCTCAATGGCAGCTATGAAGTTTTGAATACTTTCAAACTGCAAGTGGCTGCAGCTGATAAAAAAAATTTGACACACTTGAGATCTAAGATTAGAGAAAGAACTTCTGATATTTTAAGCACCCTGTTTACTTTATGCTTTTAAAGATAATTGAACCTTAAGGGCTGAACATCCGAGAAACCCAGCCAACAGATAACCACGTTTTCTAGAGAGGAAAAAGAAAAAAAAATAATCTAATAGCTCTAACTGAGCAAAACAGTTCTGTCTGACCTTCAGTTTTGAAGCCCCTTTTGTTACTTCCATCTCTTTAGTGCTGAAGCTCTGAAATTAAGATCCTTGGAGGAACAGATTATGGAAGAGATTACCTCTAGTTTGAGGGATTAGAAAGGAAAACAGTGTTTCCTGCAGGCAGAAGTTGGTATTTTTCAGTCTAAACTTGATCTGGATGCACTAACATAGAACTTTTCCTAAAAAACCCAAACAAAAAATCCCAACGAAACAAACAGAAAAAAGGTGAATATTTTTGAATCAAGTTCTTGATCAATACCATACATTTTACATTTAGGTTTAGAGCAAAACAAGATTTGAAAAGTAAGAAGTTAGGAAAATTTTGCTTTTGATTTTCTTGAATGTTCCCAAGTATGCTCTCAGTGCTTTTGCACACAATCACACCAGAACCAGAAGTAACATATGTGGTTTCTATGAAAATCAGAATTACCCACAAACATTAAGCAGCCTTGCTGTTCAGAGTACATCCAACTCCCAACAGTTCAAGTCCTGAAGCACCCAACAAAACACATGCACATTTGAAGAGCAGCTCACCATGCCATGAGCTAATATGCTTTGAAGAGTTAATTCAAATATTCAAAAAAATCCCAGGTTTAGTTGCCTTCCTAAATTTAATTTGACTATACAGTGTAGCCAATTAAAATCCTGAATGAGTTGAGGTCCTGGTGTAAAGTTAGTGCTTGTTTCTAATTATGGGGAAAGTCTACGTGTATAGGAAGAAACAAATTAGGAACACAAAAACAACTGTGACCTGAGTGTGTCTGTTAATAATTGTTAATTTAAAACTCATTTTTTCCCCTATAAAAAAATAATCTCTTTCCTTTTTTTCCCCCTCATCCCTTTCCTTATCATTGTCTGGATTATTGCAGACAAGGGCTTGGAGACCCTGCTTATTAAAAATGCCAAATATGCTTTAAAAAAAAAAAACAACAAACCACCAACAAAGCAATTTATGATAAGGTCTTAGTAAATCACTGTTGTCAAGGTTGAGGAAAGGGAAGGGGTCCTTGCACACCTTATCTCTTTCCATCCCTAAGTTCCCCACCTTCAGCAAGCCCTGACTGCATTCTAAGTCTGGTCAAGCTGGGGAAAACAGCAGAATAACCCATCCAGCAAGTGAGTATTTTTGGTATTGCACCAGGGTTATACAGACCAGCTGAAAGCTAAAGCTGGCACAGAGGGAGGGTGGATCACTTGGGGGAAGCACAGAAAGAGCAACACCTCCTTCTTTGCATGAACTTGATTCTGCTCCCCTGGCAAAGCTGCCCTCACACACTCCTACTGCCACATTACAGACCCCACAGACCAGCTACAACTGACACAGCCCTCTTCAGGAATCACAGTATACTCAAAGAGGCTGCAGGATTACAGAGGTGCAGGATTTCACCTCGTTCCCACCGTGGTTCCCTGCTCTGCATGCAGCCAGATCAGCCCTCACCACAGGTGTCTTCTCTAGGCCCACATAAACTTAACCTGTCTGGTCCTGATGGATTCAAATACAACCCTGCAAAACATCAAGAGCTCCACAAAGATCTGCTCTGTTCCAGGTAAAGTTACTAGTTCAGATCAGTACTGATGCAGGAAAGATCCCATCGCTGAAATACACAACTCCATAAATATTTATCTTCACAGGTTACCCTCACCCCCACCTTCAGCATCACCTTTTCCTAACCAGTAAGAGGGGTGTGGAGGTGGGAAGAAGGGAGATAAGATTACCTCACTTGCTTCTTCACCGTCCCTTCCATCTACAGGTCTATAGATCCCTCTAATGGAGTGTAAATTAGTGCTTGCCCACTGTTCAGAACTGCTCCTCTCTGTTCAGTATCAGGAACAATATCTGGAGCCAACAAAAAAGAAGCTGACAACTCCACTTGCAGCAACAGCTGGAGGATTTCCCTGGGGCAGGGGAAAAGTAAAGCAATAGCAGACCCTTTTGGCTGGAACTCTAAGCAAGAACATCAAGAATCCAGCCAAAGGTTTTGCTCATAGATACTCCCCCCAAAATTAAAGTGGGAGAATAAAGAAGATAGAGGAACACGTCTCAGTTCTGGTCAGATGACCAGAACATGTTTAACTTTCTTTTAGGAGAAACGGTCTAAATTCCTTTTTGTTTTTTGTTTGTTTGTTTAAGACAACACCTCTAATACTGAGTCAACAAATACTTAAGGCACAAAAGTAAAATGTTTGCTTTACAGACCCACATAAGAAGACATCTAAAGAAAGACCTCATGAAGTTCTGAATACGTTAAAGGCCACTGGACCTGGGAACCCTCAACTTTCCTACATCTAAGACTTTTTTTCCTTACTCCTAGAGATCTTTGGCTCAAACAATTTCCAGTTGTGAACCACCTTCCAAGCTCTAGTAACTGAATTGAAATGAAGTCACAAGTCACCCAAGAATCATGTGTTCCCTAGTAAAGGCACACTTTAAAATTCTAAGTGTTTCTCAATCTCAGCTGCAGCAGAACTAACACTGATGAGATAAAACTAGTTTTGCAACTTACCTTAAAGTGCTTCCTAAACAGCTGAACTGAACACATTTTGAACCAGTGTAAGTGCCCGTATAGGATTTACACTCCAGTCTTTACTTCTAAAATTTTTTGCTCAAAAGCAAGTTTTTTACAGCTTTCTTAGTTCATATATCCTAGGAAATTTACTCAATATTACATGCTAGGAATAACTACTTATGTGTGCACTACCCAGAAAACAAAATGGGGACGTTAGTTAAAAATGAGAAGCAATTACACATGCCAGTGGGTAGGCAAAGAAACAGGAGGAAGAGCCAAGTGAAAATCTATTTAACCAAATGCTATTTAGAATTCCTGGTAGAAGGCAAATATTCCAAATTTTAATTCTTACACGGACAATGAACTTTGTAAGTTGGTAAGAACTATGCATCAATTATCAATGTTTTCAGGGGGTGAAGATGTTTTGGCTACCAATTTCTGAAAAAGCTAAATGAATTTAGAAATGAACAGAATATTGGTAACACAAGAATTCTGATAAATCCTCAGCCTGTAAGGGAAGTACAGCCCTACTGCACCTTCAATAGTACAATTAACAGAGAGAAGATGTGTAGTAACTTTCTGGCCACCCATTCTCACTCTATTGTAGCAAAAGTAAAAGAGTAAGGCACTTGTTAACCAAGGGATGGTCACTTCTATCCTTTGAGAACACATTAGGAACTAGTCTTCAGTCATTTTAGTCCAAAACTTATCCAAAACACTTTTCTAGTCATTTCTCTGGAAAGACACCTTTGCTTCTCATACAGACTGAAGTGAAAAAAAAACCCTATTATAATGCAAAGATCTTTTATGGTCAAGCTTCAAAAGTCATTCCAACCTTATTTCACTGTTTCCATGTCAGAAAAAGAAACTGCTTAAAGAGGGATCATAAATACAGTACCTCAATTACGACAAAACCTCCACAGCTTGCTCTGCACAGTTCCTTATTCCTTTCACCAACAGGCACCTCCCAAGGAACACTGTAACTCACTGAGTACAGCAGAAGTTTATCAAGAGAAGTTACTAACCTGACACACTAAAACACAGTTCACTTTACAGCTATGCTGAAGTCAAGGCACTCTCTTCCCATGCTTTGGATGCCTTACCAAGTTATCCTCTTACATGCTTCTCTGAGGTACACAAGGAAAAGGGTTTCTTGGGGTTCTTTCAACAGGAATATCTGATTATTACACTATCTTAAGAAATAAGTCTAATTTTTTTAACAGGTATGGGTGAAAATTCTGGCCACGTGTGTAATATATTCTGTATGCACATATTCATGCTGCATATTAAAAAACAAAAGACAAAACTCCCTCCTGGAAAAAGGAGAATTCACAAGAGTTATTTTTATCAGCTCTGCAATTCTGTACAAAATACCTACTTATAACCACTCTCAATTCTGGAGTCACCAGTCTTTACATGACATATTCAATAGAACTATAAGTTTCTGAAAACTGATCTTTGGAAACATCTTATTAGGGTTAATATTGCTTGACTACCTTTCATTGTAATGACATCTTATAAAAGATTATAAAAAAGACCACTGTATCAGACAAAGGGCTAAGTAAGTGAGTGGCTGTCACCATAAAATATATATCACTTTTCTTTCCCTAATATTTCTTTAGCCTGAGGCATTTCACCTTGAGCATTTTCTTTGAATTGAAATGATTATCAGGGATCACTTGGGTCCTGAAGTCTAGCCCCTATTCTTGAAGGCAACAAAGTTTCACACTACTTTAATAAAAGGATCAAACTCCCGTCTTCACAAGTCTTCAAGACAAAGTTGGTTTTTTCATCCCACAACTTCTCACAGACAGCTGCTCCAGAATCTCAGCAGGAAATTGGTCTAAAAATCTTCTAATTTTCAGCCTGAAATTCCACAGGACTGGTCTGCTCACATTTGCTCATCTGTGCTTACCTTTGAGGGCTTCCCTCTCTTGGGTGTTTAAGCACATGAACGTATTTGCAAAGCCCTTGCACAACATTTCTCATTTTGTATTTTCCTAGGTCAAGTTCCTTCAAACCCCTCTCTTAAGTGAGCCTCAGTTTCCCAATCATTACAGCTGTCTTGTTCACACTGTAAGAATCACAGAAACATTCAGGTCAGAAAAAACCTCCAAGACCATCGAGTCCAACCTCTCACTGATCCCCACGTTGTCAACTTGACCATGGCACTGACTGCCACATCCAGTCATCATTTCATGAACAGCTCCAGGGATGGTGACTCCACCACCTCCCTGGGCAGCCCACTCCAATGTTAAACAACCCCTTCTGTGAAGGAATCCTTCCTTCCTGAACAAGGATATAAACAAGAGTGCATCTGCTTGTCCAAACAACACTAGAAAAAGCCACACAAATAGAGAGTACCGATTAAAATGTTGGACTCTGCAATCAGGTATATTAATTCTACTCTGTGTTCAGCTACTTCTCTTAAGTAGGTAGAACCTCCAAGTAGAAACAGGTCACTACTACAGTTAAAATCCGTAGCAGAATAACTTAGCAAAGGATATATTCTAACAACTATACACTACATATCTGCTGCTACTTTCCTGAAGCAATGCAAATTATGACCTCGTGCTTAAATCAAATATTCATTATAATCTGTTACTCAAACACTGCAATGGAGAAAAGAGCCGAGAACTAGAACACAAGTATTTCAAACAGCACCTAAAACCTCCATAGCTAAACCAGACAAATCACTTCCCATAACCCAGAAGTTCCCTCCCCTCTCCCCACTTTTCCAACAGTGAGTACATAGTACATTTGTTTCACATTTTCATGGGGTTTGTCAAAATTATACTCATCAGTTATTTCCACTGGCTTTACAAGAAATGCAAAATTTCAACAGTGTACTAGAGAAAAGGTACATTTGAAAGTCAACAGCATTCTCAGTCCAGTGACTGAAAATGGAGGCAATAATGGAAAACAAAGATACTGAAACCATCAAAATACCACTAGATATTTTTGCTATCACAATACTTACAATTATTAAAAGCTTTAATTATTTCTTGGACAAGGAATCCATGAGCTCTGTCCTCCCTTTTCTGAAGAGTCCCAGACTGAGGCATAAATCTAAAGCACCTCCAACAGCAGATCATAGCTTAGGAGGGAATTGCAGCCACCATCCTCTTATCTGACTTCAATGGGATACAAGCCTTCATGCTTTAATGCAAAAAAATCCCAGGTCCCACTTCCTGCCACAAGACCTTCCATCCTCCCCTCTCATCTCCTGCAGAGTTCCAGCAGTGCTGGCAGTCTGGAGGGAGAAGGGAGAACACCTGCAGGGTCTGGGCACTTCAACTGCTCCTTCCTAGATGGAAGAGCCCAAGCAGAGAGATTCATCCCATCACAGGGGAAGGAGGACTGAAAACAAACTAAAATCCTCACGTGTGCAGTGCAGAAGAGGATTAACCTGAACCCAGCAGAGAATGTCCCGAGAGAGCTATGAAGGCACCAGCACCAAACATCACATCATACTTTGGTAACAGAAATGCCAACAACTGCACTACTACACACAGTGATTGTATATATGGTCCACAAATGGAAGAGAAAGTTTGCATTTTAAGTGATTATTAATACAACAGAATCACCAAATGGGTTAGGCTGGAAGGGACCAATGTGGGTCATTGGGTCCAACCTCCTGCCCAAGCAGTATGAGGGAGACTCCACACCTGTTCCATGCTTGGGCACTGCACAGTAAAGAAGTTCTTCTTCCTGTTCAGTTGGAACTTCCTGTGCATCAGTTTCTGCCCGTTGCCTCTTTGCCCTGTTGCTCAGGACCACGGAGCAAAGCCTGGATCCATCCTCTGACACCTCCCTGCAGGTACTGATGGACACTGATGAGGTCCCTTCTCAGTCGTGTCTTCTCAAGACTGAACAGGCCCAGCTCCCTCAGCCTTTCCTCATTAGTGAGTTGCTCCAGTCCCTTAATCATCTTTGTCACCCTCCACAGGACCTACTCCAGGAGCTCCACGTCTCTCTTGTCCTGAGAAGCCGAGAACTGGACACAGCACTCTGGGTGATCCTCACCAGGGCTGAGGGGCAGGACCACCTCCCCCTGTCTGCTGGCAATGCTCTCCCTAATGCACCCCAGGACTAATGATTTCAGTTGTGACTAAAGCACTTTTAAACACAAATAAACTTTTAACAACTTTATCTCACTGTATTTACAACTTAAATATTTGGAGAATTTTTAAGCAACCTCTAATCCTACTGCTAGAAAGCTCATTCTTCCTGGTTCTCCTCTAAAGCTGACATAAACCAACATCAATCTTAAGAGGTACAGAAACACAATGTAAAATAAGGTCCTTGCATAACAAGGACTATCATAAAAGCCTTGTTTCGGTCTTCTGGATTCACTGCTATTAAAGACAAGCATTCCCTCTTTGGCATAAAGGAAACCACTGAAAAATGTATGTGGGGCTCCTGTGATAAACTCAGAAGAGTTTTCTCCCCAGATGAACACCCAAGATGTTTCAACTTTACACCTACTACATTTTATAACCTACTCAATGCATTTTGAATGCAAATTTTAATAAAAAATTAAGAAGTACACATAGTACAATTATCTGTGACCTGTCAATCAAACACATGTCTGATCCACATAATAACAGGCTTAAATATTTTAGATTGTGTACTTTTCAACCAATATACAGGGAGAATCTCTTCAAAGTTACCTGGAAGTAAGTTTGAAAACAAAGGCACACCTGTATTTTTCATCACTTATCAGTTATCCAGAGATATGTTAACACCTTTTTGAAGGTTAATATAGAAATACCCAATTTACTTCTTGCTTTAAGTAGGATTGTGTCAGCCCAGTATGAAGACAAGACAGTAATCTAAAACAACACATCTCATAAAGTAAAACTACGTGACTAATGTTAGTGTCATAAATGCCACTTTAATAAATTCAACAAAAAATTAGGATTATTCTAATCTGTATCCCCATACAGCTTTCAGTGATGGAAAGGTATACTGGAAATACATGGAAAATAAGATTTCCCTTAACTCTTTTTCCAAAGAAAACATGAACTAGAATTTCTCTCTGTCCCTCTTGGTCTTTCTTTCCACCTGCAGCCCTTCAAAATGGAAACAGCACATTTGCAGGATTTAAACACATTAAGTGTCACATAATAAACAGTTTATCACTGTCATTCCAATCAATTCATTCAGGTAGTATTACACTGTAATTGTTCCACACTCCAGCTCACCAAAAGCTATTATCACTGTGTTTACACAAAGTCAGTCTTATCAGTTTATTGTATTTAGAAGTGCTGAAAGTTTATCCTAAAGAACAGAATATGCCTCAACAAGCTGGACTGTATACTGTCTGCTAAGAAACTCTCTCCTGATTTCTCCAGTAAATTGTACGGGAACTTTGACTAAACACTCATTTTACAGGCAGAGATCTCTTTCCCACATCCTGTGTGAAAATACCCTTTAATACCTTAAGTGACAGTGGTAATTACCTATTTAGGAAAGACAAATTACACATTTTAATATTTCATGTGTCCAAAATGCAAATCAGGGCCAGATGTGCTATTTGCAAGAACTACATCACTGTATCAATCAATAACAAACCACAGGGGCATGCAGACATTTAGTGGATGTTTCACTGGAAGATGTTCAGTAAGATGTACACGTTGCAATTCAAAGTAGATTTACAGCAGTTTTCCTCAAGTTTCTTACAGACAGGCAAGGTGGTACCCCAAATCTGTAAGCTAAACAAAGATGCTGCCCCTCTGGTTCCCTGGAATTCACCAGCGTAATACTGGAGAGAAACAGGAATACCACTCGTAAAACTGTATATTTATTTTAAATGGTTTTTTTAGAGGGCTGACATAACATCTGTGTGGAAAAGCCTGAGCAATCACAACCAGCTATCAGCCCTTCACACCATCACTGCTGCTATTTTCAGTGATCCACCCTGTTTTTGCTACAGTGCTCTTGGCATCACTATGCTACTGTGATTCAATATTTATCTGTTGGATCTAGTTACATCACAACACTATCCATACTACCTAAATCTCACGTGGAACTTCTGTGGCTAATACCCAATGCACCGGTTTTGAGCTCCCGCTTCCAAATTCGCCACCCACAAAAGAAAAAGTCGTTGGAGACGTGCAAACATCTGGACCCCTGTGAATCATCCGTTCTCTGAAAGGGTGTGCGGTCATGCATAAGCACTGCACCTTCTTTCTAATGGCAATGGGGTATGAATAAAACCGTGTGTGAACTGCAGTGGTTAGCATAAAACCACTGGTGAAAGGAGTGTGCCAAAAACTGTCTTCAAACCATGTTTAATAACAGAGTTTTGCTTCCACAGGAGCTCCTCCTCAGCATCAAGCTGAAGCAATCGCTTACCTTTTACGATGGCAAGCAAGGCCTTTAAGCTTAATATTTTTAAAAGCTGTGTTAAGAGCAAGGTGGGAATGCCTTGTGAAACAACAGAACTGAGTGCTGAAACTTCTGCTGACAACAAAGCCACCTGCTATGTCCAAGAGTAGCATTCTAGTATAATCCTGAGGAAAGATTAATTCTAGAATATTTTTAGCCCTAGCTCTGAAAGTAGACAGCAACTGAAAAGCAGATTGGTAAGAGAGCGGGCAAGAGAATACATGCAGGAAAAATTCTTTGTTTATAATCAAAACACAGAGAACAATTATTCTCATAAAATCCATTGTCATGAAGAAAAAACTCTGTGCACACTGAACAGGGTCACTACTACGGCTTCTACAGCAATCTCAGCTGCCCAATCAGAAGCACACAGAAAATTAGGCAGTCGTTACATCTCTTTGCAACACAGAAACAACTACAGAAAATAAGTGAAAGACAACGAATACATAAAACAAGGTTTTCGAAACTGAGCAGTGACAAAAATAACGGGAGGGGAAGGTGGTAATGGAGTTCAGGTTTAATTCGTTATCACCATCTGATTTGGGGGAGTCTCTGCATTTTCTTGGTGACTTGAATTGTCATTCTAATCCAAGAGCAGTAACCCAAAAGCGGCAGCCGGGGAACGCCAGCCACTGCCTCAGCTCCCAGGTTTGATACAAGCCTCGAGCATCGGTTTAACAGCAGTTGCATAATAAGACTCAAAAGGCCAAGCACTCCTCCTGCCTTGTACATCTCCATTTCCACACGGATGAGAGTGATGGATCTGGACGAAAACCGAGCACTACCCGAGCGCCACTACCAAGCTGGTTATTATGCAGCAAGGAAGAGGCAAACCCAACACCTGGCGCACAAATGCAGACACCCAGTGAATAGGTGGCTCTACAGAGCGCTATCTTCCCTCTCCTTTCCCCAATAGGCAATCCTTGATGGGTGTGCCAGGAATGGGATATCGGGGAGGGGGAGGAGAAGAAAAGGGGTGGGAAGTGGTTGCCGCTTGCTGCAGCCAGGCTGAGAGCGATGGCGAGGTGGTTAATCATGGTGGCTGAGGAAACATGGGGTCACTTCTCCCCCTTCCGCCTCCCGTGTGACGAGGACGGTGGGCACCGGCGCTGGGGGGACCCGCGCCCCGCACGGCCCCGCACGGCCCCGCAGGCGGCTCAGGTGGGTCCGGGCGGAGCATCCCCGCGCCCGGGGGGCTCCGGGCAGCGCTCCCCCGCCCCGCCCCGCCCTGCCCTGCCCTGCCGGCTGCCGCCGCACTCACTTGCCGATCACCTCGCAGAGCTCGTACACGTCCTCGAACAGCACGTCGTCGTCGGCCATGGTCCGGGCGGGGGGGCTCAGCCCGAGAGGCGGCGGCGGCCCCGGGGACGCCCTGCTCCCCCGCCGCTCAGCGCCCACCGCCACCACGGTAAATCCCGGCCGCTCCCGGCGCCGCCCGCCCGCACGGGGCTCCCGCGGCCGCGCCGGGACTCCCCGCTCCCGGTCCTGCCGCTGCTCCTCCTCCTCCTCCTCCCGCGGCCGCCGCCGCTCCCCACGCGTGTCGCACCCGCCGCGCCCCCGCCCCGCTCCCGCCCCTCCGTGCCGGGCGGCTCGGGCTCAGCGGGGCGGCGCGGGGGCCATGGAGGCGCTCGGGGCGGGCGGCAGCGCGGGGTCGCTCCCTCGCCGGGCGGGCGGCAGCGGGCGCGCTCCCGGGCGGGCGGGAGGGAGGATAATAGTGGGAGGGGGGAAGGGCGGGGAGAGTGCAGGCGCGGCCGCTGGTTCCGCTCCCGGGCGCGGGGAGGGGGAGGAGGAGGGGAGGAGGAGGCGGAGAAGCGGCGGCGGCGGTCGCGACAGGCGGTCGCGATAGGCGCTCGCGGTACGGGAAGGCGGGCGCGCGCTCCCGGCGCCGTCACGCAAAGCCCGTCACGATGTTCGGGAGGGGAGAGGGCGCTCGGGGGCGCGCGCGCACGCGCGCCGGAGGCCACGCCCCCCACCGCGCGCTCCAGGGGGGTCGTGGGAGCGGGAGCGCGCGCAGGCGCGGGACGCGGTGGCGTCATGGCGAGGGGAGGGGAGTGACGTCATGGCGCGGAGAGGGAGTCGGGCGGGGCGTGGGCACGGACCACGCTTATCGCACCTTTCTATCGCCCTTATATCGCCTTTCTATCGCCTAACACCCTTATATCGCCTTTCTGTCGCCTGTCTATCGCCCCTTATCGCCCGTGGCGGAGGGGCCCAGAGCTGCCCCCGCAGCGCGGAGAGAGAGCGGCGCTCCAGCCGCGCACCAGCGCGTGGCAATAAAGACCCCCCGTGCGAACCGGCCCTGCGGAGCTTTGCTCTTCTCTATTTTCCGACAGGGTGTAAGTATTTTCCGCAGCACGATATGGCCCCTCTTTGCCATCAGGACAGCTCCCAGAAAGCAGTGAGTTAACCTGTCGGGAGGGCTCCCCGTGCTCTCACGCTCCGGCTGTGCCAGTGCCCGCGGCCGCTGAAAGCAGCGCCTGGGACATCTGGTGACCTGAACACACTCAAGTACTCCCTGACACGTTGTATTCCCTGATTTGTCACATGTTGCACAGGGACTTGGATTCCAGAGCACGGTGGACGCTGCGCAAGTTGGCTTTTCCAAGTTTTGAGTTAGGTGGTTTGTGGGAGAAGGCAAAGCCCTCTCGAAGGAATGAGTCAGGAACTGCTCCACTTTACAAAGGTATTTATTTCTGTCAAAGTGCTTTAGCAGACGTGCAACTTTGTAAAACTCGCTAATAAAGGTAAATTACACAGTTGTTCCCCGCACGGAGACAAATCTCTGAAAGCAGAATTATCTGGTGAGATGGTTTAAAGGTTGGCTTTAAAATGCAGGCAACATTTCACTAAGAATACCTTGTTCCTGTCTTCAGATGGATTTAAAAGAAAAAAATAAGAAAAACAGTGAAAAAAGTTACATCTCCTGCACAGGGGTCGTGTGCAGGTAGAGACATTCCCTGTGGGTCTGTGCTCTGTGACATACAAAGCTTTAAAAAATATTTAGACATTATCTGCTACTGTTTAAAACCAACAAAAACACGATGTATTGTTCTCTAAACTTCACACAGCTAAACATGTAGGCAACATGAAGATGAGTCCCACCCAGCAGGACGTTTTAGGGTGAGTGGTCCTTACATTTTGAACTGAAATTGTTGTCTGAAGGGCCATCAGAAAAAGTTAATGGGGAAAAAACAATACAGAAATGCACAAGGAAGAAAAATCCGTTTAAGGAGTCCTTTCCTGAGCTAAGGCAGATGCTTTTACTGCTCCAGCAGCATCACCTGATGGAGGTCTTGCCTTCCTCTGGATGCCCAGTGCTGGGATTCACACCAGGCCACATCACTCAGGTGTGACAGGTTAAACTGAAAACAAGGAATACCAAGAATAATATATGGGAGGCTTTGGGCCAAAATATTGTAGTAGAGAAAACCCTTCAAGAACTTTGGAAGGCATTTGGATTCATTTTGGGATAACACAGCACATAAACATGTATTTTTGCTAAAAGACAAGGCCTTGGGGAGTTAGTTGTGGTTGTGGGAAGGTAGTTTGTTGAAGGACACTGAAAAAAAAAAAGGGGGTTTTGCTAAGAGAGGTGGTTTATTGTCTGTTTCCAGGGAGTGCCAGTAGGCATCTAGCCTACTTCATGAGTCCTGCTACTTTCCAAGAAGGAAGGTAGCAGCTGCTTTTTTATCTGATGGACTGAGCTTCTTTTTTTTTTTTTAATTTTTTAAATTTTTTAATTTTTTTTTTTTATTTTTCCATTCTGGAGCAAAGAATATGCTTTTTAGAGCAGCTGTAACATTTGTCAGGCTTGCAAGAAGCAAGGTGAATCTCTCAAAGCCTACACACCTGTCAATTGTCCACATTCAGTACAGAAGAAGAGCAAAAGGGCTGCTGCCTACCATTTGAGTTGCATGAGAAGAATCTCTATGAACTAGGATTTGTGTGTAGGTCTGGAACATAAAACCCAGCAAACACAGCAAGGGTCCCACTGCATCAGCAATTACTGGAACAATTGAGAAGGGTGCTGTAACTCAGTTGCAGGTTTAATGGGCTCAGGAAAAGATGAGCCTTGGTTTGCCAGCAGCCAGGCCCCAATACCATGACAATGCAAGCAAAGCATCTACAGGTATGTTTGTAATTCAGAATTTCAGCCACAGGTTTGAAAATAGTAATTCTCTTTAAAAGGGTCGCATTTTTGATTTTCACCCATGTATCTAACACGTCTCCTTACAGATTCTGGGTTTAATTTAAAAGTTTAAGGTTTAATTCTGGAATATACTTATCTAACATCTTATTAAAAAGCATGTAACAATAACATTTGACATATGAGCAGAAGAAGCTTTTCTCTTGAGACATGGAATGATTTACTGGCAGGGGTAATGGTCTGAAAACAAGTTGAGGCATCAGTTATGTCAAACCTGGGAGAGGGACTTCTTCATCAGCAAAGAGCAAGAAAAGGACGCTGACTATTTGCAGTGAGGAAATGTCCCACAGTCACTGTGGGACAAACCACTGCACATGTTTGAGCTGTATGTCTGCCAGATTCTGAACAGCCAAGTTAAGATGATGTATTTTTGGGTTAACCACTATTGTTTCAAAAGTTTATTTTCAAATCCTAAGGAGTAGCTAAGTGTGGACTTGGGCACTAAAAACTCACTTCTTAAAATTTTATGGGGTTTTCAAGTGATCTTCTCGGGGTATGCACGTACTGTCTGCACAGTGTTGGAGAGCTGTAGGGTAGGTAAATTGTTCAGAAGCTGGTTTGGGAACAATAGTTATCAGTTACATCTGAAGAGCCTTTGCAGTGTTTTCATTTAAAAGTTTGATCTAAAAGGTACGTGATGATGATGAACAAGAAATTTTAGTGGTTTGACACTGTTCTGTTATTCAAAACATGCAGGAAGCACGAAATCCTGTACCTCAGATTTCAACTATAACAGAGTCCTGGGTACTTTGATCTGTAACCTGGGTATTAATTCACTTAGTCTTACAAAGTTTCAGGATGATATCCACTGAAGGTACATATGAACCTTTAGTACTTTGTAAGAGAGAACATTGGAGACGTACCAGATTTCTGACAAACTGCCATATCGTTTAGGTTCTGTGAACTGAAAACAGTTCATATTTTGGGAAACAAATGTATTTTGGGTGTGGTGGAAACAGACAACGTTTTGGTTGTGACAGGCACAGACATTATCAATCCTTGTAAAATCTGTCAGTCAAAAGAACCCTAAAAAGCCACCAGCTAACCCTGGATAAGTCTGGCTGGCTTCTTGCAAAAGTCTGTAATTAAATCACTTGGAAATCAACTGTGGCAGGGCAGGCTGCAGCTGCAGAGCTCAGGTGTAGCACACAAGACCTGCCACACCATAATTAAGGAGGCCAAGTTTCCCACAAATGTGTCTTAACGGGTGACTGAAGTTTGTTTAGGAAGATAAATCTTCTACTGCAATTTTTTCCTTGGTGGAGTTCTTTTAAAGTTCCTTCATGGTGTCAGTTCTCCATTGCTCAATGAGATGAGGGCTTTCACTGCCTCCTTTCCTCTGTGAAGACACTATCACGTCTCTTTTCTGCAGCTGCTTATTTCCAAAGAGCAGTTGGAGCTTATCTCGGGGATCTGTACCTTACCCCCATCTAATTCTGTTGAAATTGAGCGCCAGGTTCAAAAGTTCCTGGGAAAGCTACATCTCTATGAACATGGCAAAGCATAAACATCATTTCCTTGTGAAACTGGATAAGAGCTGCTTCTTTTGAATGAGGAATTCTTCTTCACTGCCCTTCAGACTTGGTGAGCACATCCCCTTGGGCAGACCCTCACACTGACCCAGACACCAGGGCAAGTAAGGTCTTGGTTAAGGAATGGTAAGGGAAAAATTCACGTTCTCACCTGTAATTAGATGTGGTCATAATTAAATATAAATTACAGTAACACTGCTGAAGATAAGTAGTAAACTAAACTGAAGCTGAGTCTATCTGATACTACCAAAGGAGCTCATGGTCAGTCTTCAAAATCAATTTCCAAAGGTGAGACAGTCCAGGTAAGAATAGCTGACAACATCAAAAGAGTAGGGAGAACTTTAAATGACACAAGCCCATACTTAATAGAATTTCTTTAGCTATTCCTTGCCATTCTGGTGAGGTTTCCCTTCCTTGTGTACCTGTGAACAGTCTTGATTGGATTACTGGAGATGCTTATTTCTTTTTTCTCCAGTTACAGCTTTTCCTTATTGATTAGTATGGATTAAATTATAAGAATTGTGGAAGAAATCTCTCCATGATGCTTTTATTGATACTGTCTTAAATTAAAAGTATCTAAGAGGGGAGAAAACCAGCAAATAAAAGCAATCCAACCAACAGGAATCTGCAACTGTATGCTACAGTCATGCACCTTTATAGAGAAAAGTAATTCAAAATCCTATTGTGAGGACAATATCAAAATGCTATGTAATACCACAAACAAAAACCCCAATCACCTTTATATTTTCCTTTTCATATATTTCTTTCTTTCTTGCATTTCTCACCCTCCTCCTGTCTTTTTTACAAAAATATTAAGGTCTCTGGTGCCACCCTCATATTTATAAAGTCTAGAAGGGCCCCACAGAGCAGAATCAGTGCTCAGAGGACCTTTGGTGTAGATAAATGGCAAGGAATGCTGCATCTGGAGGAAATCCTCATCTACACCATCGCTGCTTGACACCCAACTTGCAACTCACAGCTGCAGCTCTGGGAAGATCCCTCAGACTCACCCAGGCAGTTTTCTGAAGCGACTGCTGCAGGGTCCAGTGATGGTCAAAAAAAGCCAATACAGCACTGTGCATGTCAGGACAAGCAGGAAAAAAGGCAGAAGGTGGCATTTTGCCTTTACATAAAGCTCTGGTGCACCCACAGCTGCAGGGCAGGAATATTTCAGGCCTCCCCATCGCCAGAAGGATGGCAGAGGAGTTTGCAAAGGAAAAGAGAGAGAAGGACAACAAAAAGAAACCAGAGATGAGCCATCTGCCCTGCCAGGAGTGGGCAAAACGCTGGGACTTGCCAGTTTGTAGAGGTAGGGTATGGCTGAGGTTTACAAAATCATGAAGGTGGTAGGTAAGGTGATGGCAGAATTATTCACCAAATCCTGCAATACTGAAACTAAGGGGTGCTCAGTAAAACAAGTAGGAAGGTATTAGACAGGTACATGAATGTACTTTAAAAAAAAATACACACACATGTGGTAGTGAACTTTGAGAACTTGCTACTACAGTAGGCTGTGAACACCAATAATATCAACAGTTCAAAAAGGAATTAAATCATTTCAGGGATGACACATCATTATAAACAAATACTGGAAGGAATAAGCAGGGGTGTGCCATGGAGCACCCCTGGTACAACAAGTGTAGGTGCTGGGGAAGTGGGAGACTGGCTGCAGGTTTTGGCTAGGCTTTCATGTGCATTCTAAACTATCTCCTACTACCACTGCTCTGTTTTCATTTTCAAAGGTGTAAATACAGTTTTCATGACAAATTATGCAGTCAGCTTCTCCACATTCTGGGAAATCACAAGAGTCAGCATACCTGGAATGCAAATAATATCCTTACCCAGGAAGGCCTCATTATTGATCTCAGTCTCCCCTGTTGGTTAAGGAGGGCTTGGTGAACCCATTAGAGCATTTTTTATATTCTCAGACTTTTAGTTTCATCCTGTGTTTAATTTTTCATTCCCAATTTCGTCCTTTATTTTGTCCTCATTGTGCCACCAATTTATTTTCCAAACCCTATTTACAAGGTTTAAGATACCTAGTTTTCATTACTGCATTTCCCATCTCACTCTTCCATTAATGTGCAGTAATGCAATCCAAAAGCTGGCAAGGCTTACAGTTCAAGACTTCTAAGATACTTCTATGGCTTTACCACTTACCCCATAGCCTCAGGGTAAGCTAAGCTTACCACGTTTTATAACTTTAGAAGAGAATACTAATTCTGTAAACAATTATGTACCAAGTATTTCATCTTCCTCCTTGTCATCCAGGGTTTGTTTTCCTTTCATTTACTCCTGGTTTTCTCAGCCTACTTTATTTTCAGATGGGTTATAACTTCACAGAAGAGAGCAAACACCCTCTGCCTGACCACTTAGTTACTTCCCGCTTCTTTCTCTCTCTTCAGCTTTCCCTGTCTGAAGTGTTATGCTGACACTGCATGATTATTCACACCCAAACTTAAAAGCTTTTTTATCCTTCAAGAGCAAAACCACCTGCAATGGAAGGAGTTAGTACTGACTTCTTGATTTGGACCCAAGCTAGCATTGAGAAAGCTTCTTGTAAATCTTTTGCCTGCAGCAATTCAATCCATAGATGGTTTGCAACAGATCTCTGAAATTCAACAGGACAAAAGTCCTAGAGGGCAGAGATCTATGCTTTTCCATGTCCCATGAAGTTCTGTGCTGGTCTGACACAAGGAGAAACTGGGAGAAAAATACCCTTTTTTCCTATGGCTTACGTTGGCAGCAGCACTCTGGCAGCCATCCAAGGGGACTGGCCATGGGTATCCACATGCCAGGCAGCATCCCCAGCACTCACTGCTGTGCTGGGAGCATGACACTCTGGCTGCAGCTAAAAAGCTGTTGTGGAGGTGAAGTTTGGAGGCAGCAGAGAATGAAGAAACAAACTCACACTCTGAAATAGCTCTCTCTAAACCCAGTACACAGTGTCTCTCATCTCCCCCTTTATGGGGTCGAGAGCCCCCTTGTTTTGAAGAAATTCAAGCCGTACTCCCTTGATGATCACCTGTGCACTGCTCGTGGTCCATATCTCAGCAGAGATTTCCCTGAGTAGCTCGGGGCCTTTTCGTTTGGAAGGAAAAACATGCTTCCACAAAGGCAAAATATTTTTTTCTTCAGGAAAAGGCCTTTGTTAGATTAAAAGGCCATGTGTTAGCCTATTCTCTTGATTGCTGCCCTGGGTGCTCTCACTATTGGAAAGTCAAATGGAGACTGTAACAGAAGGTGGGAAGAAGTGGGAGAAGGATCTTCATGTTGGGACAGGAGAGTGACACACAGGTGAAAAATTTGTTATTTACATTGTAGTAAAGTGTGGTCTCTGGTGATCCTTTGCCTGGTGTTTGTACATGAGGCCAATATGCTCAGCTTCAGTTTTTATCAGCCATCAGTGCTCATCTGGAATCAGGATTTTGCCCTCAATTTTCTCACAGCTCCAGGTGTACAGAAGCATCAAACACATCTCTCTGCTCCTTCATCAATGTAAAATATGTTATCATCACAGCAGAGGAAAATATAAGGATCAGGGAAACATAAACACTTTTTAAAGAGCTGCAAATACCTGTTCTAACACATGTATTTTATTGATGATGACCCCTAATCAGAAGCTCTGATGCTGATGATGTCCTTAGCACAAGTAGCACAAAAGAATCTGGCAGAACTAAATTCAGAGGTTTATATTTTTATTGTTAATTAAGGAGGACAAAGCTTTAGGAATAATTAAGCTTTCAGCAAGGAAAGTAGCCAGAAGTAACACTTTTTGATGACTTCTAAATAATTTCTGCTTCTAAATTCTGAATAATTTCTTACACTAGAGTTGGGTTTGGATGAATGTACTGGCTTCTTTAGAAAGAACTTAAGGAAATTAGGTCTCTGATGATAAAGAAAGGGGGATCTTTAACATCTCTTGTCTTTCCCAGCCTATGGAACAGATAGCTGTGTTGTCTGTCACTCAGACTCTGAAGGACCTACTTATAGTACAGTAGTTTTAGCCTAATCAAAGCCACCTGAGTCGCTGCCAGTCCACCCAAACCTCTGTCCTGTAACAGGCAGGAACAGAGTAGGAATGTACACTGGTGTCCTCACCATGCTGTCACCATTCAGATCCATTAGACTTCCTGGCTGTTTGGTTTCTCTCTGAGGAAGATTTACAAGTACCATGTTGTCCATTATGTGCCTTTCCATGTGCCTGTGCACAGTCATTAGAGATTTGGTTAAAGGGCATCTCCTAGACAGGAGGCTTGAGTTCAGTAATAATAACTGATTGCTTCATAAAAGAGCCAAAGAGGATCAAGTGTTTTCTCCTTTCAGAAGAAAGGAAATGTTATCTAAAAATTTTCTAACTGCTAAGCACTCATTTACAGTAACTGCCAGATCCATGGGTAAATCCTACGATGAGTGGAAAAGCTGTGACTCAGTACTAGGCCTGTTGGTGGTTTTGTGTTGTCCCTCCTTTGGTGCCTTTGGTTGGAAGTATGAAGAGAAACACAGAGTGGATGTGGCCCAGAGTAGTTGTGCCTGTCCAGAAGCATGTCAGCTCAAGAATGAGAAGGACATGCACACCAGGAATGGAATATGTGCAGGGAAAGGCACTAGGATTGCCTCTGCTGTGTAGCTGCAGCTGGTTGGGTAGACCAAGATTTTGACAAGAGATGGTTCAGTCTGTTTTCTGACCTCGAGAGTTTCTAACAGAATCACACACCAATCATCTCATTAACTTGAGACGTCAGTGATGCAGAGGTCTAATCTGGGACAGTTGTCTGGGTTTCCTTTACAGCCAGTCAACAGATATAGGCATTTTTGAGGCATAATCCCTCTGGATATGCTGGGGAGACAGCAAGTATCTCCAGCAAAAGTTTCCCTTATAAAAAATAGGGATATTTTGCCTTTGATTTTTCAAAGGGGGATGCTTTATACTGTTCTGTTAATATAGTAATAGATGCCATAAAAGAAAAGGAGAATATTATAGCCTTTTTAAAAAGTAATGAGAAAGGTATTATTTTTTTCCCAGTCTGGCTTTTGCCTTACACAGAAATGAAAAGGATGTCTCCTCAATATTTCTGGGTTGTTCTGCGACCAGCAGGCACCATGGATCTTGATAGGGATCTGCCTGACTCCAAGTGTGAGCTCTTGACAAGAGCAGTGCATTTTGTAGCTTGTATTTAACAACTGGTTCAGGCCAGAGCCTCTTAAAGACAAGGTTCTCAACAACTTCCCTCTGCATCCTGAAATTAAACATTAACATAATAAGGAAGTTCAGTTACTAACTTAATCTAACTTAATGAACAAGCACATGTTCAATTAGTCTCTGAGGTAGTCTGCACTGATTTGTGGAATTGGAAATATCTCCCAGAGTATCAATACTCTTGCTGTCAGATTGGCAGCAAGTCAGTTAGTTCCAGTGGTGCTGTGTCCTGAAACTAATTCATCTCAGCCTGCTGGGGCTGCTGCCTGTCAGAATTTCTCAGGTAAAATGGCTGTGGTGCTACTCTTCCTTTGGAGAAAGTGTCACATATTCCTCTGCATATGTCCACCTGGTGTGTCAAGTTTGCCTCTGACCACAGGATATTCCTTATGACATTATTGCTGCTTACAGTCATTGCTTTTCATTATGGGTATTCCCACAGTTATTTCTTACAAAATGATGACAGCTCGCAGTACCCCAGATTATGTTTCCTTTTTACCTTCTCTCCACCCCATCTTTTTTCCAACATATCTGCTGGTTGCCATGGCTTTGACATGAGTTTCCAGTAAGTTCTCAGGAGCAGGCACTCTTGTTTTCAGTTTTCTGGTGAATGAAATGTAAGTAGCAAGTCATATTACATTGTTACCACTCCATTATTGAGCAGTTTTAAGCACAGATTAGAATTGGCACCTGTTCCTGCATACTCTTCAACGTATTTTCTGCTAGTCTTCAGAGGCCGGAGGTGATGGAGGTGGTGGTTATATGACTAAACTTTTATTTCAGAGCAACATGGTTAAACATGACCCTAATAAATATCAGATGTTACTATGCCAGGCCTAGCACAGCAGCTCACATTTGGGATGTCATCTTTGTAAGCCATTATGTTTTCTAGCAACACTACCCCAGGAAAATGAGAATACTCTCAATACACTTCTAGGAGTAAGGGACTTCTGATTAGATTTTCCTTTCCAGCCAGAACATACAAGTTTGTCTCTCCTTTGCATTGGTAACAAGTACTTGCTGTGTCATGTGACAAGTCTTACCACTTCCTTAATGAATTCATTTGTTTAGGATCAGGAGAGATCTCTAGAACCTTTTCTTGGAGTTTTCAATCCCTAAATGAGTTTCCTTTGCACATTTTATATTTTTGCAATAACATCTTAAAAATGATGTGTCAAGTCTCTCTGAGCATCCATCTGACACGAAGAGTATCCACCAATTCTACCTTGATAAAGATTATCAGTAAAGATGGTATAATGTGCTGGGCACAGTATGTAAATAATTTAAACTACATTTTGTAAAATACTTGTTTGTAAGGGCAGGTTTGACAATCAAAGTCTGTATTCTGTTTTTACTGTTGCTTTTTGTCTGCTTAATTCACGTAAAATCCGACTCTGGACCTTGAACCACGGCCCAGTTGTTGATGAGTAAGTGTGCCTCCAGCCACCAAAACCTTCCTAGGTTTGCATTTAACTTCCAAATCATGTTTCTGTACCCCAATATCCATCTTTAAACTACTATTTCCCAGGTCCCTGTTGCTGACAGTCACTTTCAGCTAAAACTGAGCTCTGGGGAATGAGAGCATGAACCTTTTTAGTTGTGGTGTTGGCAGCCATTCTTTCCTTCTCCCTTTGAGAATGGCATTTTGTCAACACTTGTGACATGTATGCCCCTGCATTGCAGCTCCGAGAGAATCATAGAATCATAAAGTTGGGCTGGAAAGGACCTTCAAGATCATCCAATTCCAACCCCCTGACATGTACAGGGACACCTTTCACCAGACCAGGTTGCTCCAAGCCTCGTCCAACCTGGCCTTGAACACCTCCAGGGATGGGGCAGCCAGAGCTTCTCTGGGCAACCTGTGCCAGGGCCTCACCACCCTCACAGTAAGAGGACTCGTGCCACTGCCTTTCTTGGAGTGGGTGGCAGAAAATTTTATGTTCACAGGCCTCTCACTCCTGGAGTTTCTCAAGAGCTTTGTCACTGGCAGTGGCCCTCGTTTCTTGAGCGCTTTGCTGTGCCCTCTGCTCTGCAGAGCGTCAGGCTTAGGAAGCTGGTTCTGGCAGGTCTGTCAGGCACAAATTTGCCTGCAACATTTGTCTCTCCAAGGAATCTTTAAACCCTTTCTTGTCTGTCAGGCTGGGTATACTAATGATAACATCAACCTCCCTCGTGTGATCATTTCCTAAACCATTCCTGAAAATGAGCTGGATTAATGAAGACTTATTATTTAAATTGCTGAAGCTACCCAGCTCATTTTGACTGAACACAGGAGTTTCTGCCACGACTGCTACAACAAGAATGGATGTCTGTTAGTCCCTAAGCATCTGGCACATCCCAGTTGTAAGATTATATGCCCTAGTTTAAACCTCATAAACTAAAGCAGCTATGACTAAACTTCTGAGAGTGTGCTCAAATGCTCAGCTAGTTGGGTATGACAGGACAAAGCTTGAATGGGTTAATTTGCTCCACTGAAAGCTCACTGACTTAAGTTTGGCTCAGATATCTGTGCTGTCCACTGCAGTCTTCAGTGAAGTTACACCCTTAGTTCATTTTATTTTTGGTCCTGAGCTTTGTTCTGTAAGCCTACAGAGCCAAGACTTTTGAGTGATTAATTCCCTCACTGATATCTCGCTGACCACCTTGGCTTAACCTGGCTCTCTGCACCAGCTCCTGGCTTTTTCCAGAGTTCTGGAAAGCTGTGGTTCCCTGCCCTGGCCAGTCTTGCAGCTGATACTGTCCTCTCACAGAAGCTGTGTCTCAGAGAATGTTCAGCTCTTGTACTTTGAACTCCATGGATGGCACTTAAAACTATCACTCATTTCTGAAACATGATCCCCTAAGGCTGAAAATGTTTACAGAAATAATTTGCTGCGGATAGGCAGAAAATACTGGCAATTTAATCATAATTAAAAAAATTTTCATTTCAACACTTGAGAGTTTCCATCTTCAGTGCGAAAATGTCACAGGTCTCAGCAGCCCTGTCACCCTCAGCAGACCTCTCTGCTGTTACTCAGCATACACTGCTTTTACTAGAATTACATTTGAAATCAAAATTTAAGATTTTCAAAAGAACTTCTGGTTTTTGTTTTCTGGTAAGTTTAACCTCTCTCTTCAAATAAAAGAAGGCTGGTAACATCATTTGCTGTGTTTCTGAGATACTACTTTATATATTTGCCTGATCTTTTTCTTTTTTTCAGCTTTTCCTCTTTATTCTTTGATTTTCCACATTACACAAATGACACAGTAGCCCTAAATATAGCAGAAGATTGCTCATGAGACTCTCTTAAATTAATCTTATTAAAATTAATTGATTAAACTTGGTTCTTGACTAAAAATTAAATCTTCTTTTTTTCCTCTTTGTTTCACTCAAGGTCAATTTTAAGCACCTTTGTAATTCTTCAACAGATAGGCAAAATGTTCTGGAAAACATTTTGAGGAGAAATAGCATAGAAAGAGCTTGTTCCCACATAGTCTTAAAGCCCTGGGGTTTGATCCTGAAGCTGAATGAAAGATTGCATCTGTGGTCTGCTTCAAACCTGGGATCTCTAGTATGTAGGGTTAAGTGTGTGTTTAAGTCTCTGAAAACTTTGTTTAGTCTGTTTACCTGAACCAGCCCTGTGTATGGTGATAACCAAATTCAAATACACTCTGAAAACACACCTGCCTCATTTTCAGCCACTGCAGTAAAAACACCTTTCTTCAAGGGGAACATAATGCAGAAATTCTAACCAAGGAATCCCCCACCAAATTCAGCACAGTCAGCCCTGGATAGTTATTTCTTTGCTGCTGCTTCTTGCTGCAGAACTCCAGGCCTTTAAAGCAGATCTTCAGCTCATGTAGACTGAATATAAACATAAAGAAATCTTTACTCCTGAACACAACTCTGTGTGATTTTTTCCGCTGTCTTCTTAATACACTTGTGAGAGAGATGCTCGGTGAAAAGTTTTCTTTACAGTATGACAGGCTGTTGCCAGGAACTCAGCAGGAACTATCAAACAATTTTACTATTCTGTTTTTAACTCAGTGCTCAGAGGCAAGGAAGAATAGTGTCCTACACAAATACAGTACAGAATCAGAATAATATTTTCTGATTCAAGTATCAGCATGTGGAAAAGAAAAGAAAACCTTTGCTCTGAAGTCAGCCATTTAGATGGTGCTTTGGCAGAGAGAAAGTCAAAAGTTCTGCTGAAATAAGGAAAGAAATATGTGGAGCATGGAGATCAAAGCCAGTCTACACTGTAGGATAACCAGCTGTCATTGGCTGGTCTCTCTGTGGTGTATTTATTTAAATACATATACATTCAAATAGTAATTGCTCTGCATTTTTAAAGCGCTCTCTCTCTTCCATTTGCATGTTGGTCTTGCATCATTTTGAATGGGACTAAATTGCTTCACTTATTTTTACTAATATTTTAAATGAAGCTGCCAAAAAGTTACAACCATAATTTACTTAATAGAGTTACTGCCATGAACTTTCCTACAACCTACTGAGTAAATAAATTAAAAATTCAAGTGGTGTAATTTATCTCAGATTTTCTGCAGTTAGGGTATTGTGCAATACTTCATGAAGCTGAAAATCAATACAGTGTTAAAATGACAGTAATGGAACAAATTATTCAGATTCTTTAATTAGGATATGTATTTTAAGACCTTGAAACTAATATCTGCAGCTCATATCAGTGCTTTAATATTAAGACTATCAAGTTCTGGCCTTGAGAAAGAAGATACATTTTTGACAAAAAATGTTTATATCCATGATTACAAGAAGCATTTAAGGGGCGGGTTAGGACAGGAAGCAGTGGGGACTGTTTAAACAGAAAGCAGAAAAATGAGCAGTGTAAAACGTTTTTTCAACAAGATTTGGTTTATCATGACAATTTCCCACCAGCCCAGCTTTATAATGGTTAAACTTGAACCCAAACATTTGGCAACCATTCCCTGCTTGGAAATATTTATAGAAGACTAATACTTAGCAGGTGGTAAAATTTTCCTACCAGGGATCTCCAAGCATTTTACAAAATGTTAATAATCAGGCTTAGTAAAACATTAATGTGTAGTTTTCCAGATGTGTCTGCTCCTGCAGGCAGGCAGTTCCAAGCGTCTGGCCCTGAAGAGCTTCCACTCGGTGCTCCCTGTCCCATCCAGAAAGGAAATCCTTGGATAACTGGGGGAGTATTCCGAGATGTGCAGAGGAGCAAGGCACCCTGCTTGCTCTGTGCTCAGGCACCCCAGCTTCTAATGCTCTGAGGGAAGCATCCTACAAGCCTCTGGAAATCAGCACTAAGACAAACACAGAGACCTGGCAAATCTATTCCTGTGATGTTGTTTGGCACCACCAGTACTGGAGAAAGGAGGGAGATGTGGAAAGGTCAGAAAACTTACTTATGGTTACACTGCCAGTGGCTGGCAGAGCTGGAGAGAGAATCCAGTGTAGACTCTGAGCCTTGTGCCTGCATCACCGGGCTGGCTTTTGTTCCAGGGAGCTACAGCACAAGTGGGAAACGAGACACTGCAAAGGTATTAGACAGCTGAACAGATTGTAAGTGCTCTGGACAATCTTGTGATTACAGCCCTTGTGAGCTTTGCTTAACTGCTGGGTAAATGGGATTAAACAATTATGAATAGGTACGAGGCATCTAAGAGGATGTAAGGTGGTAGGAACAAACATTTTTCCATCAAGGAAAATGCAAGATTTGCTGCAGAAATGAATAAAAAAATGTTTTATTTCTGAAAAATGCTTTGAAGGAACCTGTGAAAAAAGCTAATTATTGTGGAGGAAATGAAAGTTGTTACAGAAACACGGTGAGACAGATACAGAAATGTCAAAAGAAGTGGTGGAATGGCCTGAGGCTGAGTACCAGTACTCGGTGATTAATGTAATTTGCAATCTGTAAAAGAATGATCAGTGAGGTGGCAACGTTTGCAATATGACAAAATTGTCTGGGATAATTAAAACAAGAAAAGACCAAAGAGCACTACTGAGATAGCTAAGCTAGGTCAGTGAGCATCAGATGAAAATTAATGTGGGTATTGCATTTTGGAAGAATTACCTGAACTGCTTATACAGATGTCAGAGGTCAAAGTTGAAGGCAAGCAGGAAAAAAAGAAAGTGTTGAGTGAAAACTTCAGTGCAAACCCAGGAGTGGCATGGAGTAAGGTATGGATGTATATGCTGTACAAATCTGTGATGTATTTATTTGGAACATTTCAGTTCTGGTTGTCATGTGAAAAGATTGAACAACAGAAAAGGAGAACAGGGAAGAACAATATGGAAAAGTTTCCATACAAATTTGAAATTAGGATTATGTAGATAAGAAGTAAATAAGTAGCTCTAGAAGTGCACATTATAAATGAGTTAAGGGAAGATATTTCATGTTCTTGTTATTTTTGCTTATGATACAAGAGAAAGAAGTTCAATAAATCCAAACATCAAGCAAAAAGATAAAACTTACCATATTTAACTGAAGACAGAATGGATAATGGGTAGCAATGGATGCAATATTTAACTATGATCCTGAGGCCAGGAGTAGAACCAGATGGAGGAATTTAAAAGATATTTATGTCCTCAATTAGAACATACTGCAGTATGCATAGGACTGAAGAGAAAGGATAGTAAAAATTACCATAATTCAGTGACTTAAAAATAAACATAAGGAAATGGAGTGGTTTTTGTCTTTGCATGAATAAACAGGACTTGTCTTGGCCATCTGAAGCACCTGGGATTGTCAACAGCTGCTGACACGATCCTAGAGGAGGTGGTGTCATCGAGTCTACCCATTTGGAAGTCAAAGGTGCTAATTAGAGGAATCAATAATGAACAATAGAAAAACCCGGCAGCCTGTGCTACTTTCATATTTTTGATGATCAGATGCTTCATTTTGTTTAATCAGGAAACTTATTTTCACAGGGGGTATATAAAATTAAACATAATAATTAATTCAAGCAGTGTGTTTATCCTTAGGTTCAGGTATTTCAGCTTGTGAGGAATACTTTTATAGTTATTTTCATTCTTAGTCAGCAGGAGACAGTCGGTGTATAGGCAGAGAGTAGTTCCTTTATCAACACTGAGGAGCACATGACCTATATATCCCTGCCATCTGCCCATCTTTTCCGCCAAGGTAAATCTGCCTCAGTAAAGTACTTCATAAAAGAAAGGAAACACAGCTATGGCTGATTTATTAATAATCAGAAATCCTCAACTGATAAGCATCAGAACAAAGTAGTTTTCTTGTTGCACCATGACCATGGCTGTAGCTGTCTGAACAAACCAGAGGTCAGAAATATTTCCATTTGAAATAAACAATCATTTGCAAAATGACAGGTTATCCCACAGAACCACAGAGACTCCTGGCTCCATTGTTGTTTTGTTCCTGTCTGCTTTAATGGCTGGGGTTTTCCACCCTGCAGAAGGAAAAACTTGAAGGTGCCTCAGGTGTCTCTGAGTTCATGGTCTTGTCCTTCTTTACTGCTGAGTTTATGTATTTTCCATTTCCCCAACAGTGTGGATGTCCACAAACTAAGAAGTCTCATGAGCTGTGTCTTGTCAATTGATCTTAAATTTTGGTGGGCTCAATGCAATGTGATATAAAGGCCATAAATCTCCTGGAAGACAGCTTTCACTTTCTGATGTAATTGGAGTGGAGGCAAAAATTAAGCAGTACAGATGTGAGAGGATGTCAGTTACATGGTTTGGTTTGAAAACAACTTTTAGCATATATTCCCTTTAGTAAGAGATTCACATGTCATGTCATGGGTGCTGGGCAGGCAGAATACATAACTAGAGGGACCTGTGTAGTGACCAGAGTCCTCTTGGTCAACTAAAACTCAGCAGTACCTCAGGCTGGTGGCAGAAGTGGCTGCCCTGTCTGCAGCTGTGAACCCCCATTGGCCTGGGGCTGCCTCTAGCTCAGTGCAACTGGGTGTAAATAACCACAAGTTTCCTAATCTGGGTGTTACAGAAACCTTCCTCCCCTCTCCATCATTTAAACACCTTATTAATAGTGGTTGCCTTGCCCCTGAGAAAGGGTTATGTTTCAGCAGAACAGGGTCACACACAGACCCAACAGAGAGCAAAGTTTGTAGAGACCTCGCTGTGCATTGAAGAGTTTACATTGTTCTCATAATGAGGAATAGTGTTGAGTTTTGTTTTTAAGACCTAAACCTACCAACACTAAAATAGTTGCATTTAAGTAGCTTGCTGTAGCTCTTCAGTCTATATCTATATCCTTTGGTGTTTTTTTTTATTTTTCTTTCTCCTGAAGAACCACTGTTTCCTACCTTCTGCTTTATTATCCAGTATGTAGGGACTTTTGCTGAGGATGTACCATTGTCACAGCTTCCCAGGCAGGAGTGCTCAGCAAACAGCTGCACCAGGCAGCTGAACTGGGACTCTTTGCCCTCCTGCCAGAGCTGATCACGCTCCACCACTGCACTCCAAAGGCAGTGGAGTGTGTTCAGTCTCCACTAGAGTGAAGAAAGTGAGAGATGCAGAGGAGAAGACATGGTGTGTTTCTGCTGAGCCATTTGGTGCTCTGCAGTATGAGGCATTCTGCATTAGGTGCAGTCTACCTCAGCCAAAAGTTCAGTTAGCTATTTCCACAGCATCCATGCAGCCATAAGCATCATTCCAGACATTAAAGCTTATTTTGAAACATCTTCATCCTCTGCATATGTTCTAACTCTGTCTCTGGAGACCTGAGGTTGACTGGGCATAGGTTGGTGAAAGTCTTTATTGTAGGATGTTTACAGGTGAACTCCTTGAATATGAAGGATTTTGCTCTGAAAGCATGGTCTTTCAAGTAAAGAAGACTTACACTGAGCCTTTTCTTAGTTCTGTATTTTAAAACCAGTACTTACAGTTCTTCACAGTTAATTTCAGGTTTTAAGTACTCCTAAGCTTTCTTTGACCTCTCTTTGGTCTAAAAATGTATGGCTTTATTCTTTACTTGTACCTATAAATAAAAAGGCTTTTCTCTTAATCTTGGAGTCTATGGGACTCTGTCCATATCAGTCCTGATCAAAGTACACCTTTGAACTTTAAAACCTTTTCTAGAGAGTATTCCTGTGTGCTTCATTCTGATTTTTAACTAATTGCTTACATTCTTCTTGTACTTCCTTATAATTGCTTCTCTCTCTGTTCAGCTTTCCTTACAGTCTGCATAAGCCTCACTCAACCAGAGTGTCTGTCTTGTCACACTCCACTCCCACTGCTGGGACCTTCTCTTTATTGGGCAGTTCAGGTATCCAGAATTCCCTGATTTCCCTTTGAGCCATCCTTTCTGAGAAATACCACCCCTTTTAACTCAGCCATTACTACCTACCAATAGTGGGGCTTTGGGGATTCTTTTTCAAGCTATACCTTTGCTGCATTAATGCCTGTAGGTTTTAATAGCCATTAAAAAGTCAGAGAGTGAAAGCTGTAAGAATAATATACAGAATCTTAACTCATCTATTAAAGGAGTGTGGTTTCTAAACATAAGAAGTATTGTCAGTGAGATACTGCCTGGGGCCCTGGAAACACTCCAGCCTCCAGTGTAGGAGATTTTTCAGGATGGCAGCAGGGTGTGTGCAATTACATCTCTCCCTACAGTTCAGCTTAGTTGGTTGCTGTGGCTCAGTGCAGCTGGCTGGCAGTGCCAAAGCCAAGTGCCACGAGCAAGAGGTCACAGACCACGGTGATTAGAGAGTTGCCTGATGTGAGGTTGTAGTAAAGACCTTTCAGCCTCTTCAGGGCATGGTGCATGTGCTGTACAGTGCCCCCTTACCTCTCCCTTTATGTCTCCTCTCCTCTCCTCTCCCAGGAGAGTTTCTAAGATGGTGCCACAAAGTCTTTTTTATGACTGAGTGATTAGTAGGTGTCTCAGCTGCTCTGATTAGATCTGGTTCAGCAAGGCTAAAGCAGCCACTTTAACAATTGTCTGGCAGACTGGGGGAGGATCTCCCATTTGTCTGTCTGGGATGACTTCAGACTATCCTCTCCCAGAAATGCAGCTGGTTTGATAAGGATTTGCAAGACTCAGGTCCAGAGTCCGCTGTTTCTGGACAGCTTAGCAATCCTTCATCCTGGCTCTGGTGATACAAACTGACTTGTGACTTCAACAAACCCCTGGCCAAAAGTGCTGTTGGGACCCTGCAGCTCCAAACTGAAACCAGCCTGTGGAACTGGGGACTGAGGGCTCCAGATGACCTGCCTGTCATTTGTATGTCAGATCTGTGGTCTTGTGAGATACCAGCTCAGCAAATGCATCCTGCAAGTTAAGATTCTGCTTCTCCATAGCTTGGGAATGACCAGCAGCAGGAGTTCCAAATTGGGACACTTTAATGAGTTTCACTGAGATTTTGGAGTCCAGTGATTGATAAAGACACCCCAGTTTAGGCTGCCAGAAATGTACACGGTCCTTGCAAAGTCAAAAAGTAGTAAAGACTAAGATTTGTCTGTAATGATTTGGTGACTCAATCTATAAGGGAAGTAGACAAATTTAACTGAGAATTGCCATTTCTAAAATAATTTCTTTCCATAACTGCATTGCAGGTTACTTTATTGGAAGACACTGTTTATACAGAAATAAAAGCATGTAATTTCAAATTTCATATCAGGCTATTTAATTTCTTAAGAAGCAAAGAGAAAATTTGAAATATACATAGAATAAGTTGTTTTTATCAATGTGTTTCAGCAAAGTGCTGAAGCCAATAAAGTGCCTGAAATAAACAGCCATGGATGAAACCCTGTGCTTAAAAGTCAATTGCTTTTTGATTAGCCCATAAAAAAATGTTGTTTTTTCCTCCAGCCCAAATACTGTCAAAAAGATATTCATGTATGTGTGCTGTCTGGCTGTTTGGGAGGGAGATTGCTACAAGCCTTGCTTTTCTGGATATTTGTGATGTATGTGTTACGACATCACCTCAAAATGTATTGCTGGAAGTGATGGAAGTTTGTAGAAAGTATGGAAGTTCCTCTTTATGTTATTTAAATTATTTTGATTTATCTGCTATACTTGGGGATTCTTTTGTCTAGAAGCCTTGGTGGTGTTTTATGTGTATGCTGTCACTGAGGATACAATGATGAGTGTTGCTAATGGACAGAGTAAGGGAAGTGCCAGCAATATTTACAGTATATTTACGATATTGGACAACTTGCAGGTTATCTATTCACTACTAACCTATGTAATATCCAAGTGTTAAATCAGAAGAGGGCAGTAAAGGAAAATTACATAGGAGATGAAACAATGGGGAAAATATTATTCCCTAAGGAGAAGTAGCTGAGTGAAGAAAAAACTCAAACCCATATGCCTGATTTCATCCAGTCTAGGAATGTTTACTCGGGAAGACTTGAAATAAAACTGGAATGCTTTAACCTCACAAATTCTCATCCCTGGAATAAGAAGTGGGTTGTCAGCAAATAGAAGCTGATACCTACACAGAGACAGAGGAGAAAGATGCATCCAATGTAACAACTTTTTAATTCACAGGTGTGTAGAGTTGGGTCTCCTGGAACTAAGGGTGGTAAAGATCAAGCCAGGGCAAGGAGTTGTACATCTATGGGCATCAGTCACTGTGTGTGTGAGTGCACTTTCCTGACTATCTTGTACCTTCCAGGAAAATGAATTAACAGTATCATGGCATCAGTTTGAGATGGCGTGGTTAACTTGGCTGGGTACTGGATTGGGTTTGCATGGCCAGTTTTGGTAGTGTGGGTGCTCCAGGGGTGGCTCCTGTGAGAAGCTGCTGGAAGGTTCCCCTGTGTCCAACAGAGCCAAAGCCGGATGGCTCCAGAATGAACCCACCCCTGGCCAAGGCCAAGACAACCAGGAGTGATAGTAATACCTCTGGGATAACATAGTCAAGAAGGAAAAAAAAGAAAGTTATTGCACATGTGTAACTGGGGCCAGAGAAGAACAGGGTGAGAACATGTGAGAAGAACAACTGTGCAGACACCAAAGTCAGTGTAGGAGTGTTGTAGTTTGGAATTATTATGTAAATTCTCTCTCCTGCCACTGTAACGACCCAGGCCGACAGTTAACAAAGGAG
>JAWWEV010000001.1:112714358-112749078 GCA_035583235.1 Hafferia zeledoni
GCTCTTTTCAGATGAGACAAGAATATGGTTTAAAGTCATGATTTTTCTTCTTTCCCTAGCACTTCTTATAATTCAATAAAGATAGGAGTTTGTTTTATTTAGTGTCAAAAAGTGCTTTATTATAAAATGAATCTGCTCTAGACTTTGAGGAGTCTCCAATGGCAACTCTCTGGAGTGGAAGCACGTGATGGAGGATGTTTGCAGAGTGTTGGGCTGGTAGCTCTGTGCCCTCAGCACTCACAGATTAAATGCCTACATGGCCTTTTGGTTGCTGCAGTGTTATTGATGTGCAATGTGTTAAAAAATCCTATTAGAAATGTGCAGAGCAAAGGTTGCTCTAAAAACACCACTTTCTTCTTTTGTGACTTGTCTATTTGCCTAAAGATGCTTTTGCAAGTATCTTTTAATGAGAAGCAAACACAACAGTTAGAGGAACCAGTCATCTGTCAGGCTGGCAGTATGGACAGTCAAAAATTAATATAATTTAGATACGGGCTATAAATGCCTGGCAACAGTGAGTTTAGATTGACAGCGTACTTTAATTTGCCTGCAGTCTTTTCTGTGCGAGCTCCTTCTACATCATATCTGAGATTGACACCATATAACCTTTCTCATGGTTCCAGCAGTCAATATTCTCCTGCTAAAATCAAGAATTCCTTAAAAAAAAAAAAAAAAAAAAGGAGAAAAGAAAGCTTTGGAGTGCACAGGAGTTTCTACCTGTCAAAAAGACTGTGTGCAAAGCATTTAATGCGCAGGAAAAGAATGTCACAAATCAGTCCCTTCATCCGCACTGCTGAAGCAGCTGGCTCGACTCTGAGCTGTGGGAATGGGGGGCAGGAAGAGGGGACAGGCACTGCGAGCAGCTGTAGCAGCACTCCCATGTGCTGCTTTGTTTCTCTTGCCTGTTCATGCACCTCAAGTGAAGAGCTAAAGCTCAGGCCTGTCCCAGGTCTGCACCTGGTGCACCTTTCGTGTGAGTGCAGACCTGTCGGGCACTGCGGGCGCTCTCTCTGCAAGATGCAAGTCACAAACCATGAAGAGTTTTCCCTGCTTTGCACAAGGCACCAGGAACTGACAGTCTGGAAGGAGTCTACGTTCAAGAATGCACTTTTCCAGTCGACCTGCTAAATGAATATGCTCCGTCTGATGCACCCTCCAGGTTCACATGCAAAGCATGACAGATTATTTCAGAAAGGAAAAATTACAGAAGAAAAACAAAAAAAGAGAAAGAATTAAATCTAAATGTGAAACAGAAAACTTTGAGATATACAGAACTAAATATGCATCAGGGGAACTTCAGATTGGACATTAGGAGAAGGTTGTTGACTGAGGGGGGGGTTGGTCACTGGAACAGGCTCCCCAGGGAAGTAGTCATGGCACTGAGCCTATCAAGAGTACAAGAAGAATCTGGACAATGCCTTTAATCATATGTTTTAGTTTTAGGTAGTTCTGCAAGGAGCAGGGAAATTGACTTGATCCTGATGGGTCCCTTCCAACTGGAGATAATCTGTGATCCTATGAAATGTTGAGCTCTGGTGCAGAATTGGTGATCTGGCACAGTTCAGTCCCTTTTCTTAAAACAGAATTGCCAGTTCCTCTCTAATTTCACCCATTTGAGGAAGGAATGGGAATCTTCTCTTTTCAATTTAGCAACTGAAGATGGAGAAATCCCACTGTTATTTAAATAATCAAAACAAGAAACCATACAAAATATGGATTAATATTTTGGCAGAGGTGCAGAGAAGTCACACTCTCATTCTCCTGCGTGTGTTAATGATTATGTTGTCATCCCTTTGTACGTCTTGTTTTCAATGCTGGAATAACCACTTAAGTCCCCTACTATTTACTTTGTTCTGTAGTTAGATGATAATCTTGTTGTTGTTGTTGTTGTTTATAAATGTGCCAGTGCCTTCACATGAACTTGCAAACATATTGGTTGCCTTTGTAGAGACATAAAACGTTTATCGGAATATTTACAGGGACCAAGGGCACTGTGAATACCAAAGCAAATTCCTGATTTTCAATTTAGACTTACACTTCAGCATTGTTCACCTAAGTCAAGCTAATATTTTTGTTAAAATATTTTTCCTAAAGATATGGCAAAGATACATTTGTGAATTAGTGGATTTCTAGGCAAGATATGAAGATGAGTGAAAATAAAGTATGTTTGATGAAGGGAAATTAAAAAACCCCCAAATAATAAAAGTGGCTAGGTTGTACCTTCTCCTCATGTCACAAACAAAGTTGGGTTGATGTGTTTGGCTGCTGTTTTAAAACAGGCAGAAGGCAAAACTGCTTTCGCTTCTGGCAGCAACCCCAGTTAGGCTGGATCAAGTCACAAGAGGGAAATGCCCTTTTATTTCAACGACTTCCAAAGTACTGAGTGCCTCTGAGCAGTTAGCAGAGACTGTACAGGGTCCTTAGATGGTGGATGCTATTTTCTAGTCAGTACTTTCTAAAAGGAAATCCAGAAGATTTTTTGCTCTGAATTGCACTGATACTTTGCAAGTTGTCCCTGTTTGTCACTTGACATCAAGAGAAGTCTCACAGCCATTGCCAGGAAGGTGACCAGATAACACAAACAAAAAATGTCACCTTACAATTTGAGGACAAAATATGGGGGCCTGGCAGCCCTCTGGTTTGATGTGAAAACACAAGTTTGCTGAAGCCAGAAGCTGTGTCAGTAATTAATTTAATTCTTTTCATCTCAAGTGGTTCTGTTTTCTCAATCTGTGTGTCTGCTGTAACCTCATTGTACCCCATGAAAGTGTTTGGTTGGATGGTTTGCTGCTCCTCTGCTTTCACAGACCATTTCCAGAGATAAGAAGTGGGGGGTTTTCAACAGACTGTTCTGAAGGGCTGTTGGGTTGAGCTCAGATTTCACTGGGCATTGCCAAGCAGCATTTGGGTGCTGAGTGAGACTCAGATGTCCCAGGAGTGGGACTTGGGAATCTCTTGTAATATGAGAGAAACTGGGTGCTGAGCACTCCAGAACCAGGTGATATGTTGTCCTGTCTTATAAACAGGACATAGCCTGAAGACAGGGGAACTGAAGGACTCTCCCCAGTGCTTGTAAAGCAAACTCATACCTTGTCAGGTGCTTTAGATGCAAAGTTTATCAAGCCCTTTGGGAATTTACTACATGGTAAAAAGAAGTAAGAATTACCAGACAGAAAGTAAAATTATCAGGATTTATACACGCTCAGCTGTAAGAAATGCTTTCCCAAAGAGTGCAGTTAAGCAACTAACAACCCTCCCACACCCTGTTATAAAGTGTACCTGGATTTTGGAATATGAAGCAGAGCTTGTTGCAGCAGAAGTTGAACTCAGAAATGGCACTGCAAACAATTAACACCTTAAAATACTGTCAGTTTGTGCTGTTGGAAAGCAGACATTGGTCCCCCATGCTGTGGGTGTAAGGGATTTGTTACCTCTTTCACTAATCTGGACAGTTCTTGCTCTGACTCAGATGGGGACATCATGGCATATGCCTTTCTCATATTGAAAGTAAGTGGTTTAAGTGCTCTGATGCTACTTTTAACTATATTCCAGAAATTACAGTTGTTATTGCACACAATCTGTGTTGCAATAGCCCACAGAGACCTTTGCCCAGGCTGGTCCCAGCTGGGCTTTGTGCACTATGCACATGATGTTCTTACAGTGACCGACAGCTCCTGCTTGAGAAAGGTACCAGCAGGAGGAAAGAAACCTGGAGCCTCGTGTCACTGTGCCCTGGAGTCACTGTCCAGTTAATTTCCCGAGGCTCTGGCTTCACAGAGATTGCTGGTATGTCACTATCACAGCTTTTTGGATTCAAAAAGTACCCTTCTCTCTCTCCCCTCCTGGTGAGGTTCTGAATCTGACCTCTGTTGGCTTTTCGTGTTTCTTGCCACAGAATGGCCATTGTCCCAGACAATGCTGCAAATCCCTTTCACAGCACCAAATACATGCCATTTTATAACCCATCCTCTAATCTGTCCTGTGGCTATTTCCTCAAATCAGAAGGGAATATTCGCACTCCTGACGTGCAAAACTTGCTGGGACCACACCATGAGTGGTCTCCTGGGAGCAGTGAACATGGTTCCAGACTCCTGCCAGGAATTTGATACCTTTCCTTAAAGACTTATTTCAAACCTTACTTCGACTTTGAAGATGCTTTTAAGGCACACAAATTATTGACTAAAATTTTAAATAAGGAAAACCTGATTATGTTCTATAAATATTAATCTCAGAGTGTAATTGCTCTGCTACTCTATTATATTACAATAAACCTGCTGGTGTTGCAGCATTTTAAATAAGTGTTAGATGATTTAGTTTATTCTTATGCTCTTTGTAGCAACAATCTTTAGTCTGAAACAAGATTGCAAGTTGCTGATTAAAGCAGTATCACCTCATCAAGTGAGACTGAGTTATTCTTTTTTTGTTATACTTTTTTCTTTTTATTTACTCTGACTGTATATTTCATTTTTGGAACATCTTATGCCTTTTCTACTCTTGCTGTTTAATTGGCATTAATGAAATGTTCCTAACCCCATTGAGCCAGAAGGTATTGCATATCCAAGGCACATGATTAAGGTTTGATTTGGAAGTGGTATCTCTGAGAAACTACCCCAGGTGATGGCAGGCCCTCAGAATGCAATCTATCAGTACGAATTCACAAGCAGTAATGTTTCATATTTGTTTTACTGGCTGCTTATGGGACTAGCTGGGAGACTTTGGAAGGGGAGCTGAGAGAATTGGATTATATTTAGAGCTGTTTCTGCATCAGAATGGTCTGGAACAGCATGTTGGACTTCTATTTGGTAAAAATACAATGGTATCATTCAATTGACAGAGGGCATCTGGCTCTTCTCTCCATTCATGGAGGAGGAGCTGTATCTGAGACATGAAAAGAAGGCAAATTGAACAGAATGAATGAGGCCACAGCAGTTTTTGCTGGAGCAAAATAGTTGAATTGAAGCTGGTATTTGCTTTCTCCAGTCCAAATGAAGCAGTGGTGGAATCCATGCCAAGGGATGTGTTTCCCATCACATCTCATTCAGTTTAGCATCTTATTAGTTGCAGTCAAATATTTTCATAGCTCATGCCTGTGCTCTTAATGATGTTTTCTTCACACACAGCTGAAGTGAGAAATGAACCTACACATAAAATGAAAGTGAGTTTTTACTTTTAAGTAGGTACTCTTATAAACATTCATGCACCACTCTTTGCCCTGTGGCCCTTGCTATTTTTCAGTCCCCACAGCTAAACCCTTCTTGAAAGTTAAAGATGTATTATTTGGAAAAGATAAGTGGAACTGGCCTTATGGAAATGACTCAAAATGAGTTGGCTTCTGGCATGGTGGAGTACCTGAGGCTTTTAATGTGTCTTTTTGGTGGGGCCTCTTGTTATTTTTCCCATTTTTCTCCATAATTGCCATGCTATATATGCCTTCTTTTATCATCAAATTGAAATTGCTCTGAGTACTGTAGAGCACTTCCCTCAAAAAGCATCATGTAGCTCGTACACATCTTTAACAAGTGATGACTACATGTCCACTTTCATGTGTACAACCCTGCTGGAGAACTTGCCTTCAAGGTGGAGTTTGACCCAGATGTGAGGGCAAGCATGACCTAAACCAGTGCCAGGTAAATACCAACTTCATGTGCATAAGACTAAAAGTTGTTACCGGTGTGGTCACTTCTCAGATTTCTTAGTTTTAAGTTTCTTGGATGAAACATCTTTATAGGCCTTTGCAGAGCAAACACCTGGCCAGACAGAGCAATGTTTGTGGTAGGGGGTTTGTGTGTGGCACACACCAGTGTGGGGGGATCAGCACAAACATTTCTGCAAAGGGAGAGTTGCACAAATACTCACGGGACGTGAAAATGGTGTGGGTGGGCTTAGGAATATAGAATCATAGAATCATTAAGGTTGGAAAAGGCCTCTCAGGTCATCGAGTCAAAACATTAACCCAACACTGCCAGGTTGACCACTAAATCACATCTCCAAGTACCCCAACTACATATCTTTTTGAACATTTCCAGGGACTGTCTTTCCACCACTTCCCTGGGCAGCCAGTTCCAGTGGTTGACTACCCTTTCAGTAAAGAATGTTTTCCCAATATCCAATCTAAACCTCCCCTGGTGCAACTGGAGGCCATTCTCTCTTGTCCTGTTACTTGTTACCTCCAAGGAAAGACCTACCCCTACCTAGCAACAACCTCCTTCCAGGTAATTGTGGAGAGTGATAAGGTCCTCCCTGAGCCTTCTGTTCTCTAAACAACCCTGGTTCCTGCAGCTGCTCCTCATCAGCCTTGTGCTCCAGACCCCTCCCCAGTTCTGTTGCCCTTCCCCAGACACACTCCAGCCTGTCAATGTCCTTCTTGTTGTGAGTGGCCTAAAACTGAACCCAGGATTTGAGGTGTGGCCTCACCAGTGCCCAGTACATGGAGACAGTCACTGCCTTTATCCTGCTAGTCACAGCATTGCTAATACAAAGATCATAGTCAATCTATTTACTTTCCTTCATTAAGGGCTTGCTAATATCCCTTTACAAAAATCTATTATTTTTTTTTGTATGGACTAGTTAAAATATACTAGTTATTAAGCTTGAAAAAACTAGATTCTTAATTGGGGTATAGTCTGCATTGAAAATTTTGGTATGAATGGAGAAAACAACAGCAATACATGGCCTAATTGTAAATTAACAAGATGTGGTGATCTGGCTGTAGCAGTGCCAAAACCAGTGTCATTGTCTCTGGTGGCAAACACCTTTAAATTTTAATGGACAGTGTTTAATCAGCCAAATTATTTTAACTGTGAAAACTTTAAGAGAACTGGAAGTATTCTGTCTCCTTCCACTGGCTTTCCAGCACATTGCCATTAAAACCAAGCAACTTTAGCTCTGTGATGGCAACCCGCTGGTGAAATGGGAAGACATTGCTCCATTAGGGTCAGTTAAACTTTAAAAAAACTTCATAGTCAATGTAAAAAGTGGTTGTAACTTTGATATCACACATCTTTATATTACATAACACCTGGTCAATGAATGTGTTTGAAAGCAGTTCTTTTGGTCTTTTGCTCAGGTACATCTAAGTGTCAACTGTGGATGAATATCCATTTTCTTTTAAAAGCAGTTTGTCATTTTCTCTTGGAGTGAAAGATTTTCCCAAATTCAGGCAGATTTCCTTCCTGCAGTTAAAAGCTGAGTGAACAGAACTGTATTTTTCAACTCATAAATCCTCTAAAAAGGAAATCTCATTAGTGTAATGAATACATTGAATGGTTGTTTGTTATAGACAATTAACCTCCATTAATTGGAGTGGTGTGCTCACAGAAGTGGGATTGTTTATTTGACAGAGTGATGATTTTTTTTTCCTGTGGAGAGAATAAGACATTCCAGATAACTTGCCAAAATAACTTCATCTCTGGCTGATGGCACTAAGTTACTGAGGGCAGAGTAAATGAAAGCTGTTTGCAGAGCGGCAGAAGGACTTTATGACACTGAATGACCTTGTAGTGAAACAGCAGGTGAAATTCAGTGCTGATGGGTAGAAAGAAGGGTAAATTGAGACTTTCTTCAAGCCTTACATGCACAGCAACAGAGTCTGACCCAACTCTCACTGCCTGGGAAAGAGCTTGGATTGTAACTGGCAGTTTTGTGAAAACAGCAGTGTTCAGCAGCAGCCAAGAGGTAAAAAGAAGTCTGCCTGGAATTGCTGGCACAGACACATAGAATAAAATAGAGTTTGCCCTTATGCTGCAGTGTAAATCCTCAGCTGGGCTCTCTGTGGAATGCCAACCATCCCTGTGCTCTCCACAATTGCTCAGAAAGCACCTCTGTTCCCTGGCTGCTTGATGGGACTCAGAGGTGCCCAGATTTTGGGGTGCTATGGAGCACATGCCACTGGCCAGGGCTGATGTCAGTCATGTGTGTAGGATTGTGCCCAGATCCGGGTCCAGGCAGACCTCTGTGCTTTTGCTGATTCCTTCCTTGTAGCTTGTATTTGGTGCTCACAGTACCAATTAACTGCATGTCCATGAAATGCAAATCAGATGCAAATCAGCATAGATACCCCTGCATGAGCCCAAGGATCGAGGGTCCAGCAGTGGAGCAATTCCTAGAGCCAGGGACCAGCAGGGGTAATTCCCAGAGATGGGGACCGAGCATTGCTCCCTGCCATGGGAAGCATCGACCTTGAAGGGCTGAAGGGGGTTCAAAGCCCACCTACTGCCTGCCCAAGGTGCTTCAAAGCCAACTCCTGCCAGTTTGCAGGATCACCACAAGTTCCAGTTCACCCATTAGGGAGGTATTTTGGAGGGTTTGGGTTAACATGCAAAGATAAGGGTGAAACAGGGTGTTAGAGTTCCACTGAGTGGAATGTCAAGGAGATGTCTAATCTTACAATCCACTTATGTCCTTGGGAAAAAAAATGTTACCATTCTGTCTCCCTCTGTTTAATTTCATGGCCTTTGGGGACAATTGCTCAGTCATAGAAAGATGAGCTGCAAAGTCTGATACCACAAGCTTTCCTGCTGTTTCAAGGACTGGAGTCTGACATACGTGCAGTGGAATAGAGAAGATACTAATTAATATATTTTATATTGATCTTGCATTTTCTTCTGCTGCTGGATCATTTTACTATCTGCTTCATGGTTTTACTGGGAAGTCTACGTAGTTGCTTTTTCTGGTGTTAGTTTTTCCTTGTTTGTGAGATGGAATTGATGCTTCTATTAGAGATCTCTGTTGCTTGTTATCATCACAAATGTATTATCTTTATAAAACTTGCATTAGTGTTTACTGCTGTGGTTAATTCTTAGGCATTCTGTAGCAGTGTGGCTGCCCATTGTGAAGCTGAGAAAATGTTAATGGAAAATGGCCCAATTCGAAAGTGCTGCAATCAATATGCAATACTTCTTACATGTTAACCTTTACCATATGGATTTAATATCACATCTGATTTACACCTAATAAAACATGAGTCTGCCTCTAGAGTAGTTATTCTCTGTCCTTTTTCTTTTTTTTTCTTTTTTTTTTTCTTTTTTTTTTTTTTTTTTTTTTTAAGGGAGGATTTTCTGCTTCAGGTGTTACTGTGTATTACTTTGCTCAAGGAGCCATCCTATGGCCTTATCCAGCTCCCCTTACCCAACTGATCTGACTTCAGCAAAAACTTCCTGACTTAGGTTATCTCCCAGCCATAGGCAAACCTGGATCTCTTGTTCCAAACTCTGTTTCAGGGCTGATCATTTAAACCTGTAGATAAATGATGTACCTAATCAGAGGTGCTCTGGGCTTACTGGAGTAACCAGGGTGAACATTTGCCACACCATCTCTAGAGTTCTCTGTAACATTTTAACCAAACTCTTACACAGTTCTGGCTGTGATAATCAGAATTAGTTTGCAACATCGATGGCTCGAAGTGAGCATCCTGCTCTCCTGATTTGTAAGGCAGTTCAACCCTACTTGTTTCACTGGGATCACACAGGAGGTGATTCCAGGGCACTTCTGACCTATGCTGGCCTTACTGCCAGTCTGCTCATCTCACTGCTCCAGGAATGTTTCCCTGGACCTTACCACGTATGGAGCATATTCCATGGCCACTTCCATGGTGCAGCTGAATGATGGAATATGTTTACAACCAGCACATCCTGTTTCAGACCCTGGATCTCTTTTAGCAGATATTTTGTTGTTTTCTTCTTCACTGTTTTAATTGTGTCTCTTTAGTGTTTTAGAGTCTCTTTAGTGTTCAGTGTCCTCTTCAGTGTTTTAATAGTGTCTCTTTAAGTTATAATACTTCAAATCTTGACTGCACTAAAAACATATGTATTGACTTTCTTCTATTTAATTAAGAAATATTTAACTCCCAGCCACTTTTGCTCTGAGAGCAGTGGAAGGGCACTTGAAAATAGTGACAACAGGTACATCACAAAATATTCCATCATGTGCCAGGGTCCTACTGCGCAGGTGGAGGATACTCCTGCCAAAACATGTCCCACAATTCCAGGATACCTTCATTTTCTCCATACATGTTTTCCCACCTACAAATCCATGTCTACAAATGTGGTACCCACAAAGAAGCAGGTCCCTGTCCTCTCCAGATATTGATTTCTAACACTGTGAGTGAGCCACGTGTAGGCAGAAATTCCAGAAGGAAATGAGAAGGCTGGTTGGCAGCCTGGTGTTACCTTGGTTTTGTGTCAAGCCACAGAGTGAGGCACAGTGAGTGGGTGTGGGGGGCTGTAGCAGGATGGAGGCCTTGCTGAGGTGCTCCTACAGAATTGGAGAAAAGGCATCCCATTTGGGGTGCATGTACTCTGAGGGCTCAGTCCCCACCAGCTCCAGCCTCCAAGCTGTGCTCAGATTTCCCTGTCTAGAGGACCAATTTGCTCCATAGCAGAGACAAGATGAAAAGAATGACATGTATGTGCTGTGGGAAACTGGGATTTCAGGACCATGGTTGAAAATGGGGAGTGCTCCACCTGGACAGCATGGATATCTCAGTAATGACATCCAGGCACCTTGTGCATCCTGTCAGGATTCTCCTGCCCAAGATCAGGCAGCACCCAGCAAAGCAGCTGGAACAAAATTTGTCTTGCACACATTGCAGTTGTGGACTTCCCTGCTGGTCTGCTCGAGGCAGGGATCTCCAGGGATTTTACCTACTGTTTTGAGGGAAATGACATGCTGCATCAGGAGCTCCACACTTTTTCATAGGCTTTGACTTATGTATTCCAATTCATTCACCTTCTCCACCTGCTGTCAGAATGGTATGATTTATGATTTTCTCCTCTGAAGGCCTTACACCCCTCTACAGAGGCAAGCAACAAGAACTAGCTTAATTCCTAACATACTCATGTATTCTCTTTTCTTCCAGCTCCCTCTGAGCTCTGTATCACACCTGACCACATACTCTGTAGGAGTCCAAAACCATAGTGAAGTCTTAGAAAGTACCAATTATTTCAGTTGTGCTACTGAATAATAGTCTGGAAAGCAAGATGCCTGGAGTGCATCAAAGGCCCAGTGAAGGTCTGTAGAGATGCCTGTGTTATTTTAGGAATAAATATGTGCAGCCTAAGTAATGTATAGCTACTGCATTTAAAGATCTATGGCATGATGAGAATACAGGGCTCTTCTCTTGACAGGAGCTTGAGAGCATTCTTGGCAGAGGAATAAAGTGACTAACGACAAAGCACATAAATATTTTCATGATGGGAGATGATAATCAGTCAGAGAAACACTAAAAGATGGATAAAGGACTGGATAAATGTAGGTAGAAAGAAGCCATAGGATTGAAGTGCTGGGCAGTGAGGGACCTTCGCTGTACAGTGCAAGATCCCAAACCCCCTGGAGTCTGCCCTCAGCAGGCAAACCTCGGGGAGGGTCTTGTGCAAAGTGAAGGGAACATTGTCTCTGCATGAGAGGGGTTAGAAACAGACTTGGAGCTACCCACCAGGGTGAGAAGCTGTGCCGGGGATACCTGCAATCTCAGTGATACCTTGGGCAGTGGGGCAGAGGAGGTTGTGGGGAAGGAAGCTTTGGGAAGTTGGATGTGGCTCTGCTGGGTGGTCCAGGACGTGCAGTATCAGCACCTGCTGACCCTGCACAGTGCACAGCTGTGTGCTGCTTTCTTTAAGGAGTTTTAAATTCCTCCCTGAATAGACAGTATCTGGAAGGGCTGCAGGTTTTGATCAGTCCTTGCCTGACAACCAGGAGTGGCTCATGGCATTCTCTAAGACCAATAAATCCTTTGACAGACCTGTATCAAGTGCATGGAATGCTGCTGTGACCTTGAGTTCTCTGGTAGCAAGAGTGGGCTCAGTGTGGGAGAAGAAATAGGTTTGAGGTGGTCCCTTGTATCACTTGTTCCCCCAAAACTTCTCAGACAGGCAGTGAGGACCAAGTTGCACTCTGAAACCAGAGAGGCTGGTGTCACATGAGACATAGTCATATTATTTAAGCAGGTGTTAGTGGAGCCTGAGATCCTGATTATACAGTTTCAGTGATGAATTAATTCTTTATGGCTGGAGGTGAACACGAGGAAAATGTACAGGAGGCCAGACAAGCCCCACACAGCCTTTGTGGTGAGAGGCAGGAGCTGTTCCCGAGCGATAAACAGCTGCACGCTGTGCTGGCGTTAATGCAGCCGCTGAGAGAGATTCTCCTACGTTAATCTACAAATTTCATAGCCCAACACTCCATTACTTATTTATAGATTTATAGCTCTTCCCCCTCCCTCCCCACCACAAGCATCTGGCTGTTGTATATGAAACACACAGCCACAATTACAAAATGTCTTCTGAAAAACCATCCCCACTCAGTCACCTGTTGTGACACTGTGGGCTACCAGGCAGTCACACACCTTGCATGGTACTTTGCTGGGCACCTGCAGGCTCAGGAGCACCTGCTGAGCACCCAGGGCTGGACCAGTGCCACCCAGGGTCCACCCCACCCTATGGCTCAGCTTGTATCAGAGCTGGGACCAGTTGCTGTGCCAGGGCGCAGGATGGGACCCATGGGCAGGCATGATTTCCCCTGGCAGCAGTCACAGAGGTCTCTGTTGCACCTCAGAGGGATGCAGGTGGCTTTGGTCCTCCCTGCTGCTCACATCAGAAATAGTATTGGATCAGTTAATATATTTTGGGTCTGCTGCATCATTTTCTCCTGGGTGCAGCCTTTTTTGTTACTCATTAGAGCAATAATCCTACGCTTGGCAATTTGCTCCTCTCAGGGACTGTGCTTTGGGCTGCCTCTGGGCTGGGGTGGTATCACAGCACGTGCTGTGCAGGGGTGTCCTTGGAATGATTTTGTGCATGTATTTTCATAGTTTTTAAATTCTGCTGTGAGTTACATCTGAGCTGTGTGCTTCATTGACTGCAGAAACTGGGATCTTCTTTGCAGCTCTGCAAGGGGAAAGGGGAAAGGCAGCTCCGGGACCATGGCCCATGTGTGGAATCTATCTGGCCATTGGCATCCCCAGGTGTGTGTAAGTCCTAGGGCTTCATAGTAACTGCTGTGAGAGATTCAATGAGAAAAGAGATCTTTAGAAGATAAATGTGTTCCATATGCAGTAGGGGGTTTTGGAGGGTAACTGGTACCTCTGGTAACAGCCCGAAGCAAGCAGAGAGGTCTGAGAGAGTACAGTGCATACTTCTGTGTAGCACAGTAGGTCACACACGTTATACTTTCTGCCAGGCAAGATTTCTCTGTATGTTTTCAAAGATAGCTTCAAGAAAACGTGTTTTTCAGCAGTCAAGATGTGGAGCTAAAAATGCACAGAATAAAAACTGCACAGTCACAGGCTGAGGTCAACATTCAGTACCTGTTACCACATTGTGCTTTCTAATCTGTCTCCATTATTTCGGCAGCATGTGCTGTGCTGGAGCGCAGAGATCTTGGTTATGGCAGTTCCTTCCCTTGCAGTGTTGATGAAGGGTTCAAGGCCCTGACATCCAGCTGGTACCTGTTTCCTCCGTGTGAGTGCAGAGGCTTTAGGAGCAGCTGCCTTGCAGTGTTTTATTTTACCTTGCAAGTGCTTCAGTCGGGATGTGTTACCCTTTGTCATTTTAGCACTTCTGCTTCATCTCCCCTTGTGTTCTTGTTGCATGTAATTGTTGGGTCTGGGTGTTACTGCTGGCATCTTTGTGTTTTTCTGAAGCTGAAGGATACCACTTAGATCTGTAGAACTTTTTCTCCAATATATTTTAAATGATTACTTTTAAAAGATATCACACTTGTCTGAAAGGTTATCACAGAACTGTTCTGATGCTGTTGGTGAAATCGCTGCAGAATATTCTTCTATATGTCATATTATCTGAAAAAGATCATGTTCTACTTAAGTGAATTTGATTTTCTGTTGCCCATTAACTTCACAAGTATTTTTATTTCATTGTTTCACTTATAGGATAATTAAAAGAATACTTTTAAAAAAAATTATGTTTGTAGTCCCAGGCAGGTTTGCAAGTCTTAGTCGGAAGTTCAATGGCAAGAGCTGAGTCAAATGTAAAATCCTCATTTAGCAGCTTTAATGCTACTCTAAAAGGAGCTACACAGATAGAGAGCTCTCTATACCTGTCAAAACCTCTACCGTAGTCATAATTTTATTTTTTTTACTGCATTATTCAAGTCCTTTGCACAGGAGAGCTGTATCTCATCATGCCATGAACTGAGTAGGTGAGATCCAGTCATTTTCCTCTAAGGAGATGTTTCAGAAGGAGAAATAATCAGTGCAGGAAGAGAATAATTGCCTAAGTTTTGATGCTTTTGTTACATGACTGTCATCTTTCAAATTCAAGAGTTCCATCTAGAGGAATCCTATTTCATGAGCTTGGTTTTGCTGGCCTTTTAATGTGTGTCATGTTCTCTCACTGAAAGGAGATTAATTCAGTCTCCTTTCTCAGTTTTCTGTGTTGAATACCCATGAATTCCATTGTTTCTTCCTGTCAGTTTTTGAAACAACATTTTAACATCAGTATTCTCTGCTTATATTTAAAGTATCATTTCCATGTTTCTGTTTATCGAGTGTACTGAAGAGAGAGAGAAATTCTGTTCATGTCTGACTGTCACTTAGGAATTTGTAGCCAGATAGTTACAAGACTCAGGTTTCCCCATCAGCAGAAATAAAATATATACTGGAGAAAAAAAACCAAAAAACGGTAGAGTAACTGAACAGACTCTGGCAACTCTGAAACCATTTAATAATATAGAAAATGTTGAATGCAGAGAGACCCGCTGAGAACTAACATTTCTGCAAATAGATATAAATCTCTGTTTAGTTTGTTTAAGAGTCACTGTTTCCAAGTCTTTTTTGCTTAATCTGTAGAGAAATCTGGTAAAAAACCCATCCAGCTGAAATGCCAACAGAAGCAATTTGCTATTATCTTTGGGGGTTAGGAGTTAAATTCCTGTTGATCTTTTATATAATAAACCTTTTTAGACCCTTCTGTGGCTCCAGTTTATATTTTCTGATATTCTTTATTTGTCAAACAGAGATTAAATACCTTGGTAATGTTTAATAACGAAGTCTCATATGTAAAACTGTACCAGGATGGTCTTTGTATTCAGATATGTGGAATTTGTCTAAGATAGAAAACTGAGAGAAAAGTTTTAGCTCTCCAAATCATGTTATCAAGAGGGTGATGGTGCAACTGATGGAAGTGAGCTGAAGAAATGCCACTGTTTGCATTGTGAAACTTGAACTTTGCTATTGTAGCTTGACTTGAGCAAAACAATGCAAAATAAATCAAAACAAAAATACTGGAAACTTTCCTGTGACTCGACTTTCACAAGCAAAATTAACATGTAGCAGCATTGCTGTGCTGTGTGATCTTTATTGGTGTGGCTGTCTTAGCAAAGCCTTCATGCCTAAGTTCTGATCACCCTTTGAAGAAAACCCTTTGATGTGTCCTTGAAAAATAGCCACAGTGGGGGGGCAGTGTCTGGGGGTGCTGGGCTGGAAATCTGAGGGCAGGGCAGCAAGGCTGAGGTTGTAAAAGCAGGTTACCCAGGCTATGCCTGGGTGGCTCAAAGAAATGAGTGAATTTTTACCTCATTACCTAATTTTACCCAATTATTTAGAAACCAGATTTTATTTCTGATTTTTAACCCAAGGCTCATTTCAATTTTGATTATGTATTTACAAAAAAATAGAGCTTCTTTACAGTGATCTTTGGTTTCTTTTTCTGCCAACAATTTCTGAAATTTTTAGATGTCATTATGAAGACAAATTGAAGTCAATTTCATAACCTGAGGCTTAAATTTGTTTGCACTTTAATGAAGTCATATTGTGATATGCAATCTCATGTCATTTTATCTAATCTGACACCTGCCACCTTATTTCTGTCAGTGTTGATTTTAGAGTTTATTGTACTTTTCCTTAACTTTCTTCCTCTTCATTTTGTAACTCGCTTTGCAATTAGGTTGATGTTGATGTTTTTCTAAAAAACTGCATGAAATTAACTGCAGTGAAAAGTTTGCTTAGAAGGTATTTCATGTTCTGCTTAAAAATGTGGGTGTTTTTATAAGATGTCCAAGAACTGTTGAAGCCTTTTGCTACTCAGGTTGTCCAGAACTGGCTGATCACACAACAAAGCCAGGACCAAGTGCTCAGACTTAGCCACTGAAGTCACTAAAAGCAAAGTCCTGTCTGCCTTTTTTTGGTTTTACAGTTCCCTTCAACTTGCCAGGGTGAGGTGGAGACCTACAGTGAATTCCATCCATCAGATGATGGGATTGTTTTTCTTGATGACCTTTCAAACCCCATCAAGAACTATTTTACAGCTGCCTCTGGGTCTGCAGGCCACAGGCTGGCAAACACATCTCAGTGACCAGGGAGGAAGGCTGGTGGCTACGAGGAGCTTTGAAAGGCACATGATACATCTCAGTTGGTATCTCAAGGCAGGTGGAGTGGCTACTGGGTAAAATACAGAGGTAGAAATTTGAAAGAATTGTTCAATCATCTTTTAAGCCATTATTGGTTGCAATAGTATCTCCTTAATATTCCACTTGGAACTAGAGGGATGAACTCTGGAAAAAGAGTATCTCATTAATATTCCACTTGAAACTAGAGGGGTAAACTCTGGAAAAGCTCATCCTAAAGAAAGTCTCAGCATTGGCAGTCATTAATTTCAAGAAATAGGACCTTCCAGTCTTGGCCAGGACCTGATCTGATGTTGTGGCCCTGCAGTCAAATGCTACTCTGTACAATCTTCACTCAAACTCAGGGACTGTGTTCTTGTTTGCTCTTTTTTTGTGTTATCGAGGTGCTGAAATTATTGTTCAGTGCCAGCAGAAGGCCGAATTAATGGAGATGTCCAAACTTATTCAGAAATAAGTTGCTCAGTGAAGGTTGTTTATTTATTTGTGCATATATTTGGTGTACTCACTGAGCACAACTTCATCTCACAAGCAATAATATTTGCACAGTGTAATTTCAGGAAAGACTGTGATCCATAAAGAACTTCCCAAACAAGATAACTGTAAAGAAGATTTAATTTGTAACAATTTATTGTTCTTCAAAACAATGGGGCTATGTAATAAAGATTAAACAAGTACTGAAATCCTGGAAGCAGGCAGTGCAGAGTCTGCCACGTCCTCAGTTTTACCCCATGTCTGCACATGCTCACCATCCATCAGCTGCAGTTCCTAACTAGCTGTCACATGAAATGTCACTCCAGAGTACGTACATTTGCTTTTTTCATGGTGGCATTTGCACTGGAACTTTCTGTCCAGTGAATGTTAAGTTGTGGTCTAAACTGATAACTCTAGCTCAGAGAAGTGTTTAAATATACTCTAACAATTAATTTAAGCACAGTTTCAGTGCTCTCTTAGTTGGGATGCAGGAACTGATCTTTGAATCTCCTCTGCCTCGTGACTGATTATACAGAAGCCCAATTTTTTAAGGCAGTAAACACCTGATTGGTGCAAAGTGCAAACTGCCCTTGTCTAAACTGCAGAGAAGCCTTATGAAGATGGACTGGTACTTCCATAAATAGAGAGCAGAAAATGGATTTTTTTTCCCAGTGGAAAGTGTGTAATTTAATCAAGGTGGAAACATTGCATAGGAATGTGCTGTTTTCAACTTAATTATATTTTTAGAAAATAAAATCAAAAATTCAAGTATTTTCACTGCTGAGTCTGGGACTCTCAGTGCTTAAATGGAAAGTATTTTTCATGAGCACTCATACAGGATCAGGCTATAGCTGGCATTTGAAGGAGAATGAATGAATTAGTAGATGCTACCAAATATAATTTATAACGAATTCCCTTCCTGAGAAAGCAGCAGAATTTAAATGACTACTTGAGTGTATTCATTGCTAGTATCTGCCAAGAATATTCATAAAAGGAGATAGACTAGAAGTGGATTTCAGGATGATCTTTGGAGGCTGAGGCCTTCACTTTCCATTAGACAGATACAAGGGCAGAGCTAGGGGACTTTTAGGTAAATTTAATTGATATAAGCCCCCAGACATATATAATGTGTCTTCAGCCATCAAAGTATGATAGAATTAGAAACCGGACAAGTGATGTACTTACTTGTAGCCTTTTCCAAAGCTTCTCATGTGGTCATACTGAGTACAGAGATCACTTCAATACCAATTCCTCCCCAAGGTTGTTGGCAAAAAATATTCCATGTTCCATCTTCATTGTCAGCTTGGCCAGTGAGAAAACTTCTGTTCAATTTTGCCTATTTTGGACTATAAATGAGTAAAACTTTCAGTATGAAAGTTTACAAATTGCTGGGTTTGTGTTCTGAAAAAGCAACTCCTCCTAAAACCTGCAACTTCCAGATGTTTTCCTCTGGTTGGGATCTAAGCATTGAGCAGTGCAGACAGAGATGTGCTGAAGCATTCTAGTGAAATGAACTTCAAGCAAGAATTGTTCTGGAACCTTAAATAACAGGTCACTCCTGTTACTGTATTATTATTTACTCACAAATCAGATGACTGTTTATTTTTGCCTTAGCATCCTCCTTGACTGCAAAAGCAAAACGTTGATGAGTCAGGTAGCTAAAACAAGATGCAGAATGCAGGATGCTTCAAATATTGCCAAACATTTTCTGTAAGAACTATCTAATGAGAAATCAGTTCCTTACTTAGCAGCAGACAACAGATGTCTTCAGGAGTATAGTAACTTTTCTTTTACCAGTTTTATCTGCATAGGCTGGATCTGGATCCTGACCATGTAAATGAATTTTCTGTAGTAGGTACAGTTATACATATATATCATATATACTTGGGTGAATTTCCCTTCTTTTAATCAAACTAATTATGAACTCATAGTCCTTTTCTTATTTTTGGTGCTTCAAAATGAAGAATATAATAACAATAGTAATAACAGTAACAATAAGGAGCTTCATGTTAATGGCCCATACAGACTTTGTAAGTGGATAAAAGACAACCAATTTCAGTTTTTCTGCTTTTGGCTTTGTTTCAAATTCAGAAATTAGCTGATGGGATTACAGATGAACACACAGTGGCCAGAAAGCTGCATTCCACCAACTGAAGCTCACCTCAAGTAACCCTGATGTTGTGCAGCGCTGTCTTTCAGACTGAAACACTTCCAGAGCAGAAGGATGGTGTAGACAGGATGGAATTCTGTGAAACTACCAAGTGAAGATCCCCATCTCCAGATTTGAAGCCAGTGAGTGAGGTTGCCAGACTGGAGTGGAGGAAATGGGGATCCTGTGGTTGCTCTGACATGGTCAATAGTGCATCAAGCTGCAGTGATTTTTTTTACCTCTCTGACACCTTTATGATCCTTTAGCACTACTGGAAGCACTTTTGTGCTCAGAGGCACCTTCAGTGAAAATGCCTTCACAGGCCTGAGAAGCTCTTCAGTGTTTATTCTGTTTTTGACATTCACCTCTTGTTTTTTGCCAGCTGCCCTGAAGAGATGTGTCTCTGCAATGGCTAATCCTGTAAGTTAAACACAACAGTTAAAGCAGATCGCTGTGACAGGAGTTGTTTTGCATTGATGCCCATCAGAAGGTCATTGAATCCGAGTGGAAGCAGGAAAAGCTCACCAGCGCCACACCTACTGTGGTTCGACATCATTGATTACGCATTAGCAATTTTCAAAGATGAGCTTTTCAATGTAGAACTGTTGTTTGAAAAATTAACCATTCCAGAGGATCTCAGAACAGGTTGATACAGATCTTTAGCTTATTGCCATTGTGTTTGGAGAGTTTTCTCCTCCCAGCACCACGTATGTTACTCGCTACAACTGAATTAGCAGAAGCTGATCCCTCTCCTGTTCTCAAGGCAAATATTAAAAGGATAACATGCAGCTTTATTTCTCTCACAAAATGTGTGAGGAAAACAATTTCCCCCCTCTGGTATCTGTTCCTACTTTTCCTGTCATCTTCTCTGAGGTATTAAAAAAAACTTATCCCAAGGATATTCCATGCTAACAGTGAGAGGGAGCAGAGTGCTGCTAAGGCTTTGGATGTTCCACACCAGGTCCTTGTGGCATTAACTAATGAATCCCCACAGCTCTTCCAGAACTGCAGCTGGCACTGAGCATTCTGTCTGGACCCCATCATAAATCATAAAAATCAACACAGAGATATTCAAAGCAACTGAAGCTGTGTCATGTGCAGGATTAGCCAGCTGGTGACTGGGCACCAGGATGAAAGCTTGGGAACCAGGGATTTGATTTCAGGTCTGTGTGAGAATTGTTGTGGCTTTTCTGTTTCCTATTGCCTGCAGTGCTTCTGATTACAGATGCACATGTCAGAGCAAAACATGGACATGCACTAATCCCTCTTGCATTTCTGTCCCTTATAAAACAGCCCAGGCCTGGCAGGCTGAGCAGAGTTGTGGTGGGCTGTAGACCAGCAAACAATGAGGACTGCAGGGCTCATACCCAGGGTTAGGTCAGTAGAACCCAGCTAGCATAGCTAATTATCATAGGGCAAGTCCTTTTTCCTCTGTTTTGCTTCCTCTTTTTAATCACCTTGTATTCTTTTTATTGTAATCTCTGGAGGACAGGAAGAACAAACATTGCTAAACAATGTGGATAGAAGTTCAGCATGACTTCAGCTGTTGCAAAGCCAGGAGTGACTTGGTAGAAGTCCCCAAGAAACAATTGCTATAACTTCAGGCAAGGCAGCACTGTTCTGTATCCTCTGTAAATCCTACTCTGCCACACATCTTAGATATTTTAAATACACCTTAGAGATGCTCAAACAGTGTATTAGCACTGTGGTTTCCTTGTATACATCAATATGTAAGGCAACTAAGCAAGTTCCTGAGTTACCATGGAGCTGAACTGCACAGATCTTGGGAGAGAGTGAAAACTAATAAAACAGAATGAGAGAATAACTCCCAGGGAGCTGGATTTCCAAAGAGCAAATATCTGAACGCTGCATCAAATATACTTTTACCCCTCTCTTAAAAGATAGCAGATGTGAATGAACTTTGCCAGTCAGATTCCTTTGTCAGACACATCCGTGATGCAGAGTTTGAGTATTTTTTTTTCAGAGAAAATACAGCCTAGGCTTTCCCCTGAGGTGAGTTTCTGACGCCTTTGTGTCTCCGTTGGACTCTGCTAGAAACTCACAACTTGAACACAGGCAATTTCTTGCTCCTTTCATCCTGGCCAGCACTGCCCCCAGCGCTCCCCATCGCGGGCACTGCTCTTTCAAAGCAAAGTTTGAGCACCCACCTCCTCTCGGGCAGCTGCGGGGCAGGAGAAAGGGAAGAGTGTTCCCTCCTGAGCAGCTCAGAAAATGCAAGCAGCCTTATGAGAGGGTGGGATTCATTTGGCTAAATGTGGATACCTTCATGTGAGCAAGAGCTCCAAGGAAAGAAACTTCTGCCTTTAAGCTTCTCTTTTTGCCTCAGATTAACAGCAGCATAGACCCCACACCACTGTATTCAGTTTGCCATTGATTATCCAACTTCCAGCTGCCTGTTCTGCTGGAAGCATCAACTCTGCAGGGGAGCCTCATGTAGGGCATTGTCCCTCAGCAAGCTCTGGACATCCTGCCTGGCTGTGCCAAGCATTTCATCCTGGATGTCCATGTGGCCAGGGACTTGGTCCTTGATTGACAGTATCCCCTCTTGCCATTATCACTTCTTCTCATAAAAACAGTTGCTTTTGCTCCTTAAAAATCTGAATCTGGGGAGGGAAGATAAAACTTGAAGGATGGGAGTGGGGACTTGAAGATCCCTGGAGATGAGAATGTTTCATTCTCTCCTCACAAAAGTAAAATGTAGAAAAGCTTTTATTTTTCTGTTTCTTCTGGGCATTTCATATATGACTGGGTGGATTAATTTGTTTTCCAATGCAAGCAGCTTTGTTATCCAATTTAACATAGATTCCTGTGTGTATTGGGAGAAAACAGCTATACTCCAATGGATTTTCTCAAAATGTCTCAAAAAACACTACAAGTAAATTCCACAGAAATGTGGAAAATTTTTAGCAAGGCTAGAAATTACTTCCTAATCTGAAGTAAATATTAGGAATGCTTGTGCCTGTGAGTCATGTCTTGCAGGAGAATTAACTAGCTGATCAGATTTTAACTGCTTTTTTCCTATAAACAACAGGACAATATGAAATATTGAAATCTTCCTACCATGGAAGAGCTGACACCAAGTTTCTGCTTAAATTAGTGTCTGTGTTGGACTCTTTGGTTGTATAAAATGAACAGCCAAAACTCTTATAAGAAAGGTGTTGTTGATTTATTAAAAAAAAAAAAATCATGTTTTATGTATGAAAACAAAAATACAGAAAAGTGAAGCCTGTTTTCTTTGGACTAGGGGACTGTTGCCTGAAGAGGGGAATAGGATGCTGCTGCTGCACAGCTGTGACATTTTGCTTCCTTTCAAGGACTTTCCTGCCAAGGGGCAGTAAGTGGAGATGGGAGAGCTGCATTTTATGGCTGCTTGTTCTCAACTTCTCCAGGAGCTGTGAGCAAGACTGGAGCATTCTCATGTTGGAAAAATGACCTATTGAGCATTTGGGCTCCTCACTTAATGAGTCAAACCACTTCACCAGGACACGTGCCACAGGAGGCAAAGACTGGCCAAGGAGTCCATGAAAACAAAGATCCATGGCAGTGGGACTTGCATGTGGTTTTAAACTCTGGCAAATCTTTGGAAATCTTTTAGGGACTGAGTCCTCTTGGGATGGCAACAGTGTGCCAGGCCACAGAAAACTCGAACAAACAAGAGGAACATCTGCACCTCAAGTGCTTTTTTTCCTTACGAATCTGCATGAGAAACTTGTTCCCAGGAAAGTAGATGTCTCAGAGCACCTCAGGCTTTTGTGCAAGAAAAGGGAAAAACACCCAGGTAAAGGCCATGGCACTCTGTAACTTCTCACATTCTGGCTCATCTTACAAGCCTGTGAAGGCTGTTTAGCTATCTTGGGAAGCATCTAACCCTCCTTACTCTGAAAAGCTGTCCTTCAAGACTCGTTTAAACCAGTGAAGTGGAGGATTATGTTCACTGTAGTGGAGAAGTTCTGCTTGTGGCAGATTGATCTTCTGGTAGCCAGCAGGACCCTGAGATGAGGAAGAGGAGGAGGAGGAGGAGGGAGGAACAGGATGCTGGTTTTGAGCTTCATAAATCTTCCCCATAATCCATCATGAAAATTGGTGGATCATGAGGGATATCAGTTAATTTAGCCAGAGTTCAGCTGAGTTTGTTTTTCCTAGAGAAGAATTTGTACTGCATCCAGTAGGGAATTTTTTAATTATTTTCAGCGCAGGAGATCACAGGGGTTCCCATTCCCTTCTCGAGAGCCGGCACTCTGCAAACAAACAGCAAAATTCACTTCACCTCAAACATCTTGCAAACTATAAACAAGTCCAAAAATCAGCAAACTGAGTCAGTGAACAGGCTGGGGAAGCATAAAATAAGAGCCAGACAGTTATGACCAGCATGAGATTATGATGATAAACAGTGTAAATTATTATTGTACATCCCTAAGTGGCCTATTCTGGCAGCTCTATAATGTATGTAACACACTGTACCTTCTGCTGCTCCATATCTTTATAATTGGTTGCCAGTAATTTCTGTTTTCATCACCGTATTTGATGTTTGGTGCATTCTTGATTGTTTTTACTGCTGAATGTAGTCAACAGATGAAATTTGTATTTACAGCACTTGCACTTGCCTGGGTTCTGCAGAATTTTTTGAATTTCAGTGGTTCAAAAACTATCTTAAGTTTAAAATAAGTCAGTTACAATTAAAATAATTTAATTGACCATCAAAAAGCTTACCTTCAAAGAAACTAAAATGCCCTGTGAGATATATTGTCACCTCATAGTCCATTTGCTATAATTTGAGCAATTTTATCAGCAGAGAATCTTACCAAGGGCTTCATGAACAGGAGAGATGGTTAAAAATAAAAGATCAAAGAACGCAAACAAATCCTAGTAACAAACTCTAGCAAAAGAGGATTATTTTATAATTGAATATGAAGCCAACTCAAACAATATTTCAAAACACTGAAATGGGATCCCACTGTAGCTTTTGGCGGGATGTGCTATACATATTGTGAACACGTCTTTGTCCTGTTGCCACTGCTCTGACCAGAAACCATGTGTGGGGAACAGCATTGCACCTCTTCTCTCTTTTCTCCCACCAGCATTTTCCTTTCTCAGTGCTGTTTTTCCAGATAGCCCCTCAAATCTGCAGCTAAATTTAACAGAGCAAAGGAGCAGCAAGCTTGAAAATACTGCATTAAACCCCTCAGCTCAACATCAATACATGGAGGTGCCTGTTGGGAAGAGGGAGAACTTGATCAACTCCATCTCTCGTTATGGGGTATGTGTCATCTGGGGCATTTAATAAAGTTTCTCATGCCTTCCAGAAGTGGTTCAAGAAGCAGAATTTATACTGTGGGTTTTTGTAGATCCTTTTCCACTAATGATACTACTGTTAAACAAATCTTTTGAGGGAGTATGTGAAGCCTGTGACTAATTTGCCTTTGCCCATAGTTAAATAATACAAACTGCTTCCCTGGACTCAGAATAATAGACTGAAATATTGCCATTTCCTGCAGATGAGTGAAAATAAACAGATCCAATCTCAGCTGAAAGAATGTAAGTAGAACAGGCCTTCATTTGTATGGAAAAATAAACTCTGCTGATCCCGTAGGTCTGGGACTATAAACAGCATCCTTTTTCTCCCAGGGCAGTATATAATGTGAGTGCATGGTTTGAACATCCTCAAAATAAACAGCTAATCACCCTTTCTGGCCTAATTAGGTTATGTTCTGGCCCCTGGCTGTAGGTCTCATGCAAAGCTGCATTGAGGGAAGCCCTGCTCCTCTCCCAGGAAAGAGAGCCTGTCCAACTCTGTTTGTTAGTTAACATTTGCTGCTTGAGGATATCCAGCTTGGGGATCTTCCTTGCAAGTTTGGCAGATCCAAGGGCGAGAATATTCTCATTGCTTTCTGAAAAGAACAAATGTAACCCTTTCTTCATCCCTTTGCTCCTCTCATAGATGCAATAGGAGGATGAGCAAATCAGATTTCTTAATTATTTTTATTTTTTTTCCCCTGAATTTGGACTGTCTCCTCTTCATGGTGTATCACCAAATTTTAACTTCCTACGTTCTTTGTCTGGATGTTTACTCACTCTCTCCAGAAAGGTCATTTATCAGCCATCAGTGTCCACTGCAAATGGTAACTAATCAATCCATTAGGACTGTACAGGAGCCCTGTTATTACAGTGGTATTGCAGACAAGGGGCTGAAGCACAGATGTGTTGTGAGACTTTGCCCAAGCTGACACTGTGCAAGGAGAGACCTGGGAGTGCAGCAGCTGCTGACTGGAGCTCCCAGGCAGGACCCTGCACTGCTGAGTCCTTAGTGGGGCTGCTGTGAGTGCCAGTGCACTTCAGCTGCTGCTCTGTGATGAGGAACAAATAGAATTAATGCAGAGAGAGATCCGTGACAAAGGCCAAGTGGACTTTTAAGCTCTGGTTTATCAGCATAGGGCCTGTAAGAGGAGAAATAGCTGATCAGATTCAGAGTATTTCCATATCTGCACTTTTCTAGATTTCTCTTAAAGTATGCTTAGGTCTTGGAACATGTTCCCATTTTTCATGGCTGTTTTAAAATAATTGTTCTTCTTGTATCAAAACCAGACTGTCCTACCTTTAATCCCCCTTTCAAAGTTCCCTTTCATCTTAAGAACAGCTAAAGGTGCTCCGAGGACTGTTTAAACCGTAATTCCTGGAGGTGCTAATTTCCTCTCCTCCTTTCTGACTGAGACTTGCAGTGGGGCCAGGGCAGGGGTGCTGAGAGCCCCAACAGGGTCCATCTTTCTAGAGAAGATGTCCATAGGTGAGTACCACCCTTGTCACATCCAGATCCATTTCTCCTTGTCCCCACTCCTAGTCCACTGGCTGCAGGAATCAGTTACTGCATCCAGTGCCTGTTGTAAAGGCACAGACCCTTTTCCAGTGTTCTCTCTGCAGATTGAGTGCTTGGCACAAACCCTAGGGCTGAACCTCAGATCTCTTGAGCCTCTCAGGTCTATACACCCTCACAGATTTTTGCCTGTGACTGCCTTGTAGGTATAATAAGCCAAGGAAGATAAGAACAGCTGAGCAAAGACATTTCTGAGCCACAGGCATTTAATTCTCTAGGATGTCTTTAGAAATAAATTTTTATACACACTGCCTGTTTATACACACTTCTCTGTAAGCTGGTATTTGTTGTCTGGGGGGCCAGGTGAGACACTTCTGCTGCCCTTGGTAGCCAAACCACTCCTGCTCCCTCCCTAAATGCTTTTCCCCACTTTCACCAAAATGTCACATCTCTGTCCACTGCTGGGATCTGCTGCAGAACATTCCATAGATCTGGGGCAGTGGTGGAAAGGGAGACAGAGACGTGCTAACCCCATAGTGAGGGATCCCTTGGGGAGAGGAATACAACAACACAAAGACTGCTCACTGTTTAATGGACATATTTCACACTGTCATAACATCTTTGCAAGGGCTTGGTTTAGGTATCTGAGCAAGTGACAGGCTGCATGGAGGGGCTGTGACAAGGGAGGCCTCTCCCCTCGAGCCATGCTCTCAGGAATCTTGATGACGGATGCAAATCACTCAGACCCAAATTAAGCAAAGTATATTTAGGCACCTAGAGAAGTAAAGAGGCACTTAATAGGATTTTCAGAAGTGTATAAGCAGATTAGACATCCAGCTCCTATTGAAATCAGTGCTGATGGAACATTTAAAAAAATAAAAATATCTTGAGGTATCTCAGCACTGTTATAGCCTGAGTGCGTTTGCAGGGGATGAGTGGGCTCAAAACCATGTTTTGCTCAAGATAAACTTTACAAATAACTGAGCTCCCTGGTTGAACCAAGCCTCTAAAACCACAGGAGCAAGTTCTTAAGGTCCCACAAAAGCTGAGTTATGTGGGTCTGTGAGAGTAAAAGAGCAAACCCTGGAGAGAGAGGTAATGATCTGTGTGCCTGCCAGGGAAGAAGCAGGACTTCCACAGGGAGAGAGGCAGAAAGTAACATAAAACCAAGGAGACAGAACAATCACTGGATCTTCTCTCAAGGAAAGGCCTTGTGACAAGATTTTTTGGTTACAGAGATGGCCAAGAGGGGCTAGGTGAAGAAAATGCTGTCTGTTTGATTTTGACAGGGAAGCAGCACTTTGTCAGTCCTTGTAAATAAATGCATTTGACCCAAAGAATCATCATCTTCTGTGGCCAGTTTCCCCCTTGGGTAGAAAGTACTTGTCAGGACCTGGGTTTTGCCTCAGTCTGTGATTTATGCGTGGAGTATAATGTTGTAAAGTCAGTTCCCTGCTTTGTCTGAAACACAGCTCCCAGTCTGTGAGCTGAGATCGGTCCTTTTTTGCTTTACTGAGCAGCAGTGATGATACATTAAGGACTGCGAGGCACTGCGGTAACTGGGGCCAATTAGCTGTTACCCCAGGGCAGTAGCTCCCAGACGTGGGATATCAGACAACTGCAAACCTACAGAACTGCTGGCAGATCACTCATTATTCTCCTCCAGAGACTTTTAATTGGGGAGTTAACACATGGTATTTTTAGTGAGTGTCCTCAGAACATTTATCTTCTTCTGTGGCATGTCAGTCCCTCAGGGAGCACTATTTGGGAAGCAACCATTGCTCGAGGTGACAGGGAGGAGTTATCTCCTCTGAAATCCCTGTTGACATGAGTGACTGATACAGACAGCAGGCAAAAGATATGCTTGCCATGACTGCATTCCCAAACATGTGAATAACATTGAATAAATGAAGTCATTTCAGCCTGCTGGCTCCAGCCTCGTGCTGTGGGTACTGAAGTGCACTTGGCTACAAACCTCTACTACAAAGAAGACCCAAGAAAATTACATGCTGGAGAATTCAGGATGGTTATTACTGTGAAATGTGCTAGAAGAGTTAGGCAAGAAGGACATGATTTGTGGGCTAGCAGACAACATTCATCTGGGAAAGCCTTAGTGGTAGCCAAGAAACCTGAAAGTAGGGAAGGAAACCTCTCTGTTACATCTTACCTGATCAACACCGTTAAATACCTGTAGGGCCAAGTTTCTAGATGCTGCTGGGAGAAAGGATTTTCTCAGGCCTTCTGACCTTTTTGCTTCTAACACATTTCCTGTAAAAGTTAGACCCTTCTGAACCCAACTGTAGTGGTGAAGTATCTGAGGCACTGCAGTTCCTTCCCTACCTGGAAAGAAAGCAGGAAGGAACCTTTGTAGGCAATCCATGCCTGTATTTACTTATAATATTTTCTCTGGGTTATAAGTGCTGAATTATTGGTGTTATGCTAATAAAATCCATTTAAGCTCATGGAACAGTCTCTCATTTAAAGAGAAGTGATTCTGGCAATTTGCCAGTCAGCTAGGAGGATATTAATCAGACAATACCTAGGGACCAACACCACTACATTGCTTTTAATCTTCTGACCGATAAGGAAAACAGGAAGAAATCCATTTCCCTCCTTTCTTTGTTCAATGGGATAACCAGCTGGTACAGACTAGCTGCAGCTCAGCACAATTTGGGAGGAAGTATTTGGGTTTTAGCTGGGTAAATGAGAGAGCAGCACTGCTTTCCCCCCAGCTGTCATGCAGCCAGGTGCCATTCATGCTCACAGTGGGGCCCTGAGGGCGTTGGATCCTTGAGTCACTTATTAATTACAGAATGTCACCTTGCCTTGGAAAAGTCTGTAGCTTTGTTCAGATGTCCCTAGAAAGGGAAAGTTTGTTTGGCTGTGCCAGACAGTCATTTAAGGTGATGATTCCAGGCAGTGTCCAGGACCAGAATTTCAGCCTTCACAGTGACAGTGACAGTGACAGTGACAGTGACAGTGACAGTGACAGTGACAGCACAACCCTGGGGAGGAGAGCAGGAGGCTTCCAAAGCAGTGACTCCACTGAGCACCGAGCAGAGACCCCACTATGGCTGGGGACAGAGGTTTGTTTGTCCCCAGATATGAACACACAGATTAGAGCAAGGAATGTGTTCTATTTTCATGTCCTCACAGGACTACCCTTTAAAGACAGTGGAGATGTCCTCCCTGAGCCTGCAGGCAGTTCTGCACACATGTGTCCTGTAGAAACTCTTTGGTGGGGTTTAGGCCTGAGCTGGTCTTGCCTTGTTTCTGTGTGCTCAGATGAGGAACAAAAGTGAATTACCCAGATCTTTGAGGCAGTTTCTATATTTTTTACACAGGCCTTTCTGACCAGCAGCAAAAGACTGAAGAGTGAAAGCACTTTAATATCCCAGGGCACCTACATGGAGATGAGTGGATCAGTTCTCCTGCCTGAGAGTCCTTCTCTGAGACTTCTGGTGGGGAGAATCCATCCCATGGATCCTCCTCGTGGGACCATTTGTTTCCCATGAGAGCAGAGCCCATCAAACCAGCATTGCCATCTTGCTGCAGAAAATGGAGCCAGGAGTCCAGAGCACACTAGTTCTGAAGCAGCCCTGAAAGAAGGGCAAGCCGCCTAAAAATAAAAGGCATCATTAAATTTCAATTCCACGTAGTGAATGAAGGAGCTTTAACCTGGGGAAGAAAGGAAAAGTGTTCTTTTTGTTAGCTTCATCCAGAGAGAAAGAAAATCTTTGAGGTATTTTCTGGCATGTGGCTCCTCTTAGGTTTCAGCCAGCTGAGCTGTTCCCAAAAGCACTGGAAGGTAATTTCAGCAATAATTGATCAGCAGAAACAGAGGCAGGGAGGGTGTTCTGTTGCACAGAAATCCTGGGTGGAACCCCATACACTGTGGCTAAGGACATACATTTAACAAACGGGAATTTGGAGAGCTGAATTCCTGGAATCTCACTCTGCCCTGAATAATGGAAAATTGGAGCCATTGCTGGATGAGGGATGGTGCTTTTCAACTCCAATTTCAGTCAATTGACTCAAACTCATCTGTGAACCTTTGGCGCTGCTGCCGAAAAAATTTAATTTCCCGCCATTTTTTTAATTTATTGCTCAGAATGTGTAAGTACAAAATTAGACATAGAGCTTTTGGTGTAAGCCAGCATAATCCTTTTACCACTGAATCATTCTGTTATATAGTATTTTGACTGCTCTGTGTGTGTGTGAAATTGCTGTCTAAAGCGTATTTCTTAAAATTGGTATTTGCCTGTTTTGGACAAATCTGCTAAAAAATTCTGAAAGGAAATTATACAAAATAAATCAACTTACTCTTTAGTCTCTTGGGTGGAAAACTCTTGAGTTCTGCACAGTTTCAAAGTGCTTTTGAAAGAATCGAAGTGGTTTGGTGTCATATTACAATGGTGTAATTTTTTTATTGGCTAATTAAATTATTTTCATGGGACAAAGAAATCCCTTACCCAGTGCTATATTTTCAAAGGAATGAGTAGTGTGCTTACACTGTACTGGGATCATGGAATCACACTGCTCTGAATGAGCTGAGCTTGGTCCAGGCCAGCACAAAATAAGGACTGATGTTTTGATGAGAATTCAGTGGCCTGAAACAAGGGTTGCTGTCTCTGCCATGGCAAAGGGTAGATCCCAGCAGTGAAGCCTTTTTTAAGGCAGTGTTTTTGGAAGTGTTCTGTTTTTCCCAAACTCTTACTGAGATTAGAAGAGGGAACTTGAGGGAAAAGATGGGGGTTTATGGAGCTGGATGTGTCTTCTCTCTTCAAAGGGAAAAGGAGTTCTCAAGTCTCCTGAGACAATTCCCACTGCCTTTCAGTCTTCAGACCAATCCCTATATGAAAGAACCATATTATTCCTCCCTCTGGGAGGAAGCTCATTGAGAAGTCTGTGAGAGAACTTGAGGTCATTTGGCTGGTACTCGTGGGTATATTGCTCTGGAAAGAGATGTTCCTGTTCTATGTTGTCTCCAAAGAGCAAAAGTCCTTAAAAGGACTGGCCCTCCATGTGACGTGATTTGCTTATACAGCAATTTTCTTCTGCTGAAGAAAGCCAGGAAAGAGTTTCCTGTTACATTTCAGAGTATTTAGGTGATGTGCAGAGTGAATATGTCAAATAATGGTGTTCAAGTGTGTAGCAACCAAGTCAACACTAATAAAGTTTGTTGTCTTTCTAAAATGATCTTGTACATTTGAGTGTCAAATACTCTAGGACTTATAATGCAAGAAGACAGGATGTATCCAAGGCAATGAAATGAAGCTAATTAAAATGTCAGATAACACAAGTTTAGATTGTTTGAAACAGACCTCTTTGTAAGATAGTGAGATCTTCATTAAAAGGCCACAAATGTAACTTTTTAATAAACAATAATTTAAATAATTTTTTTGCATCAAGTCTGACCTCTGCTGCCTACAAATTCGGATTGATGTATCAAAGTACATATTGCCTTTAATGTTCCTGTCAAACCTGAGCTGTGATGCATGGAGTTATTCCCTACTTGGAGAGATGCTTCTGTGAAACTCAGCTAATAAAAGCGTGACACAGCCAGTGACTGATGTCTGTTCTCTCAGGGTGAGTTAGCGTGGGGCAAACACTGCACATACATCCTCTTCTTGACACTGAAAAATGAGACACATCTAGTAAAAAACATAATATATGCTCTAATGATCTTGCAGTGACCTTCTCATTGTCTTTTGTCCTCCTCACATACCTTTCTCACCTCTCAACTCTTCCCCTTCTTTCCATTGTAGGCTCTGAGCCTACAATTTATCTTGCAACGAGGTCTCTGCTGCCTCTGAATGTGTCACACACTTGTGCACAGGCCCTGGCAGGGTCTGGGCTTCCTCTGTGGGAGGTCTCAGACTGCTCTTTGCCAGTTTGGACCATGAGCGGACAAAGAAAAAAAAGCCTTTCCTGGTAAAATAAAGATATACTTAAAAAACTGAAACAAACCTCAGCAACGAATCCAAATCCCACTTCCAGCAACCTGGTAATTTGTCAGTGCCAGGCGTCAGCCCACTATTAGTCTTTTTCTGGCTAGAGATGACAGAGCTCTGTTGACAAGCTGTAGGACTTATTTCAGGAGCTGGCACCTGGCTCCTGGCACGTCCCCTGATGGCTGTGTCACGCTCCTTGGAGCTGCCTTTGGCTCTGCAGAAGTTGCTGCCTGGTGCTCCCAGCCTGCCTGCTTGGGAACGTTGCTATTTATTTCCATAATTACATGGCCATGCACTGCTGTCCCCGGGTCTGTGTAATGCTGAGCAGAGCCTGCCCTGCCAGCAGAATGGGAGTCTCAGCTCTCACACACATGGAGCACGAGGCGGGGACACCAGAGGGGCTTTGGCCTCTCCCTCAGGCTCCCTCTCTCCCTGGATCTCTCTTCTCCTATTCCCCTGAGCTGTTTCCTTTTCCTTGCTCACTGTCACTGGACCACTGGGTGCCTCCCCAGGGTGTGTGTCTCCTCCATCCCTTCCTGCAAAATGCCACGGCATCTGATCTGGAGCTTTCCTGCTCCTGCTGCAAGAAAATATTTAGCATTTTAATATCTTTTCACATTTTTAGAAGTAATTTATGTATGAACATACACAGTGCTTAGTAATCATTTCTCAGATGAATGTGGAATTTTTCTAAAATTAAACTATCATTCTTTTCTTTTCACACTTGGCTGTCATGTCTTTCTTAATGCAAATCAGTCATTGACTAGAGACACCTACTGTAAGAAGCTATTTTTGCTGTCTGATCGGTTATAAATTGATTTTAAAAGTGAAGACCGTTTTGCAGAGATAAGCTGGGATTGGTAGGGAATGGAAAAAATAATTCAAAGGGGAAATTTTATTTGAATGTAAGTGACTATTTACCTCTACCTCAGAGCAAAGACTGTAATCCAGGGGCCCTATCTCTCTTTTCTTCTGCTTTAAACCTTAGACCACAAATCCCTCACCTGCCCTGGCCCTGTGCCATGCAGAGCCCTTGAGGACCAGATATGGGTACCCCAAAGAAAAAATATTTCCTCTTTCAGTCTCCATTTGATACCAGGCCAAAGCAAAAGGGAACATTATCTCTGAAGGAGCCAGGCTACTCTTCTGCTCTGAAGCAAGTCCCTTAGCACAGGAATGAAAAGGAATCCATTATGGTTAGTTTCAGAAAAACCTCTCTTTGCTGCAGTATTTCCCCCTGCTCTGCTTCAAGTGCTCTTCAGAGGGAATATTCACATTTTCCAGGCAAAGAAAATGGCTTTGCTAACACAGTAGTGGTCTGCACAAAGCAAGAGCAAAGCAGAGAAGGTTCACTGAATGCAACTTGGGAAGCTGGAAAAGTAAGAATTATTTTCTGGTTTTCTTTTTTCTGCTCTTTATTCTTCAGGGTCAGCTCTTTTGTTGACTGCTGGGGCTTGAACAGGGAGCTTAATTTTTAAGGCATGTCTGACTTTTCTCTTTGGAATTTTTTTCTGTTGCTTGCACTGCTGGTTCTTGTATGTCATTAAAAGTATGCAAACAGTGGCTGAGTTTTTAATTCAGTTTGAATGAACATGCTTCCTAACTTCAAGGTTTGCATGCTGTGCCTATAGGAGCAATAGTTACCTTGGCATAAATATTGGGAAACAGTAAATTTCAAAGCCATGCAGATAAATAAACATAGAAAGCAACTTCTACAATCTACAAGTACTTCTGTGCTTTCCTGGTTTGTTAAACCGTTTTTTCCCTAGCGAATTACAGCTATGCAACAATATTCAGATTTTGATTATTTATGATCAATCCACCTTTGTCAAAGCTTCCGAATACTGTTAGTGAAGTGCATTTGAATAAACAAATGCATGTAAGAGTTGCAGCATGTTTATAGATATTCAGAGAGCAGAAAAGGAATCTAATTAATCAAATCAATTACAAATTGCCTGTTCCTTGCACAGCTGTATTGTCCCCTGAATGCTTGTAATTGAGAGCTCAAAGCTGAACATTCTTTCTGACTTTTGTAAAGTTTAAAGAGGCATGTTTTTTTAGTGCCTAGACTTGTGCTTTCTCAGATGTGTACAGGATTTTCTAACATGCTCCATTTAATGCAAAATTCAGGGCAGTTGTTGTAATCCTTCTTCAGTTAGAAACAGAGCTCTGGATCAGATTGCAGTTCTGGAGTGAGGCCAACTGCTAAAGAAAGTGATTCTTCCACCCCTCACCTTTCATGTATTAAAAGATACCTCTCTCTTGGCTTCCAAGGAAGCTCCCTGGGAGCCAGCACTGCAACTGCATCAGTGGGAAGGTGTGATGCCTTTGCAAGGCTGTGTGGCACAGCCCGGAGCCACCCCGTCCTACCACCCTGAAAAGAGAAAGCACTTCCCAGCTCCTTCTGACAGCTCTTCACATCAGCTGAGCTCAAAGCCTGACGCCATCTGTTTGCATCTTTGTATCTTTGTTGCAACCTATGAAAGTCTGTGTCATTAAGGATGCAGCAGCAGCTACAAGTTAATGCAAATACACGACTTCGGTATAATGGCACAGGAGCAGCTGCAGCCTAAGGGACCCTCTCTCCCCTCTTCTGCTTTGTAGCAACAACCAGTGGGTGAGGGGGGCTGGCCCTACTGGTTTCCCACAAATCAGGAGACTGATTTACAGCCAGAGATTGAAGGACAGCCCAGGTCCCCAGCTGTGCACTGTCCTGTGAGGCAGGAGCCAAAACACCACTCTCAGCCCACACCCTTGGGGAGCAGCACGGCCCACCTGGAAGTCAGCTGTGCCACTCTCAGACTTCCCATGGCACTGTTTGACAGGCAGGTTGTGACTGTCTCATGTGACTGTCTCCAGACTGTGCAGTGCTGCAAAGCACTTGAGCTGTGACCTGTGTCCTCCATCACAGGACTACTCTTGTGTGGCCTCCTCTGCTTTGGGATCTTGTTCCTTCTGTCT
>JAWWEV010000001.1:112749996-112769971 GCA_035583235.1 Hafferia zeledoni
CACCTGGATGCAGTGACCCTGCTCAGTCTGCAAGTCTGTCTGGTGAGAGCACCTTCCACAGACTCCTCTAACAACTGGCCCGTGTTCTCTGCTGAGATCCCTGGGAGTACCAAGGACCAGGTGCTATAAGGCTTCCACTGCTTGGTACTGTTCTCTGCCCATCTCTAGGCCTTTGTGTTTTTGGTGATGATCCCTTCATCACATGAACTAACAATTCCCACTACTGTAAATGTGGATGACTCTCAGAAAAGCAATCCCCATTATGTGTCAGCAGATCCACAGTTTGATCCTGAGAAATTGTTTGACTTGTATCTTCTGTGCTCATGTGACAGACTTCTTCAGTCAATACAGTTTTTACGGTCACATATGGAAAAATCATCTCCTAGAGCATATTTAGTGATATATTTTTGGGAAGTCACATTATGAGGATAATCATGTGTCTCATTCAGTAACTTGGGAGAGGAAGACAACCCTTTAGTCTTGTCAGACAACCTTCTATGGACTTCTCAGTAAGATGCGGTGCTGCTGCTGCTTCCTTCTGTGTGCAGGACCCTGTGTATGAGAATGCTGAGAGCCTTTGGGAGGTGACTGGGGAGGATACCCAGTACTGTGTAAGTGTAATTGCTGTTGGGTTGCCATTTGTAAAAAATCTAAGACTATATGCAGAAAAGTTGTGATTTATTGCTGTAAGATGTAAACAGGGGACACTTGACAGCAGAGATGGGATGGATCCTCTCAGGTTGCAGATCAGCAGAGCACAGCTGGGGTGTGGTGCTTGCAGGATAGCAACTGGTAAAGACATTAGTTTGTTGTCATATTAAAAGCAATCCAGCAGTAAGTCACTGTTGTGCAAACCACCTGCCCTCTGCCATCTCCCCAGCAATAAGCAGGGATGTGAGGTACCAACAGCTCTGGAAATATTGAAGCTGCCAATATAAATGTTTTTGATTAAACTCTGTGCAAAGGCCATGTGCATAAATACACAGGGTACACGGAAACATTCCCAGGTCAGTGACTTCAACACCATTTGCAATCTTCTGTTTACTATTGGCAAATGTTTCCAGGAGACATGTTTGTGAGGAATATGTGTAGAATTTGGCACCATAGCTTGAGGCTTTATCCAGCAGCTGCTGGAGGGATGGCATAATACCTGTGTTGCCAGGTTTGACACAGTTAGAGATGAAGCAATTCTTTAGATGAGTGTGGAATTAGTTCCTTTCTTGGCTACAGAATACTCATATTTGATGTTGCCTGCTTGGAATTGCTTGAATGGATCAACGATGTTTCTGATAATATCTGCCAAGAGCATTTTGACTGAGTCTTTTACAGTTACTCATTTTTATGCATCGGGCTTCAGTTCAGAGTATAGTGCAGATAATGGAAAGGTGCTGAAAATGGAACCCTAATAGTGTTTTGTACTTCTTACATTCATATAATAGACTTTATGTAGGAGTGAATGTAGTTGTCTAGAGAAGCAGACCAGATGTGATTTTAAAATTCCTTCAAAAATTTGATTATCTGGACTTTATTGTATAATAAACTAGTTTGCAAGACTAGTTAGCCAGCCAGCTGCCAGAGCCAGAAACAAGGAGTTGGTTGGTGAGTACAATCACACAATCCATGGTTGTAGGTATTGATTGCAAAACAATGGTGGAGAAAAATTGAGTAAGTCACTCCTCCTCCATTTCTTATTGAAAGACAGAGGAAAATGTATTTGAAAGATAAATGGTATAATTCTTCAGAGGACAGGGTCACATCTTCAAGCTGATCAGCAACAACTGTGATGAACTCAACTTCTCAAACTTTACAGTGAGGAGGCAGGTGCAAAAATTATTTTGTTTGTTATCCATGTCTGGAATGGTGGATAAAACCAGTCATAATCACTGCTGAAAACTGGTATTTTTTTGAGTTCAGCAAATTTATTTCTTGCCAGTGCACCGGAAAACTGGAACATAGACATGGGAAAGATTCACTTAGAATAATAAAGTCTATGTTGGCTTGGTACTTGTGTATATTCAAGCCACCAGGTGTCTGCATGCCTTTTAGAGAGGCAACACTGCTGATGTTTTTAAAGACAGAGGGTTTATGGGAATTTAAAACCTATGCAAAGGGAGTACATTTATCAGTATTTTGCTGGGCTTGGGCAAACATGGGAACTTCCATCACAGCTTTCAAAAACTAGGAATTCTTGAGTCATCTGTGTACCCCTGAAATTGCCCCAGCAGATACCAGTGACTGCTGTTTGCAACTCCGTTGTGCCAAATGGGGTGAAATGGGTTCTGATTAACTTCTAACATATGAAAAATATTTACTCCAGCTTGCACTGAGAATAATCTACCAAGCACAAGATTGGAAACAGTCCTTGGAATAGGTGTGCTACTGTCCTACCTTGATCCTGAATGGCTGGATAAATGATGCCAAACAGGATGCAGTGCCTGCACTAGAGCATCCTCTGCAGTGGCCCTTAACACGCACAGTGGCACCTTGGGCTGGCAAGGCAAGGACTCTTTGTACCTTCATTATGAACTCAAGTGGAAAAAATACAGAAGCTGCAAACCTGAGGATGCAATTGAAATACAAATTATCCAGAGCAAAATGGAGCTCAGAATACCCTCACTGAAGGAGGAGATGGAAAAAATAGGGTGGGAATTAAGTGAACTACATGTTTGGTTTTTTGGTTTTATATGTAAGTAATGAATTTTATGTGGTACTTTTTTATATCTTTTAAGATCTTCTTTTGAGAAATACCTTTGAAAACTAAAAAGATAACAAAAATATGACCAAATGAATTGATGCTGCTGTTAGGTATATTCTCACCATGAATAAGCCATCACTTGTTGTATGTAGATGAAATCTATAAAGAAAATTTCCATCCAAACAAGACTTTATTATTTGTCATGAAAAACAGTGACAATGGTTGAAGTTTCTCATCTTGCTTCATAACTAAATATATCCTTTCTGTCATCAAAGTGGCTGAATTTGCTGGCCTTTGAGGGAAACCTGAACACATGCTCTTTAGCCATTACTTTTTTGTGTGTGATGGGTTTATTTGAAGGTACTGAGGTATATTTTTGTTGTTGGAGCTGTGTTATTTTCTTTATATTTGCTAGGCTGGTACATGAAATTTTATTACAATTTGTTGCACATATGCCCACATTTTATATAATTGGCATAGGTGAAATAGATGCAGTTACTAGAAGTAACAGAAATGTAAATATCAATAGCATAATAAGATAACTACTGCTGATTTTCATTTCTTACAGAGTAACTGCATTTACAAAATAATTAGCCAAATAAAATTGTGGTTGCATCTAGAAATATTTTTAAATATAAAATTTATCTGTAGACTTTCATCTGTCCCTGTTTCCAGCTGAAACAGTGCAACATAGAATTTGATTAGAATTCTCTAAGAGTGAACCGACAAGTTGAATCCTGTTGTTACATTCTATTTTATTGAATAGTAAAATGATGAACAGTGCAGGTAATACCGGATAGAGCAATATTCCCTTATTTAATTTTGTAATTTAAAGTTAAGAACATTTTGGTTAATGGAAGGTGAAGATAGTATTAAGGAAGTTATTATTTATTGGTGATTTATGCAGCAATGAGATTGTATTGTAAAGCACTGAGTTAGAAAAATTGACATGATAAGTCTCTTTAACTCTCAGGCATTGGAGAATTGCCCTTGGTTCTTGTTGAATAATACATATTGGCTGATATAAACAAGGTACAAAGTGTATATAGATTCATTTAGAACTCCCAGGTGGGAAAATTTGAGTAGGTTTTCAATGAAGAGTCTATTATCCCTTGGTAACTGAGAACATTACATATGAAAACTATGGCATTTAAAATGAGTAATCTGAAGTCCAGACAGTGCTGGCTGACAATGCCATATTCACCTTTCTGAGCTAATCATAGCCTTTAATTACCAGGTATCTTTTTTTAATGGTAGCCATTTCTCAGATGCTCTAGATAGGTGTTTGCCTAGCAGTGATGAAAATTTAGCAAGTTCTTGTCAGTGATATGGTGATGTTTTATAGCTAAAAAACTAGAAAAAGGAAAAAATCCACCCCTTGCTGGTCACACTATTTCACCATTTGTAAAATGAGTCATTTAGTAGACTCTATATTCCCCAGGGCAAAGACTTCCATGTTTGTGTTTGTAATCTGCCATTCAGACCAATGGGACAGTGTAGTCCATAAACACCAATAACTGAACCCCAGTTAATTTCAGATTATAGTTTGAATAAGACATTCAGACTGTAATTTGCTTTCTAGGCATGGTCATCTAAGACTTTATATGGCAATTATCATTAGAGCAGCAAAAATTTTCATGTGATCCCATGCCAGAAAAATATCCACAATCATTCTAAACCAAATGCCTGTGAGGACTTGCTAGATCTTTTGCTTGTTAATATAAGTGCTGTTGTTTTGTTCTGGCAGACCTAATCACTTTATTAATCCAATAACAAAACAAAAAAAAATTATTTTTCATACAATCCTATATCAAAGAATAAAGTGCTCACTAGGCTGCATCAGCAACACATATTATCTAGCACAGAGGCAGTGTTGTTTTATCAGAAAAAGAAGTCATATTTCTGTGATGGTAGTTTGATCTCTTTCTAAAACACATTAATACAAAAGATATTGGAAGTCTGAAGACGAAGATAATTAAAGTTGCTGAAGCTCAGAATGCCAGAACTTTCAGTGCTGAAAACCTCTTACTCTTCAGGTGTGCCACATTAAGCTGCCTACCAGAATGAAACCAATGAGAAGTCATATTTTCAATATTGTGTTCTAATTTTTATTATTTCTTTGAATGCCATTCTCTTTGATTATGGCAACAGCTGTTGGCAGTACAGTGCAATATGTGTCTGCATAGTATGTGTTCTATCACATTTTGTTCTGCAGAGAGTGAGATTTGGATTTATTTTTATTTGAAACTGAAGAAAGGATTTTATAGGATGTTCAATAACTGGAATTCTTAAAAAGTCACCTTACGTGGATTAGGGAAGGCTCATAGTTCAAATGCAGCATGCAATGTCAAGGGAAATGTAGATTCTTCCTTCTCCTCATTCTCCTTTCTTGGTGATGTAGAGATATTTTTAAACCAAGAATAAGTGGCAGAAAATCACGTGTTTTTTAAAGCTTGCTCACACGAGTCAAACATCTGCCATGCAGTAATGCTGTGATATGAACTGCAGTCAACTAAGGATTGTCCCTACCAGAAAAATCTATAGATTTATTGAAGAAACCCACAGGAGATGCAAGGTTCAGTCTGACCCTGTCTGTTTTCCTCCTTAATTTCTCATTTTGCACATGAATATATCTATTTCTATATCTAATCTATATCTATATCTATATCATCTATATATCTCTCTCTATATATTTCTATATCTATATCTATATCTTTCTATATCAATATCTATATCTATACCATCTATATATAATCTATCTATCTATCTATCTATCTATCTATCTATCTATCTATCTAATATATATCTATATCTATATCTAATCTATATCTATGTCTATCTAATCGATCTATATCATCTATATTTGTATCATCTATATCTCTATATCTATCTATCTCTATATCTATCTCTATATCTATCTCTATATCTATCTCTATATCTATCTATCTCTCTATCTGTCTGTCTATCTATCTATCTATCTATCTAGATATCTAGATATCTAGATATTTATATATACATACTATGTCCCCCCAGGCCAAAAGCTGAAATGAAATTACAATAATGTAGGGATATGAATTCTGAGCAATATTAAAAGAAAAAAAAAAATCCCATGTGCCTGTGAAATCCAGAGCCTTTTTCCAGTGAGGTCTGGGAATGCCAAGTGACTTAAAGATAACATTTAGGCTTTGCTGGCCTGTCTGCTCTTATCTGAGCACAAGGCCATTTAAACAGCACTTCCTCTGACCCTCCTTTGTCCCTTCTCTTTCCTGTCACCCTCTGTCTCGCTGCCAACAAAAATGTCTAATGATCTGAAAAATAATCGGAACTATCTCTTTCCATCTGGATCTGTTCTGTGCTGTGTCTCCCAGCCTGACCACACACATCTGTGCTCCCGTGGGCGTGCGGGTGGGAATGATTTTAGCTGGGTGAAGTCGATCTGCCACTGCCTGGGAGACCACAGCCTCAGCCATTTCTACCATTTTTCTCCTTAATCTCACTCCAGCAATTAACTCATCAGCTACTGGCAGTGTGTCTCCTGTCACTCTTGAGCAGCTTTTGACATCTGCAGGGATCCTTCTGGGAGTCAGGAAGCAGAAGCAGGTCTCCCCCTTCAGCCACACTGTAGTCACAAGTGCTGTTGTGCTCTGTGAAGGTTTTCCCACTGGGGCACAAGTGGGGCAGGTTTGTGCAGGACAGTGAATATCAATACTGTGCTCTCCCACATCGTGGGCAGCAACATTTTGTCCCTCATGTTTTCCTGGGCTGGTGGCTTCCCACCCTGGATATGAACTGGAAAAGCCAGTGCTGCCTCAGTTCTGCCTGTGCGTGCTTTGCCCCACATGCAGTTTGAAGCTTTATGGTTCCTGTCAACAAGTCTGTGGCCCTTTCTGGATCTTACACCTTCAGACAGTTCCTTCCCTCTATGCCATGTGGTGTGGAGGGTCCCCAGTGTGGAGGAGGGGAATCACACAGTGAGCGCACTGACAACATGTCTCCTCTGGTCAAGATGGATGTACAAAGTAAGATGGAGCACATCTCTGTGTTACAGGGTGCAAAAATCTCCCAGCTATCCCTGACTCAAGTTAATAAAGGGTGTTGTGCCTATTTTTTACCCCAGGATCATCAGCCCTGTGCTGAACCCAAGGCATGCATTCCTTCTTCCTTTTCTGATGTGCAATACATCCTGTTGTGAACAATCTCCTGAAGATAAATTCATCGTATGAGACCTCTCCAGACCTGAACACCCCCTAACCCTGCCACACCTCTCCTGTTCTCCTGTGTCCTGCACACACCCTGTGCTGGTGGCTGTTGGTCCTCACTGCAGGGAGCTGTGAGGACTGGCTCTCCTGGAGTGGCAGAAAGCTGGTGTTATTCTCCAAGCTTGGCTGATATGCTGGAGCCAGCAGATGAGACCAGCCTGCATTTTACCTTCCAGAAGCCCAACTTTGCAGCCAGAGTCACTGATTTGTCAGTCTGGAGTCACTACTAAGTCTGAGGTGACCCAAGAAAACTTCAGAACCCATCTGGGGACTGGTTGGCAGCTGAATGGCAGCCTTGAACATGCTGTTAGCATATAAATGACGATCTTAGGTGAGCAAGATGATCAATTGATTTCAAAATGTCTTTAAGGATAAGTTCTCACTTCTTCCTGGTGAAAGCCAAGACTCAAAGGTGGAACTTCTGTCATGGAAGAAAATATATGGCCACAGACTGCCCACAGGAGACAGCTGTTGGCTTGCAGAGGGATGGAAAGTGTGTCTTTCCCACCTGCTCAGTTTTCTCCAAGTCAGTGAAATTAGAATCTGACTATTTTGTTCTGATAACCTTGGAAAAAGAGGCAGGTTTGCCAAAAGCCTCTGCAAATACACCAAAGGAAAAGGAAGCAAGTCGTACCACATGTTTTGGATCAAACAGTAACATTCTGTTGCACACATCTAAAACATGGTGGAAGGAACACAGTGCTGCTTTGGAGTGTGTCTACAGACATGAATCACGATATTAGCTCAATATTTGCCCAAAGAGTATAAATCACCAGGATTCAGGCAGCTAAACTTTGTTTATAAGAGCAGCACAAGGAAATGTGTATACTGCAGCCTTGTTTCTCTTAACTTATCCAATTCTGAGGCTTTCCCTATGCAACAAGTAATTTTTGGTGTTCTTTTCCTTGTTTTTGAACAAGAAAATCCTATAAATAACACTTATGATAATGAAAGAAGTACTGCACCTCAGAGAAAGCAAAACATTGGAGCATAACCAAATTTGACATGATCATAGATTTTGGTTGGCAACATTGGCAGTAATAAGCAACAGATTATTTAATGTAAATTTAGCATTAGACATCAAAAAAAGAAAAAAAAAAAAAGAAAAAAAAAAGATGATTGCTGCCTGGCAAAGCTGTCCCAAGAAGAGTTTGGTCAGTCTGGTGAAGATCATGTGGAGTTGTGTGAGTCCGTTGACTGACTGTGAAAAGTGGAGTGTGAGGTGGGTCAGCAAGTTGTTCGCTTTGTGGTATTGGGAGAAGGTGAGTGGTTTCTGTTGCCTGTCTAAAGGCCATCTGGTAACCTGTGACCCTCTTGGACACTTCAGACCAAAACTGAGAAGGGGTAGTGTTTCCAGCAATCCTAATTTATCGATCCCACCTGGCGGGTGGGTGAGGGACAGAGGTTTTCTTCATGACTTGCCTAAACAAATTAGTGCTGTGTGTTGGTTTTGGCAGCCCCCCAGCTGGCCAGGTGGCAGGCGCATTCTGGCAGGCCAGCTCTCCAATCTGTGCTTCCAACCTAGTCCCAGTGTTTTCTCCGGCCCAAGTGGCAAGATGGAAAAGGGCAGCAAGGGCATCAAGGAGAAATGAGTGGAGTCACCAGAAACCCTGGGAGATGGGAAGGCAACTGAAGATATTGCAGGGCAAAATATTACAGGGACATGGAGGGTACTGTGACGGGGCCAAGGGGACACCTGATGAACTTACAATGCTGGAAGCAGAGAGGTGTTATTTGGGGTTAAGAAAGCAAGCTGGGGGACATTGAACTGCAGGAAATCAAGGTTCAGTAGTTCTGCTCCTCAGGGAACAACTTGTCTTCAGAGCCTGACAGTATTGCACTGTGGTTAAATGTGTCTGGAGGGATTGGTTTATTGCTATCATGATATATGAATCTCTTACAGATACTTATTTTGGAGGTTGTGAAGGGGTTCAGTTAGCAATGGCAGGCTATAAATGGGGGAGGAGAAGGATGTCAGGATTAACAGTAGGGAGGAAAGAAAACTTAAATAATAAATATTGATTTGGAGTATGTCTCTTATTATCTCTGACTGAACAGGAAAATGTTATAATAATGTGATATTTATGTGAACCATAAATTATCCACGTGAAGCTCTTCTGCACTGGTGTTGACTAATCAGCGAACCATTCTGGGAATGGTTCAACTATTCAACATCTTGAGTTTGTTATCATATTTCATTGTATTTTTATTAGTTTATAGGTATTTGTGGGATGCATGCCCTAGACTGAAGGAAATCCCTTTGACCAGATGGTTTGAGTCAGGAGAGTCTTGTCCTGACTTCAGTGGTCCTTCGATTTGTTCCCTATCGCACCAGGTTGTAAAGCATAAGTACATCCTGATGATTACAGACAATTTACTAAGTTGAAATCCTTCATATGGATTTTGACCATATACTGAAAGTGAGTTGTAAAGCTAAGCCAGGCATTGGACATGCAAATTGACTGCTGCATTAACCTATCAGTGAGAGTGGAATAACAGATGTAATTTTTGTGTCTGAAGTTTATTTGTATTTCATCCCTCTCTGACATCACTTTTGTAGGTGCTTAGGGAATTTGTGTATGGACAAGCCTAATGAATTTGCTGTTACCATGGGTACACATAAAACACTTCCAAAAGGGCATGTCAGCAGGAAAGTGTGGTGTCCATGACACTCAACTTCTTCTAAAGGAACCTGAAACAGCACTGGAACAAAAATGAAAGTGTGGGTTGCACTGGGACATTGCAACTCTGCAGAGGACACAGGTCTTTGGCCACATGGTGCCATATGGAAGGTGTGTGGGAGTTTGCCCACCTAATAGTGCCTTCTTCCTGGAGCCTGTGGGCTTCATCTCCTCATGTGCTCCCACAAGAAGTGGCCAGCTGGTGATCAGGATGGGGAGGAAAGTGGGACAGGGCTAGTCCAGCACTGTATTAGGTGGGACTGGACCTCTGCAGCCTTCCCAAGGAGGCCTGGGGATGTGAGGGACCCTAAAGGATGCCCTGCTGTACAGTGGTTACCCACCCTGTGCTCTGCCCTGAGCTGCTCTCTGCCAGCTGTGGTCAGCACAACCAGCAGTCCTGCTCCAGGGAGCTGCACCTATTTTCTGTGTGGAAAAGCCTTTTCATTTTATTTTAATCCTTACCCCTTAAAAGTTAACACATTGACACTACCTACTCAAACCCTCCTATAATAGAGATGCAAAATGGGCTCTGACCCAATCTATCCTTCACCAAAGGCTCAAGCCAAGAGTATCTCTTTAACAGCTCAGGACTGCATTTCTCCATGTTCAAGTTGAGTTGCTGAAGTTTCAAGACACAGGATTATGTGTGCAGACACTTCATTGCTTCAAATTCATTAACAAAGCCATGCTATTTTTGCTTATAAAGTGTTCTTCATATGGAACAACATGAAAAGGAAAGCAAGATTTATTGTCCAAAAAAACATTCCCCAAGGAAATAAATTATTAACGTGGCAACTTTTGATTCCTTAATACGTAGATCAGATGGAGGAAATGTTAGTGATGGTATAAATACCAAGTTTTTCCCATTCCAGAGTCAAGAAGGAAAAGTCATCCAAAGAGCCAGTGCAGATGTTCACCATGTGGTCACATGTCTTTTTCTGTGGTCTGGTGAACAGATCATACAGGCAGTACCGATACTTTCAGACTTAATCAGATGTCAATGCCTCAGTTGCATATACCAAAGACAATGTACTAAAATTACTTGTGTCTCTCAGAGGGTTATTTTGTGCTACTTGCAGAAAAACATGGTGGGTTTAAGGTACATCTATGCTGGTATTTACTTATGCGTAAGCCACCCAGTTACATTTTTGTCTCGCTTCCATTTTTTTTGGAAAAGCTTTGCTCAAACTCAGCAATTATAGTGCCATTCTGAGATGAGCCTAAGCAGGTCTATTTAAGTCTGGGATACTTTCTGATTTTGGTAACCTTTCTGTCCTATAGGTTTTGGGCAACAGGCTGACCAAAGATGCATCTTCACCTGCTCACAAGCATTGACCTATAACATGAAGGAGGATTTTCTTTGTTATTTTCCACTTTAAAATTGCACTTTTGCTTATCCAGCACAGGTTGTGAGGCTCAGACTCACAGAGGCTCAGGCTCTTGAATCTATGCAAACTGTGTGGAAGATGAGAAAGCACATTCCCTTCTACCTGAGTTACGTGAACTGTGCAAGTGAAGTCCTTGTGCAGGGGCTGTGTGTGACTCATGCAGGGCCGTCTCCCAGGCAGAGTCTGGCAACAGATCCATGACTGGGCACCAGCCCAAGCCAGAGAGGCTGTGAATCCTTCCCTTCCTAGTGGAAAACACTGCTGGCACAGCAGAAATGAGCCGCTGTATCTGTGTGCACAGGAGGGGAACACGGACAAAGATCAAAGCCAATTTACTGGAGCAAAGTTGGATCTCATCATTAGCAATGAGAAAAAGGATGTTTTCTTTTGTTGTAGACCCCTTTTTTTGTGTCTCTGACATTCCATTTTTACTATTTCTTCCCTCAGATTTGTGAACTGTTGCATTTTTTTATTCTTCTTATTGATCTGTGAAATTGTGTGGATATGTGTCTATCTTATGGTGCAGTTTGCATGGACTGTGTTGCATGGGCCAAGAAATGTGCAGGTTGAAGACTTTAAACATGGAACACATTTGAAGGGTCTGATTTTGCACCATGTGTGAAAATCAGATCCCTATGAAGTTCCACATGTTAGATGTCTAAAGATGTGTGCACACAGAATCAGTGACCACCTAAAAATGTATTTCTTACCAGAGCTCTTCAATTAAGAGAAGAAACTGAAAGAGACAAATGATGGAGTTTGTGTAAGTTATTTTCCTTTATTAGGGCATTGCTGCTCTGAGTATTTGGAAAGGGTTGTTTCTACTGATGCTCTTTGCTATTGGGACTCCAGTGCAAACAACCAGCTCTGCTACAGTTGGGCTTTTTCCTGAATGTTGTTCTGACACTACACAGCATTTCAAAAGTAATTTTTGTAAACTTTTAGAACACTAAAGACTGATTGCTTTGAAATTTTAACAGTGTCAAATGTTTCTTCAAAACTGGGGACAGTAAAATGAAAGCTGAACAGGCACCTCTGCCCACACAAGCAAATTCTTTTCTGCATTTTCAAGTGTTTCTGCTGCTGGTTGCTATTGAAACTTTGAAAAGTCTTTTTAGTGCTTGAAGTGTGACACAAAAGAGGGACTGTTTCATTTTTCTTTTTCAAAGATGAGGAAATTTCAAAATTATTGAAGGCAATAAAAAGGAAAATGAAAAGCAAAACTGGAACAATTTTGAGGTTATCAATTTTAGTGTCAGTGTGAGAAGGAAAGGGGAAAAAAGGAGAAAGTCTCTCTCTATGTATGTATCTTGATTTTGTCAAGCTTCACATTTGAATTCTTTTTTAAAGGTTCTGATTTGCAATAATAGCCATTTGTCTTTGAAATCCAAATTTCAATTTTCAGGTAGTTTTGAGATTAAATCTGGCTTAAAAAAAAAAAAAAGAATCCCTTCTATATTTGAATTGTCTTTTGCCATTTAAAGAATTCTACATATGGACAGTTAAATTAGAAATAACTAGTAATATGTCAATTGATTATATGTCTTTGATTCCAACAATTCTCTCTCCCTGAATTATGAGAGAAAATTAACTAAACTTACTCACTAGAAATAACTATCTTGTGCCTATTCCTATAAGCCAAGACTGTCACCTGCAAATGTTAATAAAGACTATTAATGTTCTATGCACTGAGTTTCAGGGAAATTTCTTGCAATATGTAAAAGTAATCATGTGAAAATATGTTGGCAGGTTGGGACTATATCCTCTCCCCAAAAAATAATGCAGTTTCCAGGTGGTAACTATCTGACATTATGTGTATTTTTGTTTTAACACAATGAATACTCAGCAGCAGAGTAATACTGCTCACTGCCTTTTCCTTCTAATATTGTTCATGGCAGAAATCCAATTTATACAGTGCAAATAATCATTATTTCCAATAGGCTGAGGATCTTTCCTGGTAAGAGCATAACCAATGCCTTCTACTCCTACTTGTGCCATTCATGATCTTTCAGTGATGTGACTTAGCATATAAAATCCATTATCATAGAAAGACTGTGGAAAGGGGGGGAAAAAAAGAGAAAAAAGGGAACATGCCTAGTGCTGTGGGACACAGGGAATTAGAAGCAAGTAGCAAAACAAGTGGAAAAATGCAACAAGGAAGCTTAGCACACCGAAGAATACGGAGTGCTCGTGGCCCTGGGGATGCCCTGGAATTGGTGACTTAGTGGCATCGTTCAATGCCCACGTCATGGTGGGGGAGTGAACTCTTGTTAAACAGCACTTTTGTGAGGGGCTTGCCACAGTCCCAAACCCTAGACTGCTTTTGATGTACAAAGAAAGGACTTCAGCAGCAATCCCTTTCTCACCTGGAAGTCTGCAGGGCCTTTGTGCCAAGCACAGCTCTTCTATTGTCTCTTGCAAGAAGACTCCAGCAGGATGCTAAAGCAAGAACATGTTTTCATTGCCGACTTTGCGAATGGGAGTGACTCATGTGCCATCTGTTTTGTCCCTCCACCCCATCATATGTGCTCCCTGTTTGTGCTGGTTAATGCATTTGCCATCTATTAAAGGGAGAGGAAACTTTGGAACAGTCAAAACAAATATGCCTGAGAGAAGCTGAAGTTTGGAAAGGGGCTGGTTGGAAAGCCACTGCCACTCTCACTTTCTATGGAGACACCAAATTCTGGGACAAGAACGCGCCAGGTGACAACCCACTGCAACCTGACAGTGGGGCAGGGATTTCTGAGTGCCTGAGAGATGTCTGTATTGTGTAAAGCAGTGACTGACAGAGCGCAATGAATGCTCCATGCCTTGTCTGGGGTGGCAAACCCTGCTCCTCTGTGCCTGTTGTTACAGCTCTGTGGTGGTCAGGGATCGCTGTCCTGCTCCAGTGGGAATTTTGACTGTGTGGATTTGTGTGCAGTACAGAGCAGGGGAGCAGGGAGCTCCAAATTATTTGGAAGAGACCATTCAGCCATTGTAAAAACTGAGGAGGTGAACAACCCGTAAAAAGGGACAGTTGGCAGGTTCAGAAAAGCCAAAGAGCCATTCAATAACTATCTGAATGATCGGACTTCTGCAGGATGCTGAAATCTTACCTGGGGCTTAAAAGGTGCTTGAATAAAAGAATGGAAAAAAATTTCCATCAAGAGCACTAAAATACAATGACAGCACCTCCGGCTCGTTCTGCAGCGTAAACTCTGCATGATGTTGGCACTAAAACTTGGACTCTGAAATCACTAAGCCTGTAACAGACTCAAAAGACCGATGCCAGAATAAACTGGAAAACTGGATTAGTGGTGCCTTGGTCATGCAATGGGCTGAAATATTGCCACACTTTTTGCCTCTGAGGTCATAGTGTTCAGTTAAAGAGCCCATCAAGACGTCAATAGCCCCGTCTCAGGAGAAGGGCTATGCTGGGGAGTAGCCAGAGCAGGGCACATTCCACACGTGTTTCAAACACTGTCTAATATTACCACAGTATGCTGGTGACAGTGCTTTCTAACAGGACATTAATAGATGGTATCATTGGAGGAGAATCAGTAAGAACCTGAGCTCTTCTTAAGCATTACATCATGACAGTAGGCAAAAAGCAGAAGCAGGGCCAAGGAATGTCTTACTTGAGCACAGCCTGCTCAAGGAGCAGCCTTCCCTCAACAAATGCCATCTTTCCCTTTTCTGTCATGTGCTTGTACAACATCCCTCGCAGGTTTTAAGATTTTATATACAAGTATATTGTGGCAGAAGTGCAAGACATGCTGTACAAATGTGTTAGAAATATATCTCGATTTTCCTGTTGTTTCAGGTCCTCCTCAGTGGGCAGCCTGACTTGGTCACACACAACACCCCACGAAGAGCTCAAAGCGGTTTGGTGACTTAGTTTCAGCCTCCCAGCTCAAGCCTAGGCAGGAGCCAGGATGTGTCACAGTCGTGCTCTAACTGGTTTATGTTTCTCCTTAATCAGTGGAAATGTTACCTAGCTAAATGAGAACGAGGAACAAACTGTACCTATCACCAGAAAAGCTCCCTCGAAAACAGTTTCCAAACATATGCATGAGGTAATGAGCCTGTTTCCCTGACTATGTGTCACAGCACTCTGTGCTATTCTGGTTGTGTTTCACAAGCTGGCATTGCTTTTTATTATGCTCGCTCCTGGTCTGCTCTGAGTCAGTCAGTCTGCACAATCTCAGGCTGCTTTTGTGAGAAACCACAGTTGTGTCAGCCCCACACCACGCTTCTGCATGGAGCATGGCTTTCAGCTCTCTCTACTTTTTCATTTTTCCCATTCCCATCTCTAGTTATGTCTTCTTTTGCAGCATGATGGGAAACTGTTTGTAATGGGGAAAGATGCACAAACCATCCCAGTGTCCCTCCCTCTAGTTCCTTGCCAGGAACAACAGCCACAAATACACAGTGGTGTTATTCAGAAGAAGTAAAAGTGCCTTTAGGAAATAAGTGCAAGGTGTTGTTCAGAAAGCTCAGCCATTTGCTTATGAAATCTCCAAGAGCTGCTTGTGCATTACATCATCTTTCTCAATAGTTTACAAATCTTTTTTTTCCCCCCCTCTGGAAATATTTGTCATAGTAGATTATTTTATTTAGTGCTGCTGTGTGTAAAATGCAGAATGTTAATACTTTATTTGGCTAAACATGCATAATTTGGGAAGACAGGTGAAGTGATGGATTAATCATCAGGCTTTTAACTCTCAGTCTTGTTAGCTGCAGTTTTAAATGTTGTTTATTTGAAATTACAGTGTGGGTATGATGTCTAAGTGGAAGCTCTTTACATATATAAATTAAAGCTGCTTTTGCTCTTGGTAATAAGCTAAAGGATTGATTTAAAATCTGTCATTTTCCCTCATACCTGGATGTGCAGATAGACTTATCACAAATAACTCCGTGGCAAAGCTACAGCTGCTACAGCGGCAATGACATTTTCCTTCTGCTTTCTATGAATGTCTCTGAGCCTTGACCTACAGAACCTTTCCTACTTATTGTGGGAAGGTAATTTTACAGACAAAAAAAATTACAGACATATGGAGGCATGGTTATGAGTCTTTGGCATAGAAATAAATTGAATCCAATTTTGCTGCTCTCATTGAGTGATATAATCACCCTTTATACAAGTCACAGCTGTCCCAAGTCACCTTCCTCAGTATCTATTCATAGATTTTGTCCTTAAGACATCTCAACTTCAAAAGAAATTCTTAGGAAGGCACACAGCATTGTCTGGGAAGATAGGGGTACTGCTGCTTTGAATTTGTGCTGTGGAAGAGAGAGGTAAATACTAGTTTTGTAAGAATGGCAATTGAGCCAAAATAATGGAAAAATGTTCATCAGATGCTGAGCCAAAAAGGGTATTTTTAAGGATTCTTTAGTGAAACTTAAATGCTTAAACTAAAAAGAGATTTTTCAGTTTGGGACTATTTATCCCTTTTAAACTTTTTCTGCTTTAGATTTAGTTTAGATAAATAGTGTTATTTCAGAGAAATTGTTTGCTTTGTTGTCAGATGGAAGATGTAGGTATTTCTGAAATGAAACACTGATTAAGCAGCATCCAAACACTGGGCTTTGATGTAATATTCCCAGTATTTTTTCAGCTCTATTTCACAACAAACTTTTTAGTTCCCAGGGATATTTTGCCGAGCTGAGGCAGAGGCTGGTCTGGGTCAGTCAAAGACAATAAGCTGAAAATCCTTCCTAAAGGAGTTAGAGACAAGAGTATTTTGAGAAGCAAATCCTTCTTTCTTGACCGGTGCTGGAGGGAAGCTGTTGATTAAATGGTCTTTAGTGATGCTGGATGATGCTCTTCTACATTTTACTCCTGGGAAATAGTATTTATTATCTTTCAGATCTGAGGAGAGGTACAAAGACCTATGTTGCTAATTGGTATAGCAGCTGGCATATAGTTATTTGTTGCCAGAGACACACACGTTGCATTTCAGGGTTCTAACATTTCAATTTCATTTGTGACTGCACTGTCTGGAGGCGAAACTGTGATGACTGTGTTGAAGCCCAGCCTGTTCACAGCACTGAAAATGCACTTTGCCTGCCAGAGTGTATTTCCCCATCCTTGGGAAACATAATTACCATGAACAAGGAAAGCAAGTGTGAGGAAATCATGCTGAGCCTCATGGTGGTTTAGGGACGTGATGCTGGAGCAGCCTTGCCACCACTCCCAGCGCATGGCTTGGCTATGTGCATCCACCTTAGCTGAAGTCCACTTTAGCATGACTTTGACAGGAGAAACTCTGTAAGACAGTATTTTCTGGAGTAAAACAGGAGATGAAGACTTGCCAGCATTTATCACCTGACAATAAGTAAGTAAACAGGTTGGCAGCAGCATCTCAGATTGTCTCCTCTGTGCTTAGGACTGTGTTATAGTTCAGCTGAGCTCATGATGGGGGGAGAAGAACTTGTGTTTATTTTTATCTTCAGCTTTCACATTGACAGTTGTTTCAGTTCCAAGAGACAGTGGTGCTTGTAGCTGGACCAGGCTGGAAGGTGTTGGGCTCCAACACAGGACTTCTGGGGAGTCACCTCACTGTGCAGAAACATCATTTCCAAGGCAGCTCAGACACGATCTTTTCTAGAGCACATGGTTTTATCCTGCTATAATTTGCCTTCCTTGGAGAAATTTCTTCTAAACTGCTTTTTATCTGCTTTTCTTTTTCCAAATCACTGTTGCAATTGTTCCTACTTGGCTGTGTTTAGTTTGTATTTCTACAGCTTTTCTGCACTGAATAACCACCATTTTATTTTAATTATTGGAATACAATAAGAAAAAGAGTTGGGGAGAAAAGGAATCAGCTGTGAAATGATGTATTCATAGCACTGGTTTCCTGTATTTGCCAACAAGTTTTTCCCTTGCACAGATAAAGGTATTTTATCCTATTCATTCTTGTTTGTTTTAATGCATCAGAATCTTGTTTTCTTTCCTTCCTTCCTTCCTTCCTTCCTTCAACTTTTCCATTTATGTAACATTCCGATTGCAATTTACTGCACTGGAATAGGAACTGTTCAAGCTCAGTTTTGCCCTAGTCTGAGCCTCTGTACTTTTTGGAGGACAGGATTTCTTGGGTGAGTGGATTAGTGTCTCTCTTTGTTCTGCCCAGGGTTTCATCAAATTGCTGCTAAAATCATAGGAGATAAAATCTTTGGCAGTCAAAACTACAGATTTTTGGGGCTGCTGCCTTTTACATAACACACACTTGGGACCTCTGGGTGTTATCTGGAGTCTGAGAATTTTATCAGATTTATTTTCAGATTTACAATAAAGAGATGGGCTCCATTTGGGAAGCAAGTTTATTGTCACCCTCAATGGCCTGTTTGTCACTGTGCACAGGAGGATTTTAAATCTGCACTTTAGAAGATAAGAATGAATAGAAATTCTGCTGATTGTGCTCCCTTTGGCTCCAGGATTTTGTCCAGACATCTGAGCTGTAGAAACAGGGAGACAGAAGCAGATTGACCACGTTGTTTTATCAACCTCTTCAATGTGCAGTATTTTGAGTAAACCCCTGTTTTCTTGCTACGTTACTCCTGTTCCACATCTGCTTCCCGACCTCACTTGTGTGCAGCTCTCAGCTTTGCTGCAGGAAACACGGAGCACGGTGTTGATCACAAACACTGCTACAGACGCTTTCATTTAGCCAAGAGCAATTGCAAAATGGGACTGTGTCTGCCAGACAAACACATGGCCCAGGTCAGAAATAGGTTAATTAAAAGGAGATAAGCAGGGCAGGGAGTCCTGAAATAGATAATATTAGTTGGCATGATCTTGACTTTGAAACTTACTTAATAGTTTTCCTTTTCAGAGAGTTTATTTATGTTCTAAATCTTATTCTTTTGGGCAAGGAGGAGAGGAAATGTGATTAAATGAGATTAAATGGCTTTTAATTCACATTTTTCCTCTTTCCAGCTCTATGCCTGCTACTCCTTGTGTTGAAGTCACTGCTCTTGCATTCAGTGGGGAGAGAAACAGAGCCTGAATAAATAATTGAATGCAGTTCAGTGAAAAGTGCTCCTTGTGGAATTTCAGAATTGTGATGACACTGGATGCAGCAAACTCTCATTTAACATGGGCAAAAGACTCTGTGTGCTAAAGCACAAGCCTGTACATTTGCTTAATTAAAGTTCCTGGAGTCAAGGAAGTGGGGAGGGATGAAGAAGGGAGGGAGGAATGGAGGGAGAGAGGGAGGGAGGAAAGGAGGAAAAAGGAAGGGAGAGAGAGAGGAAGGAAGGGAAGAAAACCTATGGCAGCTCAAAGCATTTTGCCTGAGAAGGACAGAAGGCAGCATCAAATCTCTCCCAAGTCCTGTCACCTTTTTCATGGACAGGATTTATGCTTGCAAATCCGTAGCCAAAGAGTTACTTCATGGCTTATGCAGGCACTCAAGTACAAATGTCAGGTCTGGTTCACCTTATCCACACTTAAACTCATTATAGTGGTAACAAGTTCTCTTCAGCTCTCTTGTTGCACAGAGAGAAATTTTTGTTCTTCTACCAGTGGGACGTGCCCTTTGGTGACACAGTAACTGCTTGAAGCTGTAGTGGCCTATACAGATGGCCCAGAGATCAGAGAAAGCTATTAATGAAAATAATTTTCCAAGTGTACCTTCAAGGGGATGCAGCATGTGAGCAGCAGCCACCTGTGGTGCAGGGGGTGGGGATGCAAACATCAAAGCATGTGGCGTGTCTGCACCAGGGTGTCAGGACGTCGAAGAACCCCAATTCACAGCCTTGTCAGAGTTGACAGACTTGTCAGGATGAATTGCATAGGCTTAGGTAGCCCCCTCAGACAATGAAGGGATGCTGACTGCCTGGTTGCCAAATTCAGCATTCCTTGTGATGCCTAAGAATTTAATGTAATTTTAGAAGGTTTTAGAATCATATAGTCTCTGCTGAGTTACTCTGATGTTAAGTGTGCATATTAAGTGCCTTTCTCACGAG
>JAWWEV010000001.1:112770170-112817543 GCA_035583235.1 Hafferia zeledoni
TCTGATGTTAAGTGTGCATATTAAGTGCCTTTCTCACGAGTTGGGAGCTGCTTTCAGGCCTTGTCAAGGCCAAGCTGGTTTTTGAGCAGACACCTGAAAGATAACAGCAGACAAACAACAAGAGAAGGCCCAACTGCCCCCCGCCCCAGGAAGAAGGGGCAGGATGACAGTCCTTTTGGGTGGGCATTAAAAAGAAATAAGAGTCCTGATTGGATGTTAATAAGGGGTATAAAACCCTGCAACTTCCTGACCTAGAGGTCAAACCCCCCTGGGTTTGAACGTGGAAGCTTCTACTAATAAAACCCTGTATCTTTCTCCATTAACTTGTCTTCAGTGTGTCTCTGTTCACAGGGAAACACGATCTGGAGGCATCACTTGTGTCATAGACCTTTCAGACTTGAAGTTTAGACTGGAAGACTCTAATTCTTTCAGCCACAGATGAAGAAAAGAATTTATTTTCTCTACAAGTCAGATGGGCTATGAAATGAACTTCTCAGGACTTTTTGGCAGCAAGAGGTATGTTTTTTACTGAGTTGCATTCTTCACATATTGACTATGCTTCCCATGAAATTACAAATACGTTTAACATTAAATGGGCCAAATTTCACTATCAATTTTCTGATTTTTGCCTTTGAGGAAGGATCTTACAATAGTTAGTGATTGGGCAATAGAATGACAGAAGAAATTCAGTGTCAATGGATGCAAGATGGTGCATGGGGGGGAAAAGCACTCCGGTTATATACAGAATGAGAGTTTCTAAATTAGCTTCTGATGTTCAGGAAAGAGATTTGGGAGTCATTACTGATAAGTCCCTGTGAAAATCAGTTCATTGCTCAGCGGTGATCAAAGAGATTATTAGGAATTGTTGGGGAAAGAATAGGGAACAAACAAAAAAAATTAGTTATGCTACCACATACATTTATGATGTATTTTATCCTGAATACTATATAGTGAATTCATCACCACAGCTTGCAATGGAGAGCTGAAGGTGGCCCAGAAAAAGGAAGAAGCAGGCTCAGTGAATGGAGTGACTTTTGTGAGAGGCAAAGCCAAATACACTGGGTATTTTCATCTTGGGGAAAAGATGAAACCTGATAACATCATGAATGGTAATGGGTAGTTGAGGAAAGAGATTAATTATCTTTCCTGACAATATAAGAATAAGGGCTGATGAAATAATCAGCTGGGCATTTAAAAAGGGAGCACTTCATCACCCAGCATGTGGTGAAGTTGTGCAAGTCATGGCCATGGGATATTATGGAGATCAAAATAATAAATGGGTTCAAAAGCTGATGGGGCAATTTGGCAGAGCATATGGCTATCAGTTGCTGTTGAAAATGATGATCAGGATGAAACCCCAGAAGTTACTATGCACCAGAAGCAGGGGAGGGTCACTCAGTGCCTGCATTACTTCTCATATGCTTTGCTTGAGTGTTTTCTTCTGACCATACTCAGGGGACAGAGCCAGGTGAGTCCTTGTTCTTCAGTATGATGACATGTTAATGGCTGTTCATCTGCTATGCTTTTAAAATTTATGACTGAAGTGTATTTATTTTTAGTTGTATGCTTTTCCACATCTTCCATTACCCTCTCATGTGGGACACATAAATGTATCGGTGTATTTGTCTCTCACAGCTCTTCAAAATGCCAGAGAAACAACCAAATCCCCATTTACAAGGGGATTGTTGCCCTGGGAAGAGTCTGCTGGAATGGGAACTGACTCCCTCTTCCTCCTCACACTCTGTGTGGTGCCCTGGAGAAATGGCCATGCAGCACCTTGCCATGCCAGCCCTTCTCCTGCCAGTCCTCCCAGTCCTTATGACTAAGGCACAGTGAGGAGGAAAATAAACCCCCCCCCAGTGCAGCAAAGCCTTCAAGTCCTTCACTGAAGTGAAGCCTACGTGGTTTGGTCAAAATCCAGCAGCACATCTGTGGAAGAGGTGGGAGCTGGATCCAACCCTTTGCTGACTGGGATAGTAACCTGTAATTACAGTTGTCAGATGGTAAGACACCTAATATATCCTTCTTCAGTGTTCTTTTTTATCTTGGTGTATCTTTCTCTTGTATCCAGCATGCTGTAATTCTGGGGTTTTCCCTTTATAGCAGTTAGTTTCTCGCCATAGTCCCTGACCACAAATACTTTTGAGTGGAACATCTGGTTCTAATGTGAGCTCTAGAAGTTTTACTTTCTGCAATATTCCATTTTTCTCCCAAACAATATTTTTTCTCTCATATTTGCCCAGAAAAGCTTATAAGCTGATCAATATCTGAAGCAACTAAGGGTCCATTTGAGAACAAAGACTCCAAAAGGCATATAAATGATTTCCCAGAACTCGAGGCTGTTGCAGGAGAGGTAGTTTGCAGATCAGCCATGCACATGGGAACTCTGCAGGGCTGCCTTCCTCCTCCTTCTCCATGCTGCCCTTCCCCACAGGTTCTACCAGTTACCATAACTGCAGAGGCATTCTCAGCTTGATTCTTTGCTGGTGGTCCCACATAACTTCTTGGGGTTTTTTGTTCTCCTTCACTTCCAGCCAAACCCCTCCAAATGTTCAGGGGAAGAAGTATTGCTACCTGGTTCCTTCTGTCATTTCTCTCTGCCATTACAGCTGCCTTTTCAGAGTTACAGACTTAGGAGTTGTCCTGCACTCTGTGCAAACCTTCACCTACTTACAAGGGAAGTACTGGTCTGCATAAAAGAGGCTGCGTGTTCAGTAAAGTGGAGATACAGGATGAAGCAAGAATGTTTAATATACTTTCAGGCCTGGGAAACATGAAAAGGCTGCTGAACTCCAGAGAAAACCCAGTGCTCTTCTGGTATGTTTGCAATACATATGACGTAAATAATATATAGCTCCTGGAAGGAGCGTAGGAATATATAAAATTTTATGTAGGGGAGCACTGCATGCATGTGGGAGATTCAGATGCAGCTACAAATCACGGGCTGGATGCCAAACAGTGAAATGGTGCCCACTGTAAACGAGGCTTGGGGACTGAATTACTTAAGTAATTAAAGTCGATTGTGACTCACATGCTGAAAGGGTAAATTGTGCACTGCCACAATCCACCAAGTTATTTAATTTTGGAAAACCAAAGCTCCTCAGTGACGGGGGAGGCAGATTTATTATTCTATTATTTTATCTCTGCAAGCCAAGCTGTAGGCAAATATGATCATGGTTTTTAAGAGTTTGCCTGAGCAGGGTTGCCTTGCTGGCCAGCCACTTCATCATTAACATAAGGCATGGAGAAATAGAGCATGATTCAAACACATGAAAAAATGTAGCTTAACCATTTTAAATCTTTTAGGGCTTTTGCTGTTGAGAAGTGAACAAAGCTGTGCATACTTTGAGGAGCCTGTTGTCCTGCCATGTCTGGCTGGCAGCTGAGCTGCAGCTGTGCAAGGTGGAACTTCCTCTGCTGAGATGCTCCCACCCATCCCAGTGTAGGCACAGAACCACTGGATGAAGGAGCTCAGGGTTTCAGCCTTCAAGGAGCTGAGGCTAAAACTCCACTTGGCTCCCAAGAGCCTGCTCCACAGATTTCTGTGTCCTGCAAAGCTATTAGTTTGTTTTCTGGAGCCAGAGACTTGTTTTTCTGTTTTTTTGGGGTACACATGGGATTGAGCTGCTCTGTCTCTTTGCACAGCCACTGTCCCAGACCCCCCTTCTTCTTCATTAAAAAACAGAGGATAGAAGAGAAGGTCCCAACTCAGCTCCTGCCTCCCATTCTAGTAAAATGTGTCCCAGCCCATGGCTGAGAAGTTGGAATGAGATGGTCTCCAAGTTCCCTCCAACTCAGACCACTCTATGTTTCTGTGATTCCCAATTCACCCTTTTCATAGTGTTCCTCATGATGTCTTTTTCAGTTTGCAGCTATTCATTTTTCCCTCTACTCACCCATCCATTTAATCCTTAGCATGACCATGAATATTTGCGATATGGGCCTGTCTCTTGATATGTTAATCTGCCCTGAGTTTTGGATCAGTAATTAGCAATAAGAACAATTATAAAAAAACTTGTCACACTTGAAATAAAACAGAATTATTTATTTTATCCCTTCAAGGCCATATTCTTAATAAAGCTTCTTGCACACCTGAGAAAATGCTTATACTGAGATTTTCTTCTGACTCTGTTGAAATGATGCCACTAGGACAGAGATTCCCTCTGTAATCATTTGCCTGCTTTTCATGTCATTTAGCACACGGCAAACATGGTGAAATAGAGGAAAATATTTTGTGTTGCTGGACGTCAACAGAAATTTCAATAAGTTTAGAAATGAGGTGTGGAAAACTAGCTGGCTGGGATAGTTGCACCAGGGAGACCTTGTCACTTTGCAAAGCAGCCAGCAGTCTCTTTGAACCCTCCCCAGAAATATCTTGCAGCTTGAAGTCTGGTCTTTGGTGGAGCAAAACTGCTGCTGTGCTGTGCCAGTCTTGCCCTGGAAGCTCCAGGAGGATGGTGGCTGGGAAAGAGCTTTCATTGCGATGGAGAAAGCCAGGGGAATTGGCTGAGAGAGCTCTGAAGGAGCAAGGATGCCACTTTTTGGTGTTTTCTGAGTCTGCATGACCTTCTCTTCAGTATCAATAATCCAACAGACAGCTACAAAGCAGGCACTCACTTTGTCTGCTGCTTTTTCAGGTGATCACAGGGGTCACAGCCCTGGGTCACCCCCTTAGTGCAGCTGAGTGGTGCTGCTGGGATCTGACCTGGGGTTCATGCACAGCAGGGAAACCCCATGAGGGGTGGCCTGCTGCCAGCACCTGCCCAGGAAATGCTTCTCAGCAGTCAAAGGGATCAGGTTAGAAACTGAAGCAATTTAATCACCATTTTTTGCAAGAAATGCTTCCACAGATAATTTTGTCCTCATTTATTAAAGCTATTTTCTGATCTGAAAAGAAAAATCTCATTTTATAGGAATAGTGATTTCTGGAAAAGGTATTTTGAACTCATTTAGGCGTAGCTGGCAAATTTTAATTATAGATGAACACTTGCTTTAGCACTTTTTAGTCATATTTTACTCCTCTGAAAGCGTGGTGGGTCTGAGTCAGCAGGATGCACAGCTGACTCCAGCCCAGGGGGAGGCTGGGCAGAGCAGACTCGGCTGCCTCCAGATGTTGTGCACTGTTTTCTTCTCAGTGACCTTTTCCAACCCTCTTGGAGAAATAGGTGACATACAGATTAGGACTAATTTTTTTTAGAAAGGAGAATCTGGATAACAAAAATTACTAGGAGGAGTACAATTTCTGGAGGTCTGACTCAACAGTGTCTGCTTCACTTAAAGCACTGAGAGATTAAAGAAATCAGATAGGTGTCCAGGTTTCATTGAGCAAAATATTTTAACCTGTTTTCCTAAGGTGCATTGGCTGGAAGACCAAAGTTGGCTTACTTTGAGGGGAAGAGCATTGAATTCAGAATGAAGAAAACACAAAAAAAGAAGGGAGTGTGATTTTGATGTCAGCTTTCAATTCTCCTTTTTTTGAGGATATTAGAGGTTGGTGTTTTGGGCATGTACCTAAAAGACTGACATTTTGGAAGGAAATGAAGTGAAAGAAAAAAGGAAATCTACACCTTGAGTACAGAAATAGGGTTTTACCTTGCCTTGGAGGTGGGGAAGCAGATTTATCTCTCTCCAGTCTCTCTCTAAAAGACAGTGCATACATGCTATAGGCACATGCTCTTAAAACACTAGAGGTGCAAAAATTTTTGACAAAAGTTTAGTTATTTTACCTGTCATTGTGATTTATGCTTCTTAGAAAATATAGATCTGCAGTTGGAAGAGAAAAGCCACATGGCAGACTATTGCCAAAGAAACAACAACATAAAATATAGGTGCCAAACAGCTTTTATACAAACAAAAGGAGCAGAAAAACAGCCTCATCACCCTTTGATGCATCTGCATGCTTTTATGATAGAATATGTACCTGGCTTTTAACCTCCCTTCAATCCTTCTGAAGAGACTGGTTGTCTTACAACCTGTGCTCAAGGTGTTTCCTAACAACTTCAGGTTTGATTAAGATCTCAGTTTACAGAAATAAATATGTCTAACCCTGTGAATAACTCCAGATCTGGCATTAATTTTAAGTGCTATCATGTATTTTGAATAGCTGAAATACTGTGTGATGGAAAGCATCTGGCTGGGCAGGGACTGTCATAACTGTGAAGTCAGTCATGGCTAAAACCCCCACATCTTGCTCAAGAAGCACCTGCTGTTACCTCAGTCCTATGATGGCAACCTCTGGAGCAATCCTTGCTCAGTCAGACAAGCAGAACCTTGTCCATTTTGGGCCTCCCAGGTGGTGGGTGTGGGGAGGCTCCTCAGAAACCTGACATTACACTACGTGTCTACTTATTTAAGGACATAACGGTCATATAATTTTAAAAGCCCTAAGCCTGTTTGAAAGAGTAAATGAGGAAAGAAATAAAATTCCCTAGCTTTTGTTAGAGGGGGGAAAACTAATTTTATCTATTGTGTAAGCATTTAATCTCATGCAGGCTGCTGAAGTGCACCCCGGGCCCAACTGCACACAGCTGGTGCAGGAGTGTGTGCTCTTACACACACATGTACACACACACGTGCTCTCACACACATTCCTGCTGCTGGGCACTGTGGGAGCTCCACGGGCAAGCAATGGATGAATGAGAACAAAAGGACAGCTGGGACTGGGAGGAGAGGAGCAGAATTATCTCTGAGACCAGAGGTGACAGCAAAAACAGCTGTTTGGACAGGAAGGAAGGATGGGACAATGGGACAGTGACTGAGAGCAGCCAGGAAGATGTCTGGGGCTGCCTCTTATCATTCCTAAATTCCTCTGCTCCCATGTTCCCCTGCACCAGAGAAGGTCTGAATGGTTTATCAAAGTGGCTTTTTTAATCCTCTCTAAACCAGATAGTTGTTAAAGAAAACAACTTACTGTCCCTATTGGCCACTCTCAGTTCCTGGAGGCAGAGGTCTGTCCTGAGGACTCTGCAATAGCTCTGGCTGCTCCCCACTTGGTGTTTGCTGACCCATCAGTTCCCCATGCTGGAACTGATGTGTATTTAAAATAGGAGATGACATGTTTCTTGCTCCCCATCTCCCTCTCGCAGTTTCTCACAAAAATGCTTCAGCAGAATTATCAGCCTGCACAGACTTCTCCAGGTCTGGAAATCTGAGTACCTGAACTCAGCTTCTGGTCCTGTTACAGGACAAATCAGTTCCCTTATTTGGGAAACAAAGCCTCAGCTTGGCTGTACACATTTTCTTTAATATCTTGTGGACATCTGCTACAAAAAGAGGCTGTGATGGGTTATCTGTATTCTCATCCATGACAAAATTAGTAACTTAATGAGAATTTAGCATGGATGCGGTAGGTCTTATTCTACACAGGAGAACTTGGGTTAATTGATTGCGTTAATCACATCCTCCCCTACTCATCTTAATCCCTACATTTAATTTTATTTGTGTTGTGCAGGTCCCTTGAGGAGCTGTGCTTGATCTGAGTGCATTCAGACTCAGTTAAGTTTCTTGACAGACCAAGAGGAGTGGAAGAATGCACTGAGGATGCAGCTCAATCCATGGCAGAAAGGACAGAAGGGAGGAAAATGAAAAGAATTCCAAATGCAAAATTCAAAGTATATGTCCCAGGGCTTGTCATTCTTATCATTATAAAACTACTAAATAGATATGACTGTTTTAGGAAATAAACAGATGGGGGCAAGCTCTCCCTCACTGAAGGATGTGAGCAAGGTAGCACTACCTGTTCACATACTGATGTGTTTTCTTCTCCCAGGACTGGGTGGCCTTGCCGATGTGGCCTGACAAGGGTGTCTGTGTCTCAGTGCTGCTTCGGGCCATGCACAGAGGCTGCGTGGCAGAGTGCTGATGGACATGAACCTAAACCATACCAGAGGGTGCACTAATGTATAAACACTGTGGGCAGTCACAGGTGGTGTTTGAGCCCAGGCCATGGCCCTGTTTGGTTTGCTAGTGTTGATGTAGCTCATGGGACTCCAATCTGTAGGCAGCACACTTTCATTTTGTGAAGGATGCAGCAAGGAGAGGCTGCTACGTGGGAATTTCAGATCCATCTTTGAAATCTGTCACTTTTGCAACTTCAATTCAAATTCTTAATGTTACTCTAATACAGCTCTTTGTGGCATAATTTCCCTTAGCCTTAATTAGGGGTTGAGGGACATTAGCCCAGCAAATTCCTGGAGGAACAAAAAAAATCCCCCGTCTAGTCTTTTTCTTCATCATTTTTTGTAAGTCAAGTAGTTAGCAGGGATTTAGAGTAGGTAATTTTACCCTTGACAATAAATTGGCAATCATTTGTGATGAGGCAAATAGACATTCAAGCTGGGCAGAGAACAGCTGAAGTAGAACCTCATGAGATTATAAAAGAAACCTGCTGATGTGCAGGTTTCTGACTTTCTGGTGTCAGCATTAAGTGACACTATTCAGGTTAAACAAACCTTTTTTACTGTGTGAATAAAGCTTTGCTTCCAAATGCCTTTTTTTGTACTTGGTGAGCAAGACATGAGGATTTGTGTGGACAGATATAAAGCCTAGTGGTTCATTGGCATGCTGATTATCAGCCACCCCCATCCACCCAAGTTCAGTTGGTTGCAGGAGTCAGTCAATCTGTAGTACAGTTATAAAAGCACAAAGCACAGAGTATGTGGACCAGGCACACACTGTTGACACTTATAAGCAGGGTGAAAAAAGCAACAGCCTAAGGAAGTGCTGATTACAGCCATCCCCCCGGGATCTGGAATCCAAACATGGGTGGCCACATGTGCTAAAAGTTTGTGCTCTGCAATGTGGCCACAAGAGACCAAGCAGCGTCTTGGGGGGCGTCAGACAGCAGAGCAAGAAAGACCTTAAACAATACAACGTAAATAATTTTTTAAGCCATGAAGAAGATCTTTAAATCCACACAACTCCAGTGGAAATCCCCTTGCAGGACCTTCATGGAGCAGTCTTGTTTGATTTCTTGCCACCAGCCCCCAGGAACACCTCAGAGGTAAACAGACTGTGGCACTGCACACCAACTTGGGCTCTCTGGTGCCACTGTTAGGAACAGGCTCCCTCTCTGCTCCCCTGCCATGGAGAGGGGATGCTCCAGCCCAGCTGCCCATGGACTGACCAGCAGAACAGGTTTCCTGCAGGTGCCCTGTGCTCTTGTCCCACAGAGAATTTCTCTATGGACTTCACAGTAGAGCTGCACTTTCTCCCTTCAGAGGTACACAATGCTGAGAGCTGATGCACTCAACATACTTTGTAACAGACTCTAGAAACTAAACAAATTTTAACTTTGGCAAGGTTGCCTTTATTGATGATGTGTTTACTCTTGTTCTCTCCAGGCAAGTCTATTAACTCACTGATAACACTTAATCCTTGACCTGTTCACAGACAGATAAGCAGGCTGGAACCAGGTCTAGTCTCCCTAGCACAGAAGCATAAATTATAGCACAATACGAGAAATTCCTGAGGATCTGAGCAGTTCATATAATCCCAGAGGAATTAATAAATATGCTTTAAGATATTTCTTGTGGTGTAGCAGATTAATTTGTTGTTAATAATGTATCACATCTTTGAATGCTGTAATCTCATCCTAGCTCCAGGAAATTGCTGTGATCCCTGCTCCAAAGCTCTTAAAATGTGATGTTAGTCACAAATCTATTACTGAGATTAAAGAACTAAGAGAGTAAGGGGCACAGAATGATTCTGGTGAAGAGGAAGGTTACAGCTACAAGACTGCCCCTTTCTCCAGGGGAATCACATGACATTTAGGATAATTTATTTTTCTCCTGCTAACATAGATTAGAAGACACTTCCATGTTGGCACACAATGTGTGAACTTCAAAGGGAAAGTGTTTTGAGTAAGGAAAGAGTGACGAAAATTTTCCAAGAGAAGTGCCCATCCCATAAGCACCAGAGGCACTTTTTCTGAAGTAGATGTTTGCATGTTTCAGCTGTTTTTGGCAACACTGGAGGACTTACCAGTTTCTAACAGGCTGCCCAGGGAAGTGGCTGAATCATCATCCTTGGAGGTATTTAAAAAACATGTAGATGTGGCTTAGGGACATGGTTTAGTGATGGACTTAGCAGTGTTGAGTTAATGGTTGGACATGATGATCTTAGAGGTCTTTTGCAGCCAAAATGATTCTATGATTCTCTAGGCCATGACTTGGTGAGAGAGATAAACAGCAACTTTCCTCAGCGTGCTACTTCACCCTGCACTGCTCCTGCAGATTCCCTGGGACAGCAATCCTCGCTGCCTTCCCAACCCAAGCTCAGTCTCACAATCAGCCCTTGCACTGGCAGGAACCAGGTGGTCAGGTCTTTCACACAAAGCTGTCAAGCACACCTGAGGTAGTGGTGCAGCTTCTTGCTCTGGGCTGTATCTGTCTCCACTGCACAGTCTTCCTAAAAAAGCGTGTGGATGAGAAACTGCTCACCATTTTAAATCCTCCAGTTACAGGTTTCTTCAACATGTCCCTTTTAAGCAGTGAATTTTGGCTGTTGCTCAGTGCTGTCCTACAGTTCATTCCCATGTTATGAAGGTGGCTAGAGATGGTCAAGGCTCTCCATTCATGACCTTTAGAAAAATTGAAGTAATTGCTTTGCCAAAATGGCATTGGAAATAGTAGGGTTTGTCTGGGGAAGAGTGGGAAAAGGAGGGTATAAGTCTTTTAGCAAATAGAGAAGAGGTTACTTTGGGAAAGCCAGAAGAAAACAGTTATTAAAACAAACATGTTTTTCTGGATCTTCTTTCTGAGTTTTTGGCTTCTGAAAAGCAGTCTGTTAATTAAATTTAAAAATGCAAGAAGAGAAGGAAGTTTTGACTAATCCTAGAGCTGAATGTGGATTTGTTGGCCCTTTGTAATAAAACATCTTGTCTCCTTCCCTCCCTGCCTTCTCTCTTTCCTCCCCTTTCCCTCCCTCCATCCTGAGTACTGATACCACCATATTTTCTGCAACTGTGTGAATTCTTGTCCAGCAACAGTTTCAAACAGTTTCAAACAAACCCAACTAGATGACACAATAATGTTTAAAAAATGGCCTTTGAATTTTGGCTGAGATGATTAAAAGAAGCAACTTAAAAAGTACTTTAAAAGCATTAGTGGATTCAGCCTAGCCAACAACAAAACAGAGTTTTTATTTACTCAGTCCTCCTTCTTTTTAAATGACTTTTCCATAGAAATGTTTGCTAATTTAAAGCAGGAAAATCACCAGCTATGTCAGTCTAATTTGCATCAATTAGTCACCCAGAAGTTGGTGCAATTCTATTTTGATCATGCAAAAAAGCAATAGCCCAAGGGTCTCTACAAAAAGGGACTAACACACAGCCATAATACATTGCTAAAAATACCTCAGAGGTGAGCACGTCGGCAGAGACCATTGAGTGCTCCTTCTCCCTGAGGAGAAAGGTAAAAAGGAATCTTAATGAGCATATTTGTGATAGGGTTTTTTTGGTTTTTCTTTTTCCTTTTTTTTTTTTTTTTTTGGAGGGGGGAAGTGGGACCTGTTTTATTGGATATTTTAATAACCTAAGAGGCATTTAAATATGAAGATATTCTTGTCTAAAATATAAAAGGGAGAAGGACAAGAAGAAGATAAACAGTAATCAAGTAAAAGGAAACATTACAATTATCAATTTCTTCTGCCTAACATTTCCCCAGTTACGACTGAAGTTATTATTCTGATAAGAGCACAGTAATTTCTATTCAAAGCAAATTTCAGGACTCTCAGAAGTAACAGAGCTGGCCTTAGCTTTTTGCCATCCTTTCCCGTGGCCTTAGAAGACTCAGAGCAGGTCACTTTGTGAGAAATGCTTCTCTTCTTCCAAGGTGGGGACATGATTTTAGCTCTTGGGAGGAAAAAATGCAGTGTGCATCTCCTCATTCCCTGGGAACATTTTTCCCTTCTCATTGTTATTTGCCACATGGGGAAAGAACTAGCAATTTTTCAGTACAGATATAATTGCAGTTTTGGTTTTGATTTGTATTACCTGGAAATCAAACTGGAGCCTCCAAAGGGCAGGAGGGCCCACATGGCAGCTCTCTGGAGTCTCAGTGGCTACAGAGTGTCTGTCTATATGGAAAATATTTTTTAAAACATGCTTGCTATGAGGACTAAATGGCAACATGGGATGTCTGCCAATAACCTCAAATCTGTAGTGAGAAATAATTCAGTCTGCTTGCAAGATGAGTTCCAGCCTTCCTCTCCTGTATAGACTGTTGATTTCTCTGTGATTTGCTAAGGGTAGGTACAAAACATATTTTAGTATTAAGACAACACCTTCCGCTTTAATCATGGTTCTCAAAGTAAATTGCTACCATTTTACTCACTGGCTCCCCATCACCTTTCAGGCTTACTTTTAAACTTAGTACACTGTGGTAAGTGTAGGTCTCCATCGCTGGTGGTAGCTTTCAGAATCAGTCTTTGCTAGATTTAGTTTCTTCTCTCCATATATCATCAAGTAGCTTGAAGCCAATTCATTACCAGGAGGCTGGTGTGTGTCCTTGATGAGTTTTTCCAGCTTATCTAAGTCACTGAAATAGTCGAGCAATGAGCACTTAAACAAAGAAGTCCATAAGTATCAAGCCAAGTTTCAGCTGATGGTAAGTGAAGATGCAAGTGACATTTACCACTTGCTTCTTATCAACCCCTGCAACAGAGATGACAGAACAACTCCTTGAGAAAGCCCTCACTGTTCTCACCAAAAGCAAACATGGAACTACTGATGTTAGGCACAGGAGATGTTTATCTGTTGTAACAATGTAGGTTTACACACCTGTAGTCCAAAATACATTTGAATGTTGTTTTTAGTTGCATGTGGAGCAGATGTGGCTGCAACTTTCAGACAAGCCATGTTGAATGGTGATGTGACATCATGGTGTGATGGAAAGATGATCCTCAAAGGAGCTGTAGAGTTGCCCAACACAGCATTTAGTATGGGAAAGGAATAAATGTCTAACCTGTGCACATGCTACAGATTTGCATTGCTAAGGTGCTGGCACGTCACATCTCCTTGGACTCAGCAATGAAGGTTTAAAGCCTGGCACCAGTATTTCATCAGTCAAGTTAGGAACTTGCCTCCACTCCCTTCTCATTAGTCCCTGCTGTTAGTTGTGTCTCTAGTCACATCCTTAGTTTGTACAGTACATGACAGTGATTTTATGTGTTTGCACAAAATGCAGCTTTCAGGTGTAAGCAGTGAGGGTTAAGCTGGCCTGACTGTGGGCTGCTGCCCCAAGGAGTGGCTCCACTCCCCTTACCCTTGTCCACAGAGCAAGACCTCTTGCTCCAGCTGCTTCCTCTGCACAGGCACTGCTGTGTGTTCAGCCCCACGGTGTGCTGCTTCTGGGAGTTCAGCAAGCAAAGCATGGACTGCAGAGCTGTTTGGCCTGAGTTGGCTGCTCCCATGGTCACAGCAGTGCTGGTTGTAGGGAAAGGGCTGGAGAAGTGTTACTGGGGAGATGAAGGGTAGACATACCCTTTTTGTTTCATCCCAGGGGATTCAGGATTAAATGTCACCCTCCTGGAAAGCAGATAGCATCTCATCCACGGTGAGCACATGGGCTGCCCACAGAGAAAATCACTAACCCAGTTGCTATTCTCTATGTTTATGGTCAGGAAAGCCTGGAGTTCACTGGCCATACAACTGGTGATGCCAGGCGGTGTCTGGCCTATGCCAGGGGATATCCACGTTCTTAAAGGCAGGTTGTAAGAGACAACAATCCCATAGTTTGCATGATAAAAATGCATCATCAGCTGCAGGTAACACTCTGATGTCTGCATCTGTACAACCTGCAAAGAGAGAAGGAGTCTGCAGGAATGGGAGCATCCCCAGGGCAGCATCCCTGTTCTGTGCCTTGCCTAAGGAGCTGGAAAGCAATGAAGGTGTTTGAGTTCAATATTAACTGCTCAGACTTTCCAGACTCTGGCTGTGGCTCTTTGGAGCTGAGACAGGCCCCGAAAGCATTTCAGCTGGATGAAATAAAGAGAGCAGCAACTGGAGCCAAGCCAGGATGCAGTTAGCTGAGAGAGAGCTCTTCCTTTTTGTTTTTATAAATTTGTTTCAAGACTGTTTTATTAAGCTTATTCTTTCTTCACAGAACACTGGTCTAGTTTTCAGAAGAGTTTCAGGCTGACTGGCAAACTGCTCTGCCTGTGAGGCAATGTTGATCCCAAAGTCCTGCCTGCTCCTGTGGAGCCCAGCAGCTAAACTAAAGGCTGGAGTGCTGAGGAGATTGGGGGATCTCCCCTTTGAGATGCCCAGGGACTAGCTCATCTCTTGGAGACAAGCTCTCAGATTCACTGAGTGGCCTTTTACAGAGTCTCCTCAAATATGTAACAACTGGGCACAAGGGAGGACCTGTAGCAAAAGCCAAGCAGACTCAGAGTTAGGGTACTATAACTGTAGCATTGCCATGGTTGAGTTCCCTGAAATATAATAAAGGAAGGTTTCCTAAAAACCCTGCAAAACCTGCCTTTCTTCTGTGCTTTAATGGCTGCTGTGGGCTGCAGAAACACCTCCCTGGGCACACCTGGATGCGGGGAATCCCCAGGAGGTTTGGGGTCATCCATTGGCACAGTCAGACAGAAACTGTGGAGCCAGAGAACACCTGCAGCCTCCCAACAGCCAGACTGAGAAAAAGGAAGCTCCTGGTGAAATAGCAGCTGCTGTTCCTAGAGCATGCTGCATGGAAAATAAAATAGCTGTGATGAGAAAATTAGAGGCCAGAGTGAGGATGCAAAGCAATGTTGATATCAAAGAGCTACAGACTGAAAAATATAAGTTTGAAAAAAAAGAGTAGAGGACAAAGTGATATTCAAAGGGGGAGAAACAAGACATTCTTGTGTGCTAAAAACAGTGTGCAAGGGAAGCCTTGATTTTAGGTACAGAACACAGGAAAAATATAACTGTAGGGAATGAGTTTAGGTACAGAGTGAAAATATGAACACCATTTTCTTAGAGGTCTTCCCTCTGAGGTCAGGAGAAGCACTGGGCAGATGGGACTGTGGTGCTGTTGTTGGGGGCATGTGTCCCTCTGTATCCATCATAATCAGGGCTTTGGAGGCTGATCCTACAAGCTGCTCAGTGCTCCCAGTGTCACCAGACATCACAGCCACAGGAGCAAAGAGAAATGCATAGGAGGTCCAGGATCAGGCACCATAAAAGCAGGGATAAGGATTTTTGGGAGCCTCACTGTAGGGCAGAGAACATATATGTTGGTTAACAAGAGGTTATTTAAATCTGCATTGAGACCATGAACAAAATGCCAGAGGTGAGGATATGGAGTGTGGTACAAGCGAGGAGACTTAAGTGAATTGCATTGATGCAACTTGAATCAATTTGTATTTGATTTGGTCAACAAGCCCAAAGCTTGTATAGATATTTGTATTTCAGAGGGATAATGGATTATTCCAAGTTAGGTCAAATGAGAAAGGAATTAACTTCAGCTGAGATCAGACAGGTGCTCACAATTGGGATGGACTTGTTTGTGTAGCTGCTGCCCCTCTGCTTAAAGGACTAAGTGTGGGTGCTCAGTTAATTCCTGCTCCTCAGCTGATGGACCGCAACCTCAAGCTGAGGACAAACTGCTTGTGAACAGGTGTGCAAGCTCTTTGCCTCTTAGGCTGACAGTGTCAACCACTCTCAAACCAATTCTTTCTTGGAAAGAATTTTCAAAGCATTTTAAATTTTGCTGTTGCTTGATTGCATCAGCTTAAAATTTCAGTCAAACTGGTGGAAATTCATCTGTAGTCTGATCCTTAAACAATATGGTTCTTGAAAATTAAACTGGCCTCAGACTAAAGAGAAATGAATAGGAGAGGAAAAAAGGTTTATCCTATACAGAAATCTTGAGAGTGACTGTGATTTTCAAGTTTAACCTAACACTGTGCCACTCATAGCAAAGCAGATATTCTTCCTTTACACAGAAATAAATTTGATCAGTAGCTAAGCTGTTAATTCAGTATTACTCAGCTAGATGTGAGGTTTTTATAACATTACCAGTTTATTAATAGTCAAACCCTGAAACTTTACATTAGTGTCAGGGATGTGGGGGAGAAGCAGAATGAAAAATGGAAGAAGATGATACTATTTGCCCAGGGCAGATGATTAAAGAGCAATCTACTTTAACAGTGACACCTTTATATAATTTCTCCCGTCTACCATTGCCACAGTTTTGCACACCTCAGGGGAAGAGTTGGCACTCTTAGCAGAACTCCTAAATGGGTTCTTGTTTCTGTGAAATACTCCTATTATATTTTTTCAAAAAAAATTTATTTTTTCTTTTTCTGGAAAGCAACAAGTAAAACCACCTTTAGACTTCACAGAACAACACAGTGAAGTCAGTCCTGTGGCTGGCAGCAGGGAGTTGAATGCTGGGGCACAGCCACTCCTTTTCTGCTCCTGGGCAGCAGAGTGCTTGCAATGCTTTGGCAAGATGACTATCCTTACTTTGATTTTTCATACATGTTAATATATTACATGTGTTTTCTTAAAGATACCATCAGCTTCTCTTTCCTGCTTATTTAGTCAGCAAACCTTTCTGCATCTGAGATAAGAAGAACTTTTAATTTTCAGGTATCTGTAAGTTAATGTCTGTTACTCTATTATTTTACATTTAAAAAGCCTAAGCTCCTCACAGTAGTTTGTACAAACACTTCCTATAAAAATGTGTCTGAAATTAAACATATACTCTTGGGATAACCTGTGTGCAACTCCTTCTGTCAGTGTTAACTACTGGTTTCTGAAATTCAGCATGACTGTACTATCCTGCCAGCCTTTGCAGCTTTACAAGATTCCCCCAACACCATTGACATCACGTAACCACATCAGGGACATTGAATATGTATGTGATGGAGGCTGTTTCTCAGGCCACCTTTCAAGACATATGGGTTTTTTTGGCTTGTGTCTTTCATGCCAGTGGTGTCTTCCTGGCGATGCCAGTTCTTTGCTCTTCTTGAAGGGTGATTGCTGAGTTCCCACTGACCTCCACAGGATGGTGAAAAGGTTTTGCAGGAAACCCCAAGATAAGCACAGTCATTCTGAGGAAACCCTTTGCTAGTGCAGTACAACACAGGTATAAATAACGAACCATGGGATTTATCCAAGGACTGAGTTTGAAAATTAGTATTAGTCTATCAGGTTTGTGTGTTTGCAAGTGTTCTGGTTTGTTTCCACCTTTATTTCTGTTATCACATTAATTACAGAATCTGTTATGGAAAATATTTGAAAAAGTAAGCCTTAAAACTGGGAATAAATTTTAACTGCAGCAATTTACTTAAGGACTGACTTTCTCTACAAATGTGCTTGTTTTGTGTACTTTGTATTTTATGGTCCTGGCCTGTGGCAAGGATGGGTCTGTCAAAGGCACTGGAGATCTATGGCTGGATATAGGACAGAATTTCAGATACCTGGACCCATGAAACAGCATCACCAATGCCTCACTTAAAACATACAGACGGAATAACCTCATGAGCATTTTCTCAGAAATGTGGCCTTAAAACTGCCAGGTTTCATTCGTAACCTTTGTTTTGCATTTCATAACAATAATGTGCTCTTTACTCCTTGTTGTTGTGACCAGGATACACGATGTCTGAAAGATGCACATTGATAGATTCCTGTTTTTAGCTTTTTTTGTCTGCCTGCCTGGAAATTTTACAAGAGTGCCCATTGCCTTGATACCTAAAAACAGTGTTCTTTTAACTGTCATCTTTTGTCTCTGCTATTAACCTTTGGGTTAGAGATAACACTTTGGATAAATATAAAGTTAGCTTGCACAAGGAGTATATATCAGTCCATGCCTTCTCTTTCCAAGGTTTAGGCAGAGGTATCAGATGTATGGGATGAACTCACTGGCAATTCTTAATGTTGATGTGGCCATTTCTTGCTTTTTCTGTTGAACAAAATTTAATTGTGTAGCATTTATTTGTCTTGCAGGGAGCTACTTTCAGGAATATCTGATACCACTCCTAGATCTAATCTATAAAACTTAGACCTGAACTGTAAGGCTAAACATTTATGAGGTAAAATCTAGATAAGAATTTCTGAGGTAGTAATGAAAAGACAAAGCTAAAATGCTGTTATTAACCTACCTTTTCATGTCAATACATTTTCAAACAAGCCTTATGGCTTTGCTAATGGAAAATTGTCTTTGTGTTCTCAAATCTGCCTTAAGGTCTTAAATTCAGTCCAGGCTGATGTGACCAAAAGTCATCACCCATTTGACTGTTCTTTGATCAGCTACAAAATTCAGAGCTGCAGGGGTCAGCTGTTTGGCTGTCTGTCATAATTGGCATCCGTGTTGAAAGTTTTAACAACTCCTCTGGAGAGGGAGCTGTGGGTGCTGAATTCAAAGCTCTCTCAGCTTCAGTGTCATCACTCACATCTGCAGAGCTGCCTGTCAGTCTCTAATGTACACCCTATTTTTTTTTTTACAGTGGTTGTATCACATCTGTCTGCCTAATCTGGGATTAGGGAAAACCATTATTCACTTCTAATCCCTGAGGAGGCACATGCTGGGGAGCTGAGGGTTTGAGAGGGCTCCTACAGAGACCACATCTCCCAAGAGATCCCAAGAGAAGGTAAAGCAGAGTTCAGGTCTGCAGGGGCACATAAATGATCAGCACATGATGAACAGATTAGGAGAAATAAACTCCTGGTGGGTCACCTGAAGTGGGGCAACAGTTGGCCAAAATGTTCCACAAAGGCTTTGAATATGACTTTTTAGGAGGTCTCAGGGAAAAAAACTAGTCCAAGTGAGTTTACTGAGGGTGGAATAAAGTAAAATACTTCAATGTTTTCCATTGCACTGGGAAGAAGAAGGTTCTCTGAGGAGTCGCTCTCTACACTCTCTGTTTTCAGTATTATTGATCAGAGGTGAATGTTGAAAATCAATATGTTGACAGAATGGACAGGAGCAGATTTTGAATGTGACTATTGCAAATTTTTTCCTTGACTGTTTGTCTTACAGAAAAGTAGAAAATGATAAAGTGGTATAAAAGTTTTCAAAATCTGATAGATATGCAGGTTAGTAGACAAATTGCAGAAAATTGTTTTCATGCTTTGAAGATGAGGAGTTTCTCTTTGACAAAAGAATAAATAATCTTTTATTTTGTATTTTCTTCAAGTTGTTTCAGTATGGGATTTAGAAAAATATGCATAGAAAAACTAGAATATTAGAAAAGTGATACTTGAGGTGTTTAATTATCTTTCACCCTGGAGTGCTCTTTTTATGTATACCAGATTTGAACAGAATTTCTTTTATTAAAATACTCCCAGTATCAGAAAATGAAGCCTGCTGAGTAAAAAGATCCTTCTGACATGTACAGAACTTCTGAAGAGCCTTTTACATGAAATTTGGCATATTTAGACCTTTCCTCTGAACATATTGAAAAAATAGTTAACTTTGTCAGTGATGGGAGGTGATAATACTTTAAATAAATCATGTGGAGCTACCACAGCTACTTCTTAACCAGGTGTGTGGGCAGTTGTCTCTCTGAAGCCAATATTGAAAAAGGGAGAGAAAAGTGGCAAGGCTTGTAATACTTGATTGCATCACTTAAAAAATGAGACTTGCTTTTTTTCATTGCCATTGAATCTCTGTCCTATCCTCTCTGTCAATTAACATGTAATATGTAAAAAAAGAAAAACCCATCCAAGGGAGGAAGGAAAGTGAACTTTTCCCAAAATATTTCAGGTTATTTTGACACATGAGAGCTGGTGAAGAATCAAATTTTGTTGCTGAGTTGATGGGCTGGACTGTAACAGCTGCTAGCTGGAAACAACTGGCTTACTTTTCAGATCTCCCAGCATATTTGTCTTAGAAATACAACCTCTTGCATTTGCTTTGACTGACCATTCATGTGGAATGGCCAGAAAAGCTGGCACCCAAAGCCACAAGACAAGTCAACCTGGTCTGCTTTCCCAGGTAAGATGTCACAGCTCAGTCACAAAATCATGGCTAATTAAAAAAAAAAAAAAAAAAAAAAAAAAAGGGAAAAAAAGGAAAAGAAAAAAGCCAGTTCAACACAAAAATCCTCAGCTTTGAGTGTCTAAACTACAAGCTGCTACAAGCTGTACCAAGGCACTAGAGGATTATGTCCTTTCTCTTGTCTCTGTTTCTCTACCCCTGCACTCTTTGGCATTGGTTCATGGCTCATATTAACTGCTCTGTAGTTGAGTTGTTGTCAGCTTGTGTTTTCTAAAGAGAGATCAGAGACTCTGCAACATTCTGCTGTCCCAGTCTGGTATTTTAAGGGTAGGACTGGGCTAACCCTTTGCTTCTGTGTGAGGTCAAGCTGAGGAAGATGCTAGAATTTCCTTTCATTTTCCCTGGAGTAGATAAAATTCTTGTTCTTGGAGGGACAAAAAAATAGTCTAGCAGTGAATGCCCTTAATGGTTCACCTGACAGCTGTAGCTTATGTACCCTTCTTTGCAACAGGTACCCCCACCCAGTGGAAAAGCTGCTCAGCCCTGTGAGCACATGTGGAGTACTTCAAATAAATGAAATTTTGTCCCCCGCAGTTTGCTGAGGTTTTGCCAGCGAACAGAGCCTGGAGAAGGTTCTGCTCATTCGAATAGGAAGTCTGATTTCTCTTAGCAGAAATGGTTGGAAGAATGCTGCTGTTATTAACAGGGAGAAGCAGAGGGAACAAGATTTATTTTGGTTTTAGGATCAGAGTTTGGATTATTCCTAATGGAGCCATAGACACATAACTTCTCTTCTGGCAACTCAGACACTCTCCACAACAATCTAGTAAAACCAAAATGTATTTGTGACTAGGACAAAGCAGCTGGTTATGTTGGTTCTGCTTCTGAGAGCACACCTCGTGTTGGCTCTACCATTGTCTTCAAAACATGGGTACCCCACGGGGGAAAGGAGGGAGTGGGCTGAGCTGCAGCTCACACTGCTGCTTATTGTTCCTCTGAGGGGGTTAAGAAAAGGCTCAGCTGGTAGTTTGCTAAGTCAGGAGCAGAAGCAATGGACTAAGTGCTTCTGCTTTTAATAAGGGGCAGAAGTCAATTAGAGCACCACGCAGGAGCAAGGCTAACTGGGGCAGGAGAGTCATGCCAGGTCTTTGCCAGTTCTCCCCTTTGTTCAGCACAGTTATATATTCAGCTGTATATATAGTTATATTTGTATATTCAATATCCTGAATGTAGGCCATGCTGTGGAGGAAAACTACCTTGAGCCTGAGGTTTAAAAGCAAACTCCCATCTGAATGATTCAAATACAAAAGACCTCCTAATTTTTATCAGGAATGCATTTTTATTTCTTTCCATGGCTGTATAACACACAGAGGGTGAGGGAGCTCTTTGTTCTCTCTCTCAAGGGTGCTGCACACCTGCACAATGCTGAACTACCTTGGCTCACTGTACTGACATTAAGGAAACCAAGCTTTGTCTGCAGACTATGAGGAGTTCCATCTGCCAAGAACCATGAGAGTCAAGTTGTGAGGGCAGAAAACTAAGGTTTTAAGGTGGGGTGTTGGTTTGTCTGACTGAATTAGGTATAACTCTAACTGGCAAAGAAACCAGAGCAGCACCATAAATATCTCAGTCTTATGATGATCAATATTGCAAAAGGACAATGCAAGTCCTGAAGCTGGGAATGAGGAGCACTCAGGTCTTTCAGCTCTGCTCCTTCTGGGAGGACACTGATATCTCTATGTCAATATGTACCTCCTTTGAAAATATATGAATGCTTATTATTATCAATATTACCACATCAGGTGCTGCAGAAACCAGTGGATATCAGAATCCAGTGTGGATATCAACAATGTACATGTACATTTACATATTTGGTCTGATGATTTCCACATTAGATCCTGCCTGTGTGCTCAGAAAAGCCTTGGTGAGCAGCCTGAGGGAGGAGTGGTGGCCAAGGCTGTCCTCCCACAAGTGCTGGGCTCTCTCATAGAGGACTTGGCCTCATGATGGGGACATGAACTATCCAGCTTGTCAAGATGGTGGAGGACAGGAAGGAAGAGTCATCTGAGTCTCCTGTGATTACTTCTTTTGTATATTTCTGGATGCTTTTTAGTTTTTCTCTTATAACTGCAACTGACTGAGGTTAAACAGACACTGGATTTGCTGGGAGGTGTTGACTTCTACAAACAGGAGAAATGATGTCATATCCAAAGGGTGCATATCTGAGGCTCCCCAGGATCCCAGCCAGGCCTGGTTTCCCCTTCAGGCAGTGTCCGTGCTGCATGAGGGGGCATCACCTGGGATAGGAGAAGAACTGTCTCCTCCAGCCTCCCTGTGGGCTGGGACTGTTTTGCTTTGTCCTGCTCCAGCTTTTGAGCAGAGATTTGCAGAGGAGGTGACCCATGCCCGTGGCTCTGCTGGTGGCAACACAACCATAGAGAAGTGAAAGGGGGAATTGGATGGCATGGGAAGTGTCATGCTCTCCCCAAAATCCAGTGTCCATGAGTATGGATGCCTGCATCCCCCAAGGGCACTGCCCTGTAGCAAGGATACAGCCCATAATGGGAAAATTGGAGCTTAAGTATTTCCTCAGCAGGACCTTTAATGAGCCCAGCATGGAAGGAGATGATAGACTTGCATTTTTGCCCTGCTGTGGTGTTCTTATGCTGGAAGAGAATCCCAAAGGTGTCTCACAGGCCAGCTGGCCCCTTGTCTTCCACCAGTCCTGATTGCCAACAAAGCCCTGTGTGAAGGTGCAGCAACACAACTGTCTGCACCCTCACCGGATGCTTAGAGATGCACAGGGATGATGGAAGAAACAAAGCCAGAGCAGGAATAAATAATTCATAGAAATCTGGAATGGTTTGGATTTGAAGGGAGCTTAAAGATCGTGTGGTTCCAACTCCCCTGCCATAGGCAGGGAAACCTTCCACAAGATCTGGTTGCTCAAAGCCCCATCCAGCCTTACCTTGAACACTTACGGGGATGGGTCATCCACAGTTTCTCTGGGTGACCTGCTCCAGTGGTTCATCAGCCTCACAGTAAAGAATTTCATGCTAATATCATATATAAATTTACCCTCTTTCAGTTTCCAGACAATCCTTAGCAAAAATGACAAAGAGTGGCACAGGGAGCCTCTGCACATCACATGTGCCCTCCACCCCTGCAGCCCTGTCTCCTTGAAGCTGTCAAGCTGAGGCTTGGCTGGTTTCTGTGCTGCTCCACTGCTCTTTGCTGAAGGGTGGCCTCCTCCAACGAGCAATCAGTCAATGGTAAATGATAAGGGAAGGCCGCTGAGGCTTCACTAACTGCATTCATTACAAACGTTGTAATTGTAAAGATTTGCTATAATTCAGTTAGCTGCCCTAAAACCCTTGGCAAGCCACATTATTGAAATGATTATTGTTACAAGATTGTTGTAAATTGGAGTCAATCATCCAGACGTGAAATTGTCTTTTTTGTATCTGCATGGTAGGGAACAGTCTGACTCCTTTTATTTCTTTAAATTAAAATCTCCTGCTTATTGTACCTGTAGTACTGTTGGACAATGGGATCCCTCTCAAAAAAATGCAAACAAAACTTCTCATCTCCTCAACAGAGGTACCCTGAGTCCTTCTAATCTGACAGCTCACACTATTACTCCCAGTAGGATTTTTGGTGCAGCAGAAAAACAGCTGTCAGGGATCACATAAGTACAGCTGGCTCTCCTTTGCAGTTCAGCTGCGTTGGACCAGATCTTCTCCACCTGTGTCCTGTGGGAATGACTGCAAAGCAAGAAAACTGGCCAAGGAAAAACATATGTGGACATTTCCACACACACATCAAATGAACATACCATGGAAGAGTAATTAATAAATATTCAAAGTTTTAGCTGATCTTTGCTTGTTGTAAATTGATGAGCTGCTCTGACAGCCTTGAGCAAGATGGCCTGCTAATTTTAAGAATTCAGATTTGAAGTGGTGGAGAAGCACTGGACTAGCCCATCTGTTGTAACTCTGAAAATCTTGACTCCTGCCTGGTATTTGTTGCAATCTGTGGAAACATGTGATCCTTACTGCTGCTGCTGCAGGTCCCACTGTGCCCCTCTGATGCTCAAACTGCCTTAACTGTCCTGCAGGGAAGCTTGTGCATATTTAGGATATGTCAGCTCTTATGGGGATAGGCAGGTGGATGTCTGGAGATTATTCTGGACATTACAAATGCCAGTACAAGGATGGGAGTAGCTGCACCTCCTAAAGAGTTGTTCTACATAAACTGGCTAAGAGTTAGGACTTTTTCTAAGGACTAGGTCAGTAGCTGTGACAGGCTTGGTATGAATATTCCATGGAAGCATTTCCTTTGCTTGACCAGAGGACCAGATGTGTAAGTGGCAGGTAAAATACAGTCCAGCATAGTTGTTGGCAGTAGCTGGTTTGGTGTTTATGAGTCTTCCCTGAGTGAGCTGCCAGCTCAGCCTAAAAGAAAAGCCGTGCCTATGCTCTGGCTGAGTGTGTACCCCATAGGAGCTGGGGAGTGTGAAAGGAAGAGGACTTTTTATCAGTGGGTACCTCTTTAGACTGCATGGCCAGACTCTTGTCTAAACATGGATAGGTGTCTTTAATCCTGTATTTGTACCAAAAGAATATGATTAAAAAGAATCAACCTCTTGTAAACCCCCTGTCAAGTGATAGCACTTGGTGCTCCTGTGGAACTTGTGGAAACAGGCACTTCAGCTATTCCTTGCAAAACTCTTAAAATTATTCACCTCCTAAGCAAAGGTTCTTGTTTTGGAGCTGAAAACATAGTTGGACTCCAGGAGCCATGAAGAACACAGTGGGGAAGAGGTCAAACCTGACTGTGTTCTGCTCTCAGAGACATGTTCTTCCTGTTTCCTGGCTTCTATGGAAGCAAAAGTGCCTCAGAGCCCTCCTTTATCTCTGCCTGGTGCAGGGTAACCAGGCAGGGCAGGAAAATCTTGAGTGGGAGAAGGGGAAAACCCCAGTGCTTTTGCTATGAGTGTGTGTGGTCTACCAGCCTGTGCTGGTAGCACTGCAAGGTGCCTCAACAGGGATCACCCCATGGCTCTTTCTAGGCAGGTGACCTCCTCACTTGAGGTGGAGTGGCACAAAGGAAATATGTTTTACCCATTTCTCTCACCTCTGGAGCAAAGGGAAAATATTTTGGGACACTCCACCACCTTTTCTCTTTTTGACTGACAAAAGCACAGATTGCCCCCTACAACCTGTTTCCACACAGAGCCAGATAAAGCATGGGTGGCTGTGACAGACACCTCAGTGATTGTTTTTGGCTATTTTCTTTCTTATTTTCTTTTCTTTTCTTATCTTTTTTTTTTTTTTTTAAATTTCCCTTTATTGTCCCTGGTTGTAGCCTGTCATCCCACAGTGTGCTGTGCTATGTTAGGAGCATACAACCTACCAGATGAGGCAGAGGCTTCAGCCTTAATTGTTTGACTCTTTCCTGCTCTCAGAGTCACTCACAAAAGTTTGTTGGTGTGTGATTGTCATGAGTCCTTCATACCACTTCAGCTTTCAGAAGCATCACTCCAGCACTGCCTACCATGCCTCTCCTATCTCACACAGGTGACTTGATTGTGGGGGCAGTGCAAGGTATTGAAAGGAAATTCACTGGAAAATAAATTATTTTCTTCCTAAACAGAAAAATTGTCAAAACTTCAGGAAGAAAATACCAGATCAAGTCTATGGAATCAACTCCTACCTGGAGCTTGGGAGCCAGTTGTGGAATTTTAATCATATGAGCCCATGCAATTGTATATTGTATTTTTCTTTTGGCTTCAAATTTTTGTATTCAGCTGAAACTGATGCTATTGTTGAATCAATGATCAAAATATCTTATGTCCAACCCACTACCTCCCCTGGGGAGAAAGAATCATCAAATGCCTTGCAGAAGAATTTGGGGTAAAGCTGAAAATGAAAAGTTACTGATTTCAAAGTGGGCAGTTAGAGTGCTGGTCAAATTGAGAGCTTGATGCATTACTGAGCTGAATATAAAGTTTTTCTTTTGTGTCGGCTTCTTTTTTCCCCTTCTGAATCAAAATGTTTCAAAGGCATTTAAATAAAATTGAAGTGATATAATTAGTACAAGCCCATGAGGAGTGATTGAATTAGTAAGTATGGCCAGTGCTATGGGTACATAATGGAAGCCTTCAGTTTTTATTAATTCCATGTTTGAAAATCTGGATTAAACAGCCAAACTAATAAGTCAAAGCACTGATGTAAGATCCAAAGGACAACGGTGTTGTCACTTTGTGTAGCAGGGCACCAATTCAGTACTTAATTAGTACAAGAGCTGTAATAACATGGTTTATGTTTAATTAATAAGACTCCTAACTAGTCATGAAACTTTTAAGAGCTTTTGGTGCTGTGAAATTGTTGTAGTTTACATCCAGTGTGCTACAAAGCCTCAGATCTCTGCAGGCCATGTGTGATGTTGGGTTAGTAATTTTATGTGGGCAAAGATTTCACTGTGCAGCGAGGGAATGAGGCTTTGTCTCCTGGGGAGGTGAACTTTCACACCTGGGAGGCAAAGAAAAAGGGCTGGAGTCCCATGAACCTTGATGGTGGAGAAAGACTCATGTGCCACGGGCACTTCATGCAAGACAGAAAAGCTGGGTTATCCCAGAAAAAGGAAAAAGGGTGAAGAAATACTTGTGTTAGAACTGAGTGTGAGCAACATTGATTAGGAAGCTCTTCTGAATTTTGGCTGATGGTTTGTGTCCCCTTTTAATGTGAGTGTTGCCCTGGGCCTGAGGGATGTTGTATAAGTGGTAGGGGGGGGCGAGGCTTTCCTCTCGGAGGCATCCCACTCTGATGGGGAAGGTTTCCAGCTGGAGGGCAGTGCCACTGGATAGCACAGGTTCATCAGCATATCACAGAAGTAAAAATTGTATTTGAGGGAGTTTTACCATCCATGTTGTTAAAAAGGCTGGAATTCATCTTGGATTTTCTTTCCCCTAGGAGAAGCAGGGCAAAATGTGGAAAACTTGGGAAGTCAAAATGAAATGGTCAAAACACTTGATGATGTGGTCATTAGTTCCCACTGTCCTCTTCTTACTGACTCCAACAAGCACTCAGACTGATTGTCCCGAGAAAGGGCTCTCTTGGCACTTTATAGATTTTCCAGGCAGAAGTTTTCTGTATCAAAAGAACAGTGTTCAGTTTAAGGTTCTAGCCATATACCAGAATTTATAATCCTTCTCATTTAAAGCAGTTAATCTAAATTTGATCCCAGTCTCGTGCAATAAAAATATAATTAGAGGTGAATGCAAAAATTATTGAACAAATATAATAAAAAGGTAATTACAATATTCAGATATAAAAATGCAAGAAACTAATGCTAGACCTAGACTCTTAAAATATTCCTACAGCAAATATATTTAATCATGCAGATGCCATTCTCTTTTTTACCTTTTGCCCAGACCTGCATGAAATGCTGTTAAATCAGGGATACATTCTGAGTATTTTTCCTCTAATACTTACTAAGATTCATAGAAAGGATAATTTGATATTAGCATAGGCTTCTCTTCGTTTTTCCTAGAATTGGCATACTCAGGGTAGCGGTGCACTCTATGAAGAGAACATCTTGTTTGACATTTCTTCATGGATTTTTCTTTCCCAGTGAATATATCTAATCTCTTTTTCTAAAGCTCGTATAAGTTTTAGGCACTCTCAGTGTCCTGTTAGAAAGGACTCCAAGGCTTATTTCTGTGAACTACCAGCTCTGGTTTTCTATATTAACCTGATGTCTGCAAGTTTCATTTTGTGCCCTTACTGGTGTTACAGACAGTGGAAATCACTCTCTTTCCCCTTTTTTGTTCCTTCCTATTCACAGAAAATGTTTTCAGAAGAACAGTCATGTCGAATTGATTACTCTGCAGGAGATCACTCTTCACTATAAGATTAATGGGAATAATGTTGTAGGGAAAATGCCTATCTATAAGGCTGGAGTTGGAAAGATCCTATAGCCAGAGATTGTGTTGTATGGTGACCAGGAGACTTCAGAGGAGGAGGAGCTGAACAACTGACTCTCGGAAAAGTGTTAGCTTCAAACTACAAAGATGTTGAAAGGAGATGTGAAGGGAAAGCCTCCATAAGGTTGTTGCTAAGTTGGAAACCACTGTGATCATAAAGTAGTTTAACAATCAATTTGACAAATAAAAACATTTATTTTCAATATTTTGTGAACTTGTGAGCTTTTGTGAATATCCATTATGTCATGTAGCTTGAGGGCAACATTTAATTTGAGGTACATTTTAATTTGCACCATATTGTTCATCTGAAATGCAATGTCATTAGCAGGTGTGCTGTAGTGAATCTTCTGAGTCTTGTGGCTCCGATCAACTGTGGAGTGGGCTGTGAATGGTGATTAATGAAGATACTGATCCTATTGTTTCAGCGAGCTAAAGTGAGAATTTTTTTTAATCCTTTATAAAAACAAAATCAAGCAGAAGTTAAGCCAGGCACTTCTTTGTGTGTATGAGACACAGCAAATAGGATAAAAGCTATTTGTGGATTGAGTGGGGTTTGTTGTTTAACACCTGCACATTCTCTAATGGCAGTTGCTGCTGCTCAGTCAATGCACTGGACTGGTTTGGTTTGCTGGCTTGTGGCTTTGCTTTGTGGAAACATTGTCATGGATGAAAGGAGTGCATCAGAGTGAAGCTGAAGGTGGGCCAGAGGTCTTGAAGCTAAATAAAAGATCTCCTAAAGGCTGAAGTCTCAGATTCTAGAGAATTACATTCTGGCTTGCTTACAGGTGCTAGGTCGTTAAAAGCCCTTGGAGTGGTTTGTGCCACCACTGACCAGTGCTGCTAACTCTGATTTCTGAGCTGTGCTTCAGTCAGCTCTGGGATCAGCGGCCTTCCTGGACAACAATCTTGGATAAACAGGAATTTCTCTCCTGTCAAAACTATGCCTTGGCATAGCAGTTGTTTGCTCAAGAAGGGACCACTGCTGAGGGAATAGAATCTCCCTCCTTTTGTTCCTTCTCTGTAGTGTCCATGTTAAAGATGTGACACAAATGCTGATTTTGGAGGATTTTGACTAAAATGCTGGCCCAACTGGAATCAATGGCAGCATTCCCACAGACTTCAAAGGGCCAGAGTCTTGTCCTTTACCCTTGGATTCCCAGCCTCCTCATGCTGGAGACAATGTTTGCTCAATCATCAAATGTGATATATATGTATGATCCTAATGGGAAAAAAACCCCAAACCAAACAAGTTTAAGAGAGATTGCAGTGGCTTAGGAATGCCTGGAGATGTGAGGGATGGAGTCTTCTCTCAGGACTAGAGCCAGCTGGCCTCCAGACACAGGCAATTGGAGTGACTCAATTAGTAATGTCATGATAAATGCAGAGAAATAGTAAAAAGAAATGTCCCAAAGCTTGGACTACTATAAAATGCAATAATAAACTCAACTTTTGTCTGCCAGAAATCAAACTGACACAATTTAGGAAGAAATATGCTGGGATTCTGGTCCTCTGCTGCCCCTCCCCTCCCTCCAGCCTCCCTTTTTTATCTTTGATTTTTCTATCTGGCTCATCTAGTTGAAATTTGAACTGAGTCTGACTTCAAGTTCATTTCAGTTTTTTGCGGAATATTTTACATATTAATCTCTCTGTCTGACATCTCTGCAAGATTGTGAAATCCCTAAACCATGGTTTGTCCTTGTTGCCAGAATGAAAACATAAATTATAAGTGTACCATTACCCCTTCAGTTGTTGCAGCACATCTACTTGTGGTCTCCATGACCTGGGAAAGAATTATATGCACTGGCTGAATTTTTTAGCAGATATAATAGCAGACAAACTTTGGCAAACATGACTAACAGCTGAAAAATGTAGTGTGCTAACAAACTTTACTAAGTCCTTGTTAGAGATGGACTTGAATGAAAACTTTCTGACTTCATCACACCATGAAGTATGGTGGGAATTGGGAGTCCAGGCATCGTGTCAGCCCATCTCTCAGTAAAAGATTGAACCAAATGCAAAAAGCTCAAGGCCTATTAGTTAAGAGGCCCATCAGACATGGAAACCAGAATAGTGTAATCTGCAGGAAAAAAGCTTCCTTTGTTTTGAAGTGTGCAAAGTCAAAAGGCAGCTAAGGAAATAAATGTATTGCAGAGGTGTTTTATTGCCTTTTTAGATTATTTCTGTGGAGTGTATTTTATGAGCCTTGGCCATATTTTTACATTACCTGTGAATAAAGCTCTCATTGTTCAAAGGGTGTCATCTGATGACTCATGAATTTCTTCAAATGCTGCTTAAAACCCCCCTCACATGACATTGAGAATGCTGCTATGTGTGTAGCTACAGGCCTACAGAAAAATGAGCCACTCCTGAGCTTGATCAGTTACTGGACTGGGGAGTCTCAGACAATTCAAGATTGATGGACACAGGGAAGAAGTGAGAGTGTAGCATCATCTCTGCTCCTCATGGAAAATAAATCTCCTTGATTTTGTGTCACAAATGCTGATTCTGTATTTCCAACTCAGGACTTCACTCTAGAGGTATGAGTTGAATTTAAAGTGAGTCTAAGTTATTTTTTAATGAATGTCTGCTTTCTCCCTCCTTGAGTCTATGCCAGAGCAGACATGCCTGGCACAGAGCTAACAGATAGCAGGGAAGTCAAAAGGATGCTTAGCTGGGCAAACAACTGCTTTACATGATTTACATAATTTTCTAGGTCAATCTGGATGAAGCAAGTCTTTCTAAGCAATCTTCTCTAGGACCTTCACGGTGGTGTGTCCAGGAGGCTCTCAGATGTGCTGTCTGTCTGCAGCCCAGACAATGCTGCTTCTGAGGGAAGTGCCCTTCCCAGCCAGGTGAGTGTCTGTAGTCCAAAGCTGCAGCTGGAGTTGCTCTTGGAAAGTTGATCCTGATGCAGAAGCACTTTATAAACCAGCTGTGGCTTAACTTACATTCTGTAAATACTTCCATTTGTATCATTGAATTGGCAAAAATGTTAAAACAGCCCAAATAGTGTCACCCCTCCCCCAAGGAGCATTTGGTCATCTTGTAGATCAGATTTTGTTGTAACTAACCAAAACTGTGCCTAGGACACATGTGGCAGAATTACCTGGATGTGGATTATTGGATCTGTCCATTTTTCTTCCTGTGGCTTGCTGTTTCATCATCTAATATCTTATGGGCATTTTAGAAATACGGCACATCATTCTCTGGTTAAAACTAGCTGAAGTGAGGAGAGCATGTCGATATCTACTAAAAGATATTGGAAAAAGGTATTTTCATAAAATGTTTTCAACTCTTAAGGAATATCTTTACATTCAGTATCAACACCTGAGGAATGTACCCTGCTTGGGGAAGCAACAAATGGCTCAGTTTGTGGAAATCTGAATGCATGTGTGTAACTAAGGTCTTGAAAGTGGGATTTTGTAGCCATGATGGTATGGGGGAACAAGTTGCTCTGGCTACTGTGACTGACTGTGCCAAGGGACAAGGCCTTTTACTGTGTTTCCTACCTCTACATATCTGTGGAGCATCAAGTTCTCCAGACTTGTTGACTGTGCCAATGTTTGAACCAGATCTCTTGGGAACTGGGAGGTGTGTGAGAGCCAAGGGCAGTGCTTCTCTGTGCCTGCTGGGAGATGCTCATGCATTTTGCATAACAGGGCAGAGGAGATCATGTAAGACGTGCTCACATCTGGCCTGAAATGAGGTCTGGACAGAGCAAGTCCAAGAAGGCCAATTCAGGGAGCTTGAGCTGCATTCCCCTTGCAAGGAGTTTTGTCATGATAACATATCTCACAACGTGCCATCTCTAGGAGGCTTTGCTGCATCTCCTATTTGCATTCCACAGGTTTTGCTGCTGTAGGGCCACACTCAGGCAGATGGTTACTGAACGCCTGGAAGCACAAGTGAGGAACTGGAGAGGCGAGCTCATCCCATTCCAGAGAAAAAAAGCATCCTCTCTGACAGCAGGGCCTTCAGGAAAACTTGGCATTTTCTGCAAAACACAGAAATATTGCGAGGAAAAGGGAGGGTGGGCAATCCCATTATAATTCTGTCTTGCCTCAGAAATGGGGAGCAAGGAGACAACTTTAAGTGGTTCCTCTGCGAGCTGGATAAGGTGATGTGTGTTCTGACCGTAGAGGCCTAAATATCTGATCAAAATGTAGTTGTACACATTCAGGATGACCAGATTTTCAGAGGAACTGAGAAGTCATAAATGCCTTTGAAGCCAATGGGATTTCTGAGACCTTTGGAAGCAAAGCATTATAGAACTGAGATATGCTTTAATATACAAAACCAAAAAATATGCAAAAATGCCCACTTCATAACCTCAGGTACCGGACAATTTTAAATGCAACATACTAAGAAAAGATAAAAATGAACACAGTGCACAATAACTTCACTTACAATATTTAGTGAAAATATTGATTTTTCTGTCCCAAATACTGCAACTCTAATAAGGACACCAAACTATGAGCAACTGATATCCAAATCAATGCATTGACTAAAGAGTGAATCTCCAAATTACTTAACAACTCAAAGTTAGTGTATTTTTCCCATGTAACCTTTCATATTATTAAGAGGCAAACAGACTCCTAGTTACTCATGTGGATGCAACAACCAACCAGTCAATAGTGAAATATCCCTATAGGTCTGCATATGCTCTCTTACAATATGTTTGATTGATAAGCCTGCAAAGCTTCTTTAATTTAAAAGGGCAACATTTGATCAAATCCTTCTCTGTTTAATGTCCCCATGTAATTTTCCCCTGTGCCTGCCTGCCATCTGTATCCCTGCACCCTCTAAACTGGGAGCAGCCTTGTGCCCTGTTCTGGTGGCTCCCCCAGCCACAGCCCAGCGCTGTATCTCTGCCCCAACATGAACAGGGGTCCTTTTCCTTGGCAGTGCTTCCCTCTCCACAGCTGGGATAGCAGGGATACAAGGTAGAATGGAGTGTGCTGTTTGTTTGCTGGGTGGATGTTCAGAGGGTCCCAAGGATGTCTGAGCACAGGACACAGCTGTCATTCATTTCTGTGCATGGCTGGAAAGTCCTATTTTCACCTTCTCTCTGGCCACCACATACCTGTTTTACCACCACATTATGCATGAAGAAAGAAGCCCTATGAGCTGTACCACCAGTTCACCAAGTACTTAAATGATAAACCATCCCATGAAGTACCTGTATGTTTGTGCATCTGCTTCTTCCACAAATGTTATTGAATGTGTCAGTCAGTGCCCTTCTGACAGTGATTTTGATACAGACAGACACATTTCCACACCTAGCAGTGAAACAGATGCTTTGTTTTACCCTCCTTTTCTGCAGGAAAAGTTCTGAGCCACCACTGTCATACTGTGCAGTGTGGAGCTGACCACAGGCTGGAGTAGGAAGGTCAATGAGTAACTCCTCTGAAGACAACCCTAGCATGATTCACATTATGTAGGATATTGGAAGGAAAGGATATGAAATCTAACCTGCCTGATTCTAGGCACTGAATGGTAGGGAACTAGCTACTGATTCCCAGAATTTCCTTTTTAAGTTGTGAAAATGGAGTGTTCTCTAAAAATGTAACTTTTCTGCTGTTGTGGACACTAGAGGTGGCTGAAATACAGCCTTAACTACTTTATTTCAAAGAGAACACAGGAAGCATCAGGTGGCAGTGACCTTACATGACTGATGATCTGAGCTACATTTTTCATTAATGTAACTCCTGGCCTCCAGCCCCAAATGCTGGAGAGGAAACAACAGACCTCAAATCATTCTACAGAGGCTAAGGGGTTACACAGCGGTAATATGGGAAAATCAAACCAAACTAACTCTTTATCCAGCTAAAATCCCTGCTGGAGTTTAGCTACAGATTTCATTGTTCTGCCTAATGGGATTAAGACACACACTGAGGGGCTCCCATTCTCCAGTATTGCTGCCTTATTCCTTTAAGTGCTGGCCAATTTCAGAGCCAGGAACATTCACGAAAGGGTGCAAGTACCAAATGACAAATGCTTTCCATTTTTGATGATTGACTCTGAAGAAGTCTGATTTGGACACTTGTTAATGAAGTGAAATCATCTACTATGGAAGTCAGTGCTCTGGGAAACTTGGAGATGATCTCCATGCTTGGCAGCATTCCCCTTTTAAGTTCCAGCTAGTGGCTTTTTTTTCTACTCTCCTTAGTTAGAAATTAGGGTTTCTACATTCAACATTTCTACATTGAACTACTTTCAATCTCAAAAGAAATTCTGGCTTTTTTACCAGCTAAGGAAATACTGGAGCATCAGTTCAGACAGTGATGTTGTAAGTGTGCAGAAGGGTCAGCAGCTCCCTGGGAGCAGAGAGCCCCAGGGGTCTCCATGGGGGCCCACAGAGTCTCACCGGCCAAGGCCCATCTCACCACCCCCTGCAAGAGAGCAGAGGAGAGATCACATGTTCAACCAAGTTTTCAGATTACCATGCAAGCTCATGGTGATGGGGCAGGTTCAAGGTCAAGCCAGGAAATCAATCCATGGGTCAGGTCCAGTGAATGGCAGACAGGCCCACAAAGACAAGGGAGGACCAAGGTCAGCATGGAAAGTCAGTCCCTTAGATGGGGACTGATGGGTAAAGACATGGTTTTGGCTATATATTAAGAGTTTTTACAAATTGTAGATTTTTAAATCATAGAAACAAACAGCCAGTACTGTTTGAAAAGTTAATGTTTTGTTTCTTTGTTGGCGGATCCAGCTTGCACCATGACATTGCTTGATAGCCCTGGGTTAAGTTTTGCTGTGCTAGTCACAATGATAGCATGGGCCAAAGAGATGCTCTTTGCCCCAGAGACTTGAGGTAGGGACCAGTGTTTGTATTTTTAGTTTCAGGAGGCAGGCACAAGGGTACCAGTGCTCTGATTTCCCTGAGACACTCAGCAGTGCATGATACAGCAAAACAGAAAACTTCCAGAGACAGAAAATTGCCCTATCTAATTTAGCTGGTACATGTACAATCTCTTCAAAGAAGAGCTTTAGTCTATTAGATTCATCTGTAGTTTTGCTCAAGCCACTAAATTGTAAGGGGGTTAAGCTGCAGACAAACAGTGATTCAATTTTATGACCAGACTGAAAACACCAATAAATCTGCTGCTCCTGTGTGCTAACTGTCCTGTGTGCCCAAGTGCAGGAGGCTTTAATTGGTGTAATAGCTCCAGGTCTGGACTTATGTACATGCACATCAGATCACTCCTTTTAAACCACAAAGCAAGTGCTATTGAAATAATTATTGTATTAGCATCATCATCTTTCTATATGGAAACATGGAGCATATGGCAAGCTCAACAGATGCCTAGAGCCACCATCCAGATAATGTTATTAAAAACAACAAAGAAAGAAAAGCCATTAGATTTTTGGCATATTAGCTGAGAACACTCAGGAGGCTGAACTGGAGACTGCTGTCGTATTTGTCATCCTGCTGATTGCCTAATATAAAACACAGAATGCCAGTGAAGTGTGAGAAAAGCGAGATATTGTGGAAGACCAAAACCTGAGCACTGGGACTAAGGAATTACAAGCAGTGACCTACAGCAAATATGCAACAAAAGTGCAAAACCCCAGTTTTTTGCTGCCAAGGGACAGGCTGTTGACTGGGAACAGAGCTTCAGATTTCTCTGAGTGATTAGAAATTCACAGTGTTGTGGATGCCATGTCCTAAAAGTCCTGGAGGAAGAATATGGGCTTGGCGGTTGCCAGCTGATTCATGGGGAGCAGCTGCAGAGAAAATGCCTCTTCCTGCCCTCCCAGATGGATGAAAACTGTCATGAAAGAGCCCCTACCAAGGAGAGTTGGACTTCAGCCTCCAAGCAGATTTGTGTGGAGATACTCTAAGTCCCCAGATGGGAAAGAAACCACTTCCCAAACTTCCTGAATATCCTGTTCAAAGGAAAGGCTTCTCCCTGTGAGAATTGTTCAGGGTAATGTAGGGCACTGGGGAGAGAGACTTTCTGCTCTCCTAGACCAGGAGCTGCTGCCTGCATCTGCTGGCTTAAAATAGCTGCAAGATTGGCTTTTCTGAATGAGAGAGTCTCCTACTGTTCCAAAGGTGGGGAAAGAGGAAGGGAAAGGGAGTTACAAAGAGGAGCTCAAGATGGGGAATAACATGTGAATTAATGTCTTTTTAAGAACAGAGCATATGCTTGAGCTGGATGCTTTTTTATTTATTTATTTTTATGGAGGTTCTAGAATGAGGACATTCTTGATTACTTTTGTTGGTCTCTAATATCCCCAAGCAGTGCTTTCTGGCAAACAGAGGAACTACAGGGAAATACCTTTCTTGCTATAGAAACACCATGGTGATTTACATCAGCTTGAGGAGCACTGCCTATGCAAGTTCTTTGCTTTGTAAGCAGCAGTAATACAATTTTTTTTTTCTTTTGGATAGGGAATGCTTGTGGTACACAACATGGTGCTTCAGACATTGCCCATCTTTCTTAGGATTTTTGGGTAGTTCACTGGGTATTCAATGGCAACACATAGATAGCTGGGACTGAGGGGAGAGCAGCTGCCTCCAGTTTTGAAATGTGAATGGATTTGGGTTGCAAGCAAAATTAGGAAGAATTATGAAAATGTTCTTAATTAATCTCTCTCAGGAGAGCTACATGAGTAAGAGAAAGGAATATATGTGTCTGTGAGAGGGAGAACATATTGCTCCTTTAGTCCCATCTATTACTGCCCAAAACTTGTAGGCAACTGTTACATGCGTCCTCTGTGACTGCTTTTGGGAGGCATAAGAGGAGGTAAGGACGCAGAATTACTCAGATAATTGACTGTGTGGCATATGGGTGGAGAGTTTACAGAGTTTGTGCAAGACTGTGGGCAAGTGGGGGTTGCTGGAGCATGAAACAGGACTGACCAGGAGCACCAGGTCATCACAGACCCCATCAGGTACACTCATGCTCTCGATACGATATGCATTGTAACTCATTGGGCCATAGTAAGCGTCTGACTCACTGTTAATTTGCTTTTCCTCTGTCTGATTGTCTAAATAACATGCAGTTTTAAGACATACAACAGCTAATTAGGAGACATTTTCTGGAAGGGAGCCACAGCTGCATGATGTGAAATTCCTGCAATCAGTGAAAGAACGTAAGGGGCTTGTTTACACACTTCAAATGTCCAAATTCAGCTGCACTGTCACAAATGGCTGAACTTGTGGTATTCTTTTCTTTCTTCATGGTATTTCTCCAAGAACTTGTAATGCTGACTGTAATACTAGTCATTAGGCTGCTCTTGAAGTATGGTTTGTGTGCACAAGAGCTTGACCATTTTTTCTGAGAGTAGCTGTTGTTTGAATAAAACATGTTGTTACACATTACCTGCAAAATTTGTTTCTTGTCCTTAATATTTTCTCCCAGTGATATTGCCAGTGTGATTTCTAGAGCTTCTTCAGGTTTCCATAGGTTTTCACACCCTCAAATCTGCCTCAAATCTGTCATTGGTTTTGGTGCATGTTCCCTTACTCCCTTACAATTCTTAAATGATTTGAAGAACGTTTTAGGGACATCTCTAGTTGTTTACACCCATGTCATTTATTATTAGCAAATTATAATTTTTTAGTACTTTTTTCCTACTTCTAGATGTGTACAAAACCCAAATCACTAGCATTATTTTAAGTGTACACTGAACTCATATTACAGAAACAAATAGAAGGATAGAATTACTTATGGCATATATTCATTATTACATGCTATATAATGTTAGTGTATGAATTAATGTATAATATGGATGCTGTGCAGTTGTGCAGTTCAGTGTGTCACGTGCTGTATACAGGACTTGCAATCCAACAAAACCAGAAAAGTAGCTTCAATGAACTATGAAAACCATATTTTCAACTTAATTTTTCCCTTTTCTTGGTTGCATTTTTGGAGCTGCAACCCTAAAAGCCATGACAAAGTCTTCATCATAAAGGGTGACCTTTTTCAAGATAGAGATCCTGTGTGGTATGTGCTTTATCCATGGCTAAACGGCTTATGCATTTATTAGCACCTTTAGATTCAGAGCCTGCCCACTTGGTGCTAACAGAGGAATATTTTGCCTTGTCAGTGGGTGCTATAGCACATTCCAGAAAATTCCATAAAACCTGTGAAGAAAATGTATCATAGGTTTAAGACACATGAACCTTAAATGGCTTGGAAAAGTGTTAGATAAAGTTTGAGAAGGGCAGGCTTACACATTACAAATATTGACTAGATAAAGGACAAGTCTCAGCAAATAAAACTTGATAAAGTCGATTGAACACTTCCTATTATGTGTAGATTAAGTGCTGTCTTCCCAGTTTAAAGGGTTTTATTTGGCACCTGCTGCCGTAAAGAAGGTTCCTATGATCCTCTGGGGTACTAGGAGCAGAATTTAATTGCAGCAGGGAGATGGTAATTCTCAGGCTGTCACAGAAAAGTAGACTCTAGTGGGACAGGGATTAGGAAAAAAGCATACAAGAAACCTCCACAAACAGATCAGAAGCTGGCCTGGAAATCTGAAGGGCCATATCAAACTTCTTTACTTAAATTACCAAGTTTGTCGGGAAGTAATTACAGTGTGAAGATGGAGACTCCACTAAGGCTGGTAAAAAACTAAGCTCTGAAACAGATAAGTCGAATAGCTGCGTGAGTCCTTAAAGCTATTTAAGAAACAGAAGGTGGATCTCAATATCCATATTTAAGGATTAATCATCTGCAGCTGGTGTGAAACATTCACAAGTGAGCATAAAAGTAAGCCTTCAGGCCTTCTGGTAAGGAGATAATCGGCTGGTTATGACAGTGCTGTGACAACAGTGAAGTTCCATGCTCTTCAGGACCTCAGTAGATGGCATGGCCATCCCAGCAGGACAGTCCTGTGCATGTTGTGTTGGGGGTTATGCTGCTTCCAGGATATTAAGTGTAACTGAGCTTTCACAGACATGTTTTCATTAAGGCAGTTTCTAAGATAGTAGCTCATTTTTTGCCTAGCAATAGGAGTCAGAAGATAATTGCTGGTTAGTAAATAGCAGAATACAATTGAGCTGACTGTCTAAAAATAAAAAAAACACCAAACAAAACTCAGTAGACCAGTGATTCCACAAAATAGGAATATGGGCAGGAAAGCATGTGCTGACATCACTGTGATCACAAGTTAAAAAGACACAGCACAGAGGTGAACAGCATCTATAAACTTTCCCAGGCCTGGCACTGGTCAGTAGATCTACCCTGATTTAGGCCATCTGAGAGCCTGGCCCATGGGATATAACTGTAGTGGTTGTTGCTAGTTCTGTGACTGAAGCTGAAATTCAGTTCAAGGTGACCAGGAAAAACTTGTCCATGTCAGTAAACCAAATAGTCATAGAAATCTATGTAATTTTTGAACTAACTGAACTGTTGTGCAAATCTAACTATCTTCTTCATCTATTCCTATTACCTTTGTACCGTGAGGAATTCAGCTCTGGGAATTCTGTTTTGATTCCTTTTGACTTTTTTATCTTGAGTGTTTAGTTGTTTTATACCCTGCACCAGAAGTACATAGAGTTCAGGGGCAATTTTATTCTTCCTGGGGTTACTATATGGTGTGTGTAGAGGAGTGTAAATATATTTTGGCTTGGATAGGTGTATAGTTCGGAGGGTAAGGAACTGGCTGGATCACCAGGCCAAAGAGTAGTGGGGAATGGAGTGAAATCCAGTTGACAGCCAGTCACCAGTGGGGTTCCCCAAGGCTAAGTATTGGGGACAGTTCTATTTAATATCTTTATGAATTATCTGGATGAAGGGATTTTGTGCACCCTCAGTCAGTTTGCAGATGACACCAAGCTGAACAGGAGTGTTGATGTGCTGGAGGGTGGGAAGGCTCTGCAGAGGCATCTGGACAGGCTGGATCAGTGGCCAAGGACAATGGTGTGAGGTTGAACCAGGTAAAATTCTGGGTCCTGTGCTTGGGTCACAACAACCCTAGACAATACTCCAGGCTTGGGACAGAGTGGCTGGAAAGCTGCCTGGTGGAAAAGGATCTGGGAGTGCTGGTCAACAATTGGCTGAACCTGAGCCAGTGTGTGCCCAGGTCGATAAAAAGGTCAATTTCATCCTGGCTTGTGTCAGCAATAGTGTGGCCAGCAGGACCAGGGCAGTGGTTGCCCCCCTGTACTCCACAGTGGTGAGGCCACACTTCAAATCCTGGGTTCAGTTTTAGGTCCCTTATGACAAGTAAGACACTGAAGCACTGGAATGTTTCCAGAGAAGGGCAACAGAGCTGGGGAAGGGTCCAGAGTTCATGGCGAGCAGCTGACAGAGCTGAGGGTGTTCAGCCTGGAGAAAAGGGAACTCAGGGCTGACCTCATCACTCTCTGCAACTGCCTGAAAGGAGGTTGTAGCCAGGTGGGGGTCAGTCTCTTCTCCCAGGAAACCAGTGATAGGACAAGAGGATACAGTCTCAGGTTCTGTCAGGAAACATTTCTGCACCCAAAGGGTTTTTGGGCACTGGAACAGGCTGCCCAGGGAAGTGGAGGAGCACCATTCCTGGAGGTGTTTAAAAGATGTGTAGATGTGGAGTTTAGGGTCATGGTTTAGTGGTGGACTTGGCAGTACTGGGTTAATGGTTGGACTCGATGGCCTTAAAGGTCTTTTCCAACCTAAATGATTCTATGATTCTATGATTTTCACTTGTGAAATTGCAACATATTCTTCACCAGAACAAAAAAAGTAACTATAATACTTCTAAAATCTGCTGCTCTTTGTAAACACAGGTATGTGCATGGAAGTAAGTAAGACTCAGACCTGAGCTCTTGATGGATTCTCTGATGCCCAGTAAAGGTTGAGTTCATTCTGTCTCCTCTCTTGGCCCACCTTTTTTCACAAAGCTTTTCGGAACTCTGTGTCAGTGGAATTCTTCCACTTCTGTCAAATGTGACAGTGACTATGAAACAAGGGATCCAAAAGTATATGGGAATAGAGGCAGCAAGCATGGTTACACAAGCTTAAAAATGATGTCGAAAATAATTTGCTGCTACAACACTATATGACTACTTAACATCCTGGAGCCATCTTCTACATAGTGAAGAGATCCCAGAGAAAGAAAAGAATGAGGTATAGAAAAGGAGTTAAAAAACCTCTCTGAACTACTAATGAGCTAAGGAAAAAATTATCTAATACCTGGAGAGCTTCTCTCTTCTTCCCCCTTCACATCTTGTTTTGATGTTGCTCTTCTATCTGAGCAGCAGTTTTGAGATAAATGAGTGTTTAACAAACCACGTTATATAAAAAACCCAATTAATAATGCAGGAACACAGAACATACAGACAGTAGGCTCTAAACATCAAATTAATAAATTACCAAGTAGTAAAAGTAGAGTTTTGTTGAAAAAACCCAGACACTTGATAGGTAGGTGTGCTATATGAGAATAGCTATCTATAGCCAAATAGTTTGTTGGCTATCCCTGCTCATGAACCATGTAGTGTAAGTAGAAAAAAAAAAATTGTGGATGAATTTTTACAGTTGTTCTGACAAGGCACTCTGATGACTTGTACCAACCACTTTTTAGGCAAAAAAATACACTGAATATGCCAGGGATAGACAATTTTCTGTGTTACTAGCACACAGTGTTAATGAAAAACCCCTGCAGAAATCTTACCCTTCAATGTAGTGTCAGAGTCCTGAGACACTAAAATATCTTAATTTAGGAGTTACTAATAGGATTTGTTTCCTACATTGAGATTTAGCCTTTCTCATTCCTATCAACTTGCCTGACCATCTGGACTCTTGGCTGGGCCTGGCCACCATCTCCAGGTTTGCCTTGTGGTGGGATGTACTCTGGCTGATAAAGCCCTGTGGGTCCCTGTCCTGAAGACAGTCCTGCTGTGCCACCCTTCTGCAGGTAGTGGCAGGGGAGTAACCCACACTGAACTTGCAAGGTTTGCTCTAGGGAACATTCCCACTCCTCTTGTTTTTTCTTTAGTTCCCATGGTGCCAAAGGAACACCCTTCTAGGGTATTGCACAACGGGAAGTGCTTTGATCTTGGTGACATGAACTGATTTCTTTGGTTGTTGCATTTACAAACACTAAATGAAGCTCTGGCAGCTTGGTTAGATGTGTAATATCGAGCACGGAGTGGATCACAGCTGTTAGATTGACAAAAAACAATTAAACTATTTTTAATTGTCATCCTGCAATTCCATTTAGGTAGTTTCAGAATGGGTATCCTATTTGGCAAGAGTTCATTTTTCAGCATAATGTGACATGGAATTGTAAATATTTTGGCTTGACTGTGGAGCTAAGGATGAGAACTATACAGTATAGGTCCAAAGTCTGAGTTCTAGGACATACCCACTGCTCATCTGCTTCCTAGAGGAAGTTGTGACAGCCATTGGACAATGCCTCTGTCTTTTCATAGAATCATAGAGTGGTTTGGGTTGGAAGAGAGCTTAAAGATCATCTCATTCCAATGCCAACACCATGAGCAGGGACACCTTCTACTAGACCAGGTTGCTCAGAGCCCCATTCAACTAGTCCTTGAACCCTTCAAGGGATGGGGCATCAATGACTTCTCTGGGAGACTTGTTCCAGTGGCTCACCATCCTCACATGGAAGAATTTCTCAGGGTATCTAACCTAAGTTAGTCCTCTTTCAGTTTGAACCCATTGTCCTATTGCTACAGTTCCTGTTTCTTTTAATCTGATGTTGTCCTGCAGTTGATCATTCAAAGTTGCAGATTCGGGACAGACTCCTTTTCCTCTTTGAAGTGTCCGGGGCTCCCATGTGGCCTGACACAGAGAACCAGGTTTTCTTTCCAGAATTTAGTAGCCACATAGCATATCTGGACATATAAATGTTTGTGGCTTCTTTTGCCAGACAAAAATTATAGTGGGGGTGCTGTTAAAGGATGAGTGTTACAAGTGGGTCTTGCTTCAACACCTGCAGTGATAGAGCTGTCTCAAAGGTCCTGCACAAGCTGCCTGCAGACTCTGGAAGGCATGGTGACATTACTACATTGGTTTCCATTGCCATGCTTTACTTAAATAAATACAAAAGAACAACCAAGCTGGGAATGACTCTCACAGTTCCTGAAGCAGGACCCTGTAATGGCAGTTGCCAGTGTCTGTGTTACATAGCCTGTCTAGGAGCTGGTCCCTTTCTCCTTTTAGTTCACCTCAGCTTTTCAATTTGCCACTGAATTTAATAGGCTCACTTTCTTAGAATTTTTAAGATCTGACCTTAAAATCACTTACGTTATTACTATAGTTCACTGACATGCAAGTTGATGTGGTTGCTATGGATTTATGCAAAGGGCAGGGTGATCTTACTGCTATGTCTTTTAAAGTGATCAGCAGTACTTGATCTGTTCTACACTTACAATGTGGATATTTAGAAACAGCTGAAAAGAGATACAGGAGAATAAACATGCAGAACAAACCGACAGAGCAGTCCCAACATGTCCTTCAATATAGCTGAGCAGTCTGCAGATGATTCAAGTGTTCACAGAGTGTCTCCTGCCCTGAACAAAGGGATTGCAAAGGGTCATGATCCAGTTCCCTAGTCCTGATGGCCCCACTATTCCTAATACAAGCTAGGGTGCTGTTGGCCTTCTTCCTCACGTGGCCCACTGCTGGCTCTTGTTCAGCTGCTGTCATCCAGCACCCTCAGGTCTTTTTCCACCAGACAGATTTCCAGCCACTCTTGCCCAATCCTGGAGCTTTTGCCTGAGTTTGCTGTGACCCAAGTGCAAAATCTGGCATTTGGCCTTATTGAACCTCATACCATTGGCCTCAACCCATCAATCCAGTCTGTCCAGAGCCCTCTACAGACCCTCCCTCCAGCAGATGAGCATCCCTGCCCAACTTGGTGTCATCTGTGAATTAGCTGAGAGTGCCCCTTTCCAGATCATTAATAAAGATATTAAACAGGTCTGGCCCAAGTCCCGAGCCCTGGGTGACCCCACTCGTGATGGCAGCCAGCTGGATGTAACTCCACTCCTCAGCACTCTTTAAGCCCAGCCATCCAGCCAGTTTTGTACCCCAGCTGGGCACCGTGGGATGATCTGTGGGTGAGATACCCCTGTGGCCATGAGGAGCACCTGCCAGAAAACCTCCTCTCCCTCCTGACTAGACCCACAGAAGCCAGATCCTTGCTTCTTACACAGCCTCTACACCTGCTCCCAGCTGTGATGCTCCCCTTGCCAAGAGGCATGGGAGGGATTTAACCCTTGTAAATATGTCTGTATTAAGAAAGCCTGTGTCTGTGGGTGTTTGGGCAAGACTGTGTTGGAGGGTGGCTCCATCTCCCCGTTGTTAAGAGAGAGTTACAATTTACTTTTGCAGTGGTTACACTCAGATGCTCAGCACCTCCCTGTCTTCTCCTGGTGTTCTTGACATCTCCTCCTCCCTCCATCCATTTCCATGCCTTGGAACACCTCTGAAGTTGCTTCAAAAGATGTTACTGGAATCAGCAGTTCTTTTAGGGGTTCTTGCTGCTTGTCCTTGAGCTGTTCCTTTTAGGAGGGTGGTCCCATTAAGTGAACTCCAAAGGCCTGTGGAGGCCATCGCATTACCTAATTCTGACCATCAGATCCTGACCCACAGCTGGAGACTCATCCACCTCTGGACACATCCTGATGGCTGCTGGAAGACGACCTTAAGCACACAGACCTCCTGCTTTTCTTCCTGTACTCCTCTTCCAAAGTGGGAGCATTGCCTGTGTCTCCCAGGCAGCTGAGAAGGTCACTCCTGGTACAGGCAAATCTGTGTCTCTGGCCCAGGTGTCCAGGCTTGGCAGCCCTGGAGCTGCAGGGGAGGCCTGTGTAAGAAAAGGCAAAATGCTGCTCTGCAGAGTGAGGAGTGAGAAGTGTGAGGAACAGCCCTGCAATCAGCAACATGAGAGGAGGAAGAGGAGAAGGAGAAGAAGGAGAAGAATGAAGGGTTGCAGATAACAGAGCAAGGATCCACATCACTGGTCACAGAGGTCCCCACACTGGAGCACCTGGACATTTCCTGAAGAAAACTTTGTCCATGCAGAACCCCCACAACAGCAGGTTTATCCAGAAGGACTGCAGCCCTTGTAAGGAGCCCCAAGACAGAGCAGAGGACAAGTGTGAGGAGGATGGAGCAGCAGGGAGCAGCTGGCAGACTATTCCCATGCATCCTGTTGCTGGATCCCAGGGAGAAGAGATCAGCACCTCCTTCTTCACTTTCCCTCCTCAAGAAGATGCAAAGAGCAGTGAGATTGCCCCAGAACCTCCTTTTCTCCAGGGTGAACAATCTCAGCTTCCTCAGTTTCTCCTCATAAAAAAAGAGTGGCCCCAAGTCTGAGTCCCAGGGAACCCCACTGGCGACGAGCTGGCACCTGGATGTGAGTCCATTCCCCACCACTCTCTCCACTGGGCTGTCCAGCCAGTTTTTTACCCAGCAAAGAGCACACATATCCAAGCCATGAGCAGCCAGTTCCTCCAGGAGAATTCTGTGGAAAATGGTGTCAAAGGCTTTACTAAACTCCAGGTAGGCATCATCCACAGCCTTTTCCTCATCAACTATTGGGTCACCTTGTCTTAGAAGGAGATCAGGTTGGTCAGTCAGGACCTGTCTTTCAGAAACCCCTGCTGGCTGCGTCTGATCCACGGGCTGTCCTGTATGTGCCACTCAAGATGAGCTGCTCCATGACCTTCCTGGCACCAGGGTCAGGCTGACAGGTCTGTATTTCCCCTTGCTGTCCAGTTCTGAATACCAGAGACTCTTGTATGTTCTCCTGGATCCAGCTCCAAACAGTGCCTGCAGAGGTGCAGGGGATTGTGTGCATTATGTGCTGTCCCAGATGCTTTCCATTTCCCATCTGTCCCATGGTTCTTCCACTAAGATGTTATGTTTTCTGTATATTGACAGAAGTGTTGTATTGCACACCCATCACCCAATTAATTTTTCAGCTGGAGGGCTGATTATAGGCTTTTATTTCAAAATAGACAGCAGTGTTTTAGGGCAGAAGACCATATGGTCCAACAAAGCCTATTCTTGTAAGGTTTTAAAAATAGCTCTATTGTTCATATGTAATTACACAGAACCTTTCAAACTCCCTCTCTTGGAAAATCATGTCCAGTCACTCTCTTTTTACACATCCAGTGTTGACTTTGAATATTTATTTTGCACTACAGCCATGTTTTAAAATTGGCATTGTGTCAACACAATGTAATGTGTTTGCTGTGAGGGCAGGGAGTGTTCTGCATCACTCTGTTTCTCTTTTACTCCAAAGTCTTCTTTACCTGTTGCAATCTCTTTATTCAATAAGCCAGAGGCCACATTAGGCACATATTTTCCCTTGAGTCATGGTCTCTTAACCCAGCATTGGCTGTGGTCTTCATGCTACCAATCCTTCCCTACTGAGTAAAGGTGGGGAGATAAACATCACTTAGCTAATGTGCTTTGTGATCTTGTCAGTCCTTGTGACAAGATAACTAACACTGTGTTATTTTGCATGTCTGTATTACACGTCAAAAATAAAGTTAAAATAGCTTGAAAAGTTTAATTTGAATCTTCCAGCACCAGAAAATTGAGCATGAAGACTGAATGTTATGCTTTCGAGAATATACTGGATTCTACTTTGCATTACTATTCAAAATACATGCAGCAACATCCAGTAGACTTCATCACAGTTGCAATGAAGATGGTGGAAATTTTGCCCCATCTGAAGGTGCTAAAGGCAGGCTTGGTGGATAAAAAAATCATACAGTTTTTATCATACATAGCAGACCATCTGCTAATAATTCATAGGAATCAGAGAACGAGAAATTATTAGAAAGGTTGCACGGGGTTTTTTGTTTTGTTTTGTTTTTTACTTATTTAAATTCAATATATTATACAAAAGAGATTTAAGTGCCTTCATGGCATTAATTAAAAATGTTAGTAACTTCACAGAGACCGAACTTCAGAAAGCTCACTTCTTTGAAAGATTCTATCAGAGTAAAAATAAATTCTTTATACTTAAAAAGGAGAGCATAATAAAATCCATAAGGATATTGCCTTGCCTAAAGGCAATTGTGAGTGGTAATCTTCTGTTGATTCTGTTGGTGCCAGTATTTCACTTGGGGACTCAATGATAGGGAGTGGGAAGGAAATTATTTGTTTTATCCCAGAGGAGGTTTTGAGATACTTATTTTTTTTCCTTGTGCAGCAGAGAGAAAACTGATATCCTGAAAGTTTTCAGGACTGGTAATCTGAAAATTATGAATCATTTAATTTTCAAGTACCTTTTTAGAGGAAATTAGTAGGAATTATTGAACAGAAGTGTGGCAAATTAGAAAAACTCCCAAAGTTCATATTTTTAATTTTGTGTCCTAAAACTGTGAAAGGGACATCTCCTATTGGAAAAGGTGATTTATAAATAAATTTCAATCAAAATTTAGGCTCAAATAATTTATCACAGTGTCCTAGTTTAGCAGGTGGGACCAGTTGGCACTGTGTGGGGGTGATCAAGGCTGTGTATTCTACCCCCTCTATT
>JAWWEV010000001.1:112822988-112843964 GCA_035583235.1 Hafferia zeledoni
ACATATCCTGATATGTCTGGCCCATATGTCAAATAAATAGCCTTAACTCTATTTGCAGTTTTGCTATAAAAACAACTTTGTCTTTAAGTATGTATTTGCTCCAATTTTTGACGAAAAAACACTTGTTGCATGTACATCATACTATTGGACCACTGTATATTTAAAAGAAGGCAATTCAGAAAATAGAGCAGAAAAATGACTATGTGCTGCTTTTAATTAATGAATATAAGCCATCTGCTCCATGCCTGTGAACAGGAACAAGGCAAATAACTTTATGAAAAGAGCTTTATCTCAGCAATTACTGCAACCTTAGTTCTAGTTTACAGTGCACCTATTTCAAAGTATTAAAGGGTTACACTTTCTGAAACTTATTTTGACAAGAATGAATATTTGCAGTTATGACTGTATAAAGCAAGTACCTTAGATAAGCTAATGAGTACTCATACTTCACATTTAAATTTTTAAAAAATACAAAATAGGAGAATAATTTGTGTTGTGCTACAGGAACAGGAATTAAGGGATGTGTGTCTGTCCAGATGACTGGAGAAATTCATTTAATATCACTCTCACACAGAAATATATATACACTGATGAATAATACGTACTAACAAATGTTTTGTCATTGCAAAATACAAATACTTGTCTGTTCTGTGTTTTATTAGAATGCCAAGTTCTTTCTGTGGCATGAGGTAAGACACCTAAGAAAACAGTTTGGGCAGTTTAGTGTTAAATCAGTGTAGAAATGATGCTTTTAAGACTCCAGAAGTGTCTGCCTTCCCCTTAACCCCAAGCCAGGCCTGCTGCTGCACAGATACACAGGGAGATTCATCTTCCTAAACTGGAATTCTGCAGCCACAGGGTTGCTGAGGCAGAAAAGCACCTCTGGACATCACCTGGTCCAGTCCCTTGCTCAGAGCTGGATGAACCAGAGTGGGGATGTGCCCAGTCATATTTTGAATATCTCCAAGGATGGAGACTCCACAACTTGCCTGGGCAACATTCTCCAGTGTTTGATCACATTCACAGTAAGAAAGTATTTTCTTACGTTTAAATGAAATTTCCCTAATTCCAAATTGGGCTTGCTGCCTCTGAACCACTGGGCATGCCGAAAAGATCTTCCCTGAGCCTTTTCTCTGGGCTGAACAGTCCCAGCTCTCTGTACCTCCTCACATATAAGGAGCTCCAAGTCCTTAATCATCTCTGTGACCCTGTGCTGAACTTGCTCCATTATGTCCCTGTCTCTTTCTTACTGCGAAGCTCAGCACAGGACCCAGAACTCCAGATGTTTCTCACTGGAGGTGAGTGGAGAGGAAGGATCACCTCCCTCGACCTGCTGCTGATGCTCTAATGTTTCTTTCTCTGCTGACTTGTGTGTCACTGTTGTGGTTTAACCCTGATGGACAACCAAGCACCACACAGGCTCTGGCTCTCTCCCTGACCCCCAGTGTGGGAGAGGAAGGAGAATGGGAAAAAGATAAAGCCTGTGGCATGACATAAGAACAGTTTAATAATTGAAAATAGGTAAAATATAATACTACTAATATGAGTAATAGTAATGAAAAAGGAAGTAATAAAGAGAGAAAGAAAATGTGAGAAAAACCAAACAAGTGAGGCCCAGTAAAGTTGCTCACCACCCACCAACTGGTTTACAAACTTGCTGAGGGAACATTCTTTGCCATCATCTGGATCATAAATGCAGATGAGAAACAGTTTTGGCTCTACTATAGATTCCTGGGGTACCTCACTGAGAGACTTTCCTCCAGCTGATTTCATGCCCCTGATTAGAACACTGAGCCTGGCAGTTTGGACAGTTTTCAGTCCATCTCTTTGTCCACTTCTCCAGTCCATACTTAATTAGTTTGGAAAAGGGGACATTATGGGAATCAATGTTGAAAGCCTTACTAAACTCAAGATACACAATATTCAGTGTTCTCCCCTTATCCACTGAGCCACTCAAGGATATCAAGTTGATCCCTTATGATTTTATCCATGCTGAGTACTTTGAATCACCTCATTTTTCATAATGTTTATGGACTATGAGTTATTTGTTGCATCACATTTCCAGAGACTGATAGGAGCCTGACCAGATCATCACTCCTCAGATCCTTCTTCTGTGACATCTGCTTTCCTCCAGCCCTTAAGAAACTTCTCCTTGTTGTTCCAATCTTTCAAAGGAAATCAAGTGGCCTTGCAATGACATGGACAAGTCTTCCATCAGGGCTTCTTCCAGCTGTCTGAACAAAACTACACCTGCTGCTTCTTCCTGGTCAGGAAGTCAGACGATAGTGATGCTATAAAGGTGTGAATGCTGTCACTGAAGATGAGCTGAGAAACTACTTGAAGCCCCTGTCCTGTGTGGGACATCACCACACCTTCCCCTGAAACCCTCCAGTGCAAGTGCAGATGCAGCTCAAGGCTGCAGCTATTAGACATTCGGTGTTATTTTCAGTAGAGGAATTCCCTGTATTTTTGCCCTGCTCTCTCATGACTTATTACACCCCTCACACAGGCAGAGCACTTAGAGAGACCTGCTGTCAAACACTTCAGCAGCAGCGGTGTTACCCTCGTATTAGAGGTGTGATGTCCCTTCTCTTTCTCCAGCTGTTGGTATTTTGTATCTGGGTGATGGACATGGAGGCTCTCCCTGAGGGCTGGGACAGCACCACCCTACATGTCAGAAAGCTCAGGTTAGATGCTTCTATAGGAGACTAAAATAATAAATGGAGTGGAAATAAACAGCTCCCACAAAACAACATTTCTATGGTAGCTCAGCCCTTCACTATTCCTCTGTTTCAGCTTCCTTTGTATTGGGACCATTAAAGTGCCTCTCTATAGCACCTGGAAAGACTACTTTACATAAAAATCAATAAATATCTTAATTTTTTTTTCCTAGTTAAAAGTATTGTAACTTTATCAACCATACTGCCAGCTAGCAGTCCTTCTTGAGGGACAAAAAGGAGGCTTTAGCCCTGATAACTTTACAGGCTCTAATTTTTGCCAGGTGGCTGTAAAACCCTTTGGATCTTTTAATTTTTCTTCAAGTTACAGATGAACCCTACATATAGATGTGCCACAAGTTACCAAATGCTGTACTTTGTCCTTTTAGCAACCCACATCAATAAGACACTGTTTGGCATTTAAAAATTAAGGCCACATTGCCAATTAGTCATCCACGCCTCTGGTAACCTTATTCAATGCTATGGGGCTAATCACTTCTGGAAGGTCTTGGCATATTTCATAATTGAACTGTCAGGTTTGTATTTTGCTACAATTCACTCATACCTAAGTGCAAGTTGTTAACCACATTAAGCTGATTTCTTTTGAAGGCTGGTGGGAAGGATGGAGTCCAGATTCCCACGTTCATATGCAATTATGGTATTCCCACAGAGTACTGGTAGGGATAAGGATTTTGCTCTGATTATGTGAGCTAAATGAAGGGTTGAACATGGCTTATCTGTGGATGCACTGCCTACAAACTGACTGGTATCCCTGGCTTTTTCCTTTTGCTTTCATAGAATCACAGATTCATGGAATGGTTTGAGTTGAAAGGCATCTTATAGCCCAATCCCCTTGTAATAAGCAAGGGCATCTTCAACTACATCAGGTTGCTCTGAACCCCATCCAACCTGGCCTTGAATGTTTCCTAGGATGGGGCATCCTCCACCTCTCTGGACAACCTGTTCAGTTTTTCATCCCCTCATTATAAACCATTTCTTCCTGCCTGTGTATGATCATGCATGTCTTCCTTTGTCTGAAACTGTGGTCTTACCTCCTGGGGGAAGGGATTCTGCTCAGTTTACTTTACACAGCCCTTGAGTCCTAAGTCAGATAGTAAACAAACCAATGCTCTGGTATCCTTCCTTCCCTTTTCCTGCCTTATTCATTAGCTTAACAGACTTGGCAGCTACAAGAAAGGGATATAATTCGTAGTGTAGATTACAGAGTTGCATTAAGCCTGCTTCAAGAAACCTTCTCTGCATCAGTAGCATGGTAGTACGTATCCCTGTGAAGGAAAATCTTCATGTGGAATTGCATGTCATTGGAATAGGCTTATATCAAAATGCAAAGAGAAGTATCCACACTTCTGGCAGCTCTCTGCCATGCTTGCCTGGACTTACTTTCTAAAATGAGATTAAGCTGCTTGAATTGAAATCCATGTGTCATGTGTGGAACTGGATAGGGTTAGAAAGAGGGTCTATATGCAGCTGAGACAAAACAGCTTAAGGAGATACTGTTTTCATGGGGCTTTATGTCCAGAACTCTTAAGTACCTTAAACAGCCATGTCCTTAAGCTTTGCAGAGGATTAAGAGAGGGCAAAAACCTCCACCCAGTTCAACTGGTGTGGCCATTTAAAAGCTACCATCAGGCTGGGAGGTACCTGTTCCTTATGTATTGCTCAGTACGGTTCCAGCTCTCAGTAGAAACAATCTGTTTATTCCTGCTGGACACATTTGAAATCTGGTACATTTGGAGCTTTAATGCCTTGAATTTCAAGGAACCAGGGAGCATTAACTGCTTCCATTTCTTTGTGCAAAGAGCCATGAATAAACAGCAATCCCTGCTACCAGTTTGCAGCTGATTCCCATCACTTTCAGTGGTACTTAGGTGGAATTTCACCTGTTGCACCTTTGTACCAATATAGTACTGACACTCTGCTTTCTCCTATAGACATACTTCAATTTGAACTTTTGATGTTTTGTAGTTGCTTCAAATAAGATTGGACTTGATGATCTCAAAGGTCTTTCCAACCTATTTTATTTTGTGATCCTGTAATTCTGTAAATGAAGCTGGTCAGCAGTTCTCCACTAGGAACAGGGTGTGCTCTTACTCCAGTCCCCTGGACTAAGTGTCCATTTTATGAAAAGAAAATAGACTGCTATTGTTGGAGCATTAGAGCATAAAAATGTAATTAAATCTGAGATGGCTATTTCTTGAAAAAGGTGAGAAATTCATTGTCCAAAATCAATTCTCAGATTTGTCCTTTGTTAGGACAAAATGAATCTCTGAGTCTTGATAAACCCTTGTTCTGCTGGAAAAGATCCCTGTCTATGACCAGTCAGGAGTTTGACTTTCAAAACAGCCATGGCATCCTTTCTAAACTATTTAAACCCTATTCATCAGAAACCATGTAAAAATGGGATTTTTTTTTCCCCAGCGGAGGTCCCAGACAGGTAGCTGTTCATTAAAACTATAGTGTTCTTTTTCAGCTTTCAGAACATCTGTCCTGTATTTCATTTGCCACTTTTGCAGGGTGCAAATAACAGCAGGCACACAGACAGAGCTATTAAAAATGTACGAGGTATTCCAGTAAATCAGTTACTTTGCAGTAAATCAGTTAGTTTACCATTATTGAAGTTCTGTATGAAGTGAGTCTTGCTGTTGGCAGGAGAGGATTTTGTAATAAATAATACAAAATATTCTCTGTTTTTTAAAAGGGGTTTTGCAGAGAGACTTCAGCAGTAAATGTTTTAATGGGTTATGTGGTGATCAATGGAGCTGCCTTGTTGCATTTCAGAACACTGAAAATCCTGGTGCACACATAATCCTTGGAGGGCCTCTGCCTTTAAAAAGATTCTTGCTAGCAGCTGACACTCTTTTCTGGTTTTGAAAAGGTGAAAATCTGAACTTCTAAATCATGTAAGAACTTCAAGAGGGTGAATTCTCCCTCCCTACAGGAGATTGCAGTAATGTCAAGTGAGATGCATTACGAGCAGCAGAGGCATCTACTCGGATGGGCAGAGATCCTTTGGAGATCAGACAGGGAATGATTCTCCTCTGGAAGGGGTGACCACTGCAGGGAGTTAGATGGGCACACAGCAGCTCACAAAGTGATGGGCTCAGCTGAACAGATTTCTCACTTTGCAGAGAAGGACAGAGGCAAAAGTGCATTAAGACTTGAGAAAGCTGGGCAAAGCAGAAAGACACAAAGTGTTATTCCAGATCCAGACCAGTCCTCCGTCCTAGCCTGTTGCACCAATAGACATATTGGTATGCAAAAATCTTATACCTATGGCTCTGCACTCCTCTCTGCTCATCTCTGCTCCTGCAGCTACTTGTGTCCCACAGCTTGGCTCTACCCTGAATCAGTCACAAAAAGAGAAAATCTTCCAGTACTGTATCACCCTTGAGGTTCTCAGACTTTCCCACAGGCATCTACTTCCATTATACTCTCTAACACAACTGGATTCAACAGCAGTTTCATCAGTGCCAAATATACATTTAATACAAAATCCCTACATTTATTCTACTCATACATCTAAGGACCACACTAATTCTGTCAGGTTATTTCCTCTTCCTTGTATACTACCTATTTACTTTCCTGTGATTTTTGTGTTTTGAAGATAAGGTACTTCCTTCCTCCTAAGGATGGGTCATCACAAGGTGTTTTTATGGATCCAAACTGAAAAGAACTACTACCAGAGACCAGTCCTTGCAGAAACCCTTTACAAACACCTTTATTTCACTGTAGTCTCCTGTTTACAGAAGTGGAAAAAATATTTTGGAACTTGTATGCAAAGCAAGGACAAAAATAGAGTAGTTCTTGGAAATTCCTGGCTGGATATTCACAGCAGAAAAACCTATGGGAAACAAAAAAGGCCTGCAGGAATAGAGAAAAGGAGTGATCAACAAAGAAAACTACATCTCAATGATCATAAAGTATTGGAATAGCCAAACAGCATCTGGAATTCTGAAAACCAATTAAGGGAAAAACAAATGGGGCCATTTCCCCAGGAGGCTGTTATAGTCCTACACCTAAATGAATACCTCATCTTTCAGAAAGAAAATGGTTTCTGTTTCAGTAAGTCTGGGAACAGATGCTGGTTAGTGGAATGAGTGTAAGAAAATAAAACTTGCTGTTTGCAAAGTGGAGTTAAAACTCATGGAGGTTGATGCAGATGGATAAAATGGTCTGATCATCATTCATCTTACACATGGAAGCTGAAGACTTTTTAAAATTAAACTAGCAACTTGAGAGCTTGTGCCATATGAGCAGCAAATGGTAAATGTACTACACCACCAGAAGGGGAAAAAGTGACTTAAGCAACTGCAGGTCCATTAGTCTGAATTCAGTGGCATAAAATATTGGAGAAAAAATTTAAAAGGAAGAATGGAATCACAGAATCATATAGGTTAGAAAGGACCTTTAAGATCATCAAATCCAACCATTAATCCAGCACTTCCAAACCTACCCTAAACTATGTCCCATAATGTCACATCTACACATCTTTTAAATACCTCCAGGGATGGTGACTCCAACATTTCCCTGGGCAGTCTGTTCCAAGGCTGGATAACCCTGTGAGTGAAGAAATTTTTCCTAATATTCAACCTAAACCTCCCCTTGTGCAACCTTAGGCCATTTCTTCTCATCTGTCACCTGTTACTTGGGAGAAGAGGCCAACCCCCACCCACTCACAACCTCCCGGCAGGTAGTTCTAGAGAGTGATAAAATCACCTCTGAACCTGCTTTTCCCCAGACTCAACTCCCAGCTTCCTCAGCTGCTCCTTACCAGACTTGTGCTCCAGACCCTTCACTGTCTCTGTTGTCCTTCTCTGGACCTGCTTCAGCACCTCATTGTTCTTCCTGAACTGAAGGGCCAGAACTGGACACAGGATTCGAGGTGTGACCTCACCAGAGCCCAGCACAGAGGAACTCACTGCCCAGGTCCTGCTGGTCACGCTATTGCTGATTCAGGCCAGGATGAAATTGGCCTTCTTGGCCACCTGGACAATACTTAAATACATGAAGACAGAATGATAAAATGTAATTTGGTTTAATCACAAATAACTCACACCTGATTTGCCTCATGTTTTTTCTTTGGTCAAATAATTGATTTTTTAGACAACAAAAGAAGTGGAGTTGTCTTTTTTTTTCCCATATGATTTCACAGAAGAGGTTATCAGTTATATTGAAGGATATATGCAATGCTTATAGAGGGATAAAGGAGAGACTGGAAGGCCTGTAACAGTCTTGTAATGAAAGGGGAATCATCCAGACTGAATGGGATTATTACTCCCTTGTAACTCCGCTGCTCTTGGGACTGATACTCAATTTTTTCAGTGATAATTGTCAGACTAATTAATCCCATGTGACTTGCATTTTTATGCTGTGTGGTAGTTCCAGTGGAAATTTCCTTTATCTGATTAAATAAATTCTTGGAAACTTTTGGACTGGGGGAGGTTAATCCTCAATCACTGTTTTTTGAAGCAAAGATCAGTGTCTTATATAGATTACTTTGGCAACAAAAATGGTTATATGTTAAGGAGAGCAGGAGACTTTGTTGATGCAGAGATATCTCAAGATCTTTTATAGAAGAATAAGGCAACCTTGTAGACTAGAATGATGGAAATACAACGAAATCTAATAATACACATTGAAAAGCCATGCCTTTAGGGTTTCATATGCAGTCTGCTTCCTGTACAAAGGGGTCTGTCTCATCAGCAGAAAACAGATGAGAAGGAGAAAACCCCAGGTGACAACCTCAAAATAAATCTTGTTGACTATATATGACCTAGAGTGATTTGAGGAAAAAAGTGTAAGTCTTTAACCCGAGTTGACTCTTTTTTTCAGATTATCCTCTTAGGTCGATTCCTTTTGAGTTACAGAGTACCCTTCCATAGAGACATTAATCTCTTGCTGAGATCCTTCCACTCTGACCCGAGGTTCTGTCATGACAAGGTCAGCAAACCAGCTGCTCTGAGCTGGAGGGAAGACCCCACACCTGACAATCTTGTAGCAGGAGACTGCAGTATATTCCACTGTGGCTTACTCAAAGGAGTGATAAACTGCCACTGAATTGTAAAACACAGGAGATTGCAAAAACAGCATCTCTGAGGAGTTTACTCAGACAGCAGGAAACTGTGCTGGAGGCAAAAAGAAAAATCTGAGTATCCAGGAAACATTAGTGAAAATCCCAGGTGCACAGCATGTCTCTGAATGTTCAGAGTATCGGCAAATATTGACTCCAGCTCTAGCTGCTTATTACCACTGCATTGCCAACTCATAATGATGGAGGGGAATTATTTGCTTTTCCCTTTTTTCTTCTTCTTTTTTTTTTTTTTTTTTTAATATCTTTCCTAGTTACAGATGGTTAGTTTTACTGGGGGGGAGGAGGGAGGAAGAAAAGAAGCAAGCTCTAGAAATACAGCTCAGCTAGTCAGCAGGCTACAGAGAGTAAAGAACAATCTGGGGGTAAGTTCTCTCTAGCCGAACTCAAACAAAGGACCAATCGGTAAGAAATGAGCATTATATCATACTTTGCAGACTATTCACAGGATTAAACCAACTGTGCACACAGTAAGCACTCTTTGCAGATCTGGGAGCAGCACAGGCAGTGAGACCCATTTGTTTTGGATGGTTTTCAAGACACAGTTATTGTTTATATTGTGCAGTGGCCCAGGGCAGCGGAAGAGGAAACTGTAAATTGTAATGAGCGAGCTGGAGTGTGCACAGCGCTGTGCTTCAGGAAACATCAGCTCTCCAGCTGGAAAAGGAGGCTCTGGGACCGACTGCAGCAACAGGGATGTTGATGTTGGAAGTGGGATTTTATGTTTTAAGGAAAAGAATCAAAAAAGAAAGGCAATTCTTCAAGTGGATATGGTTGGCTAAGCCTGGTGCTGACTCTGCTTCCAGGTGTGTTAATCAGTCCTGGTCACTTGCCAGTCGTGGTGAAAATCATGTGAAAACAAGATAATCAGAGTAAGATTTTGGCAGTAAATACCTAAGTTTGGGGTTTTTTTTAAAGGCTGAATTTTTATTCAGAAAAATATGTTCTGTGGAGTTGGTATGTTGCAGGACCAATATATAAGTGGTAAGGAGGGCTGTTCAGAGGTTGTCTGCTGGCTTTGGGCAGGTTGTAGGGGTGGGAACCATGAGATGACAAAAGGTGTGACAACACTTGTGCTTGCACCCTGCCAGTTAAATGCAGGGCAGATCAATCAGTTGCTTCCCATCTAAGTGTCTTAAAGCTCTGTTGTCCTGAGGTAGCCTAGTTATCAAGTGGGGAGCAGGAGGGAGGAGCGAGTTGTGCAAAATAGTACTTCTCCAAAACCTTTGAGAAAGGTCAGCAGTGAGGAGGAATGAGTGCTGGAGATAGTCTGACATGTGGCTGGTGTTACTAGAAAGCAGCTGCTCATCCTCAGCTTAAAAAAAAATCTGTGATAAATCCAAGAATGGAGTCACAAAGTGGAGAAATAAGATACTTGTCCAGATGAGTAAAATCCTTTAAAAAATGTGTAGTGTGCTGAGCAAAAGAAGGCAGCGAGTAAAAGCCATGTGTCACATCAGCTGTGGCCTGGCACGATGGCAAAGTCAGAGGCTGGAGACAGAGGAAAAGGCTGGCACTCCATGCTGAGCCCCAGACAAGGCTGCTGCCCTCTCACTGAGGAGAGCACCGAGGATGGGTGTCAGGAGAAGGGTGATCCAGCTTGGCTCTCAGCTTTGCTTGCTCCTCTTACAGGAGGTAATATCCTTTATTAAAATATTTTTATTTTCCATTATTAAAAAAATGAAAAAATAATAAAAAAAGACCCTGTCAAAGAGAAGGAGTGGTCAGGGTCCCGTGGTGCATTTCACAGGTCTGGACTGCCTTTCTCAAGGCAGGCATAAGGGTGGGCAGTGGTGTGGTCAGACTGCCCCACTGCCTTGGTCCCTGGCCCTCTGCCCGGGCCTCCAAAAACCCCAGCTCTCCTCTCTGCAGGTGTTACTGTTCTGTCAAAATCTGTCAGGCAGTGGGATAGTTTCCTCCTGGGAACCATTTTAAACAGAAACTGGTTGTAGAACATTACGCTGAGATAGTTGAACTTTATTTTAATCATATTTATGTCCTTGCTTGCAGACAGAATTGTGCTAAATCACCCTTCCTCCCAGACCCTGTTGGACAGGATTCATATCTGAATACTGCTGTGAAGTACTTAACAGGAAAAAAAACCCTGAAGAAACCTAAAGAGGGATCCAGTGGGGAAGTGAGTGCCATGAGCAGTCACTTAGTTAAGGTGCTTGGGAATAGATGTTTGGAGACTGTCACCTGATGTTGCTACCTCTGCCAAAACCCAGAAGGCTCAGTGATTTCAGTTTAGAGGACTGAGAAAATGGAAACTGAAAAATGAAAATAAAGAAATATGAAGGAGCAATGATACAACTGGATCCAGACAGGCAGCTGAGGGGATGTCCAGTCTCTGCAGCAGAATTTAAGTGGAGAGATTTCAGGCCTGCCTGAATACTGTTGCTTTAGCCATGTAAAACTTTGCTGGTTTTAGCAAGCTTAGAAGATGGGCTTAGCAGAGACCATGTGTCATCTGGCTGTTTGGAAAGACTAAATGACTTCTGACCAAGCTTAAATGAAAGTTAACAGGGCTGCCCTTACTGCCCTGTGACAAGGTGTAAGATTCTCTCAGCCTGTGAGGAATAAGACTAGGCATTCTCCTGCAAGAAATTAGTGTTCAGGACATCAAGTGATGTGAATCAGTGTGTCTGTGGTCTCTAAAGGAACAACTTCTCTTCACAGGACTGATGTGTCTGGCCTCTTACTCTCTGAGGCCTGGAGGGCAGGGATTGTTTATACCTAAGTGCTGACCTTCACCTCTGCTTATGTTCTCAGTCACCTCTAAAGAAAACAAATGGGAGTACTGAGGGATTGGTTATTGCACAGGTCTGGCAAGTCTGAGACTTTGAGCATGAGAGTTGCTCTTTTGTGCTCCTATTTCATGCTCTGCTGCCTTTTCTCTGCTTGGAGATCCCACGTTCCCTGCCAAGCTCTTTCTCTGTGTTTTCCTCCTCCCGTGGAGAGCTGCTCCCTCTGCGAGCCCCCAGCCCATGTGGGCCATTGGCTCCCTCCCACAGCTCGGGGTGGGATTGCTCACGCTGGGAGCTGGAGCAGCCTGAGCAGCTCCCATATGAGTTTTGCTAATAGCAAACACAGAGTGTATCATTACTGAATTCATGCACAGACTGCTAATAAACACCCACACTCATCTCCTCCAAGAGAAGATGTCATAACTCGTTCCATCGCTTTCACTGTTGTCAGTGAATGTTATCTCTTTTGGGGGAATAGCTCAGGTTGGCACAGTGAAGGCACCAGTCTGAAGGCTGTTTACATTAAGCACACTGAAATTATTGTCATATCCAAACCACGACTGGCTGAACATCTTCCTTGTACAAAACTTTCCTACTGTAAAGAGATTTTTTCTTAACAATACAGATCTTCTTGAAAAGACCATTCCTTTGTGAAGAATTAATAGGGAAATATGCCTGGAAATTCATATTTCAACATGGGAATTTCTGCCCAAACCCAGAAAACAGATTGCTGTAATGACTTTGGGAATTATAGAGTGCTCATTGTACCTGGCTGTAATGCCAGGATATCTCTCAACATGTCATTCTAAAATTAATAATTTTCAACTCACTTCGCTTCAACTCCAAAAAGTTGGGATCTGGTACACTGAGGGAAGCCCAGCCCAAGACCCTGACCCACAGAATTGACTGGGGGCAAAGTCCTGAGTGTATTGTTCCTGTGAGACATTGTGGCAACCCTTCTCACCCTTGGTTTGGAGTGCTTGAAAAGAAATCTCTATAGTTTTATTTTATGGTTTTTCAAACACCCCTAAAATTTCTATAAAAAATAGGATTTTGCAATCTTCAATTAATTTCAAGTTACTTATGAAACCCAGTATTTTTTGCTATAGCTGAAATCTTCCAGTTGCTGAGTGAGCTCCAAGAATAGGTCAAAAGCAGAGCCCTTTTTAAGACAGGACAACTTCAAGTCTGTAGATTTTGTTGTTTCTTGTAGGGCAGAGATTCTGCAGTTTCACTTTCCAGCACTCAGCTGTGCCAGAAGTAATGGATGTCTATGGAAACAGAAGTTTTTCCTAAACAATAACTTTCACTTGAAAATAGTGTAGAGAATAAGATTAAGGGTTAAGGGCTAAAATTCTTGAATGCTGCTGGGAGACCCTCCTGTGTAGTTCTGTGCTGGCAGTTACTAAAACTTTTCGTTAGATTGACCAGGGATTTTCCATTAAATGTTTGTCCTTTTGCTGTCAGAAAAAAAAGATTTTACAGAAATGTGAAAGTAGCCAAAGGGAATTTTCTGCTTAGGCCAAAACATTTATTCTTCCTTTAAGCCATCAAAGTGAAATATTACTTTGCTGTCCAGACCAAATCACAGTGTTTCCCTTTTTTAAAAGAAAAGTGAGCCATTTTGTTTTGTGCTCAGCACTGAAGTCCAGGTGCCTCAAAGGAGGTGTAATTCATGTTCCCAGCTTTCCTTATGGGTGTACTACAACTTCTCTGAGACTCCTGGCTCCCTCCTAATATTACACCACTTGAATAATTCAGCTGAGCTCTCTGATGGTAGAATTCAGGAACATTTTGTTCCACCAACAGTTCTGTTACTCATCCCTTCCTTTGATTGGAAATTAAAAAACAAAAACAAAAACAAACACCAAAAAACCCCAAGCCTCAACCAAACAAAAGAATATTGGAATTTTCCAAAAGAACAGAAATTGTGATTTTTCTCTCAGCTCAGTGACCTCTCTGGCTATTGCTCACTCACTCACTCACTCTTGTGAAAAAGGAAGAGAAATTGCTCCAAACAAAAGTGCTTTAGTGTGGTCACTGCTTCAATTTGAATTCAATTGCACTTAGAGGAAGCCTGGGAGAGCGTTTAGCAGATAATTAATATGTTAAATGACACAAAAATGTAATTATTACTATATGGCATGCATAACTGGGTATTTTTGATGTAGGTAAAAAGAGCAGGAGTCCTGAGAAATGGATATTCCCAAAGAATAAATGGTAGGCAAGTGCCAGGAAAATGAGATGTATCTCTGAAATTTCTTTTAATGGTTGACTTTGGCTCTAAAAATAAAAATGCTGATTAATTACCTTTTTAAAGCACTTTAATAATGACACTGATTAACCTTTACAGCAACCTGGTGGAGCAGATAAGTTTTAATACTGCCAATTTAGAGATAATTAAGTAGCAGATCTGTTAAAACATCTTCATTTTTGATGCCTTCTACATTTTTAATGCCCACCTCGAGACACCCAGCGACTGAAGAGCTTCTGCACCTTCAATTGGTCTCTGGCTGAGTTGTGGCGCCTCAAAACATTTTGCCCCTGAGGCCCCACTGTGAGAAACCTCATCTGTGGTCACCCACAGTGAAAACCTGTGCCTGAAAATGCAAGCTGTGAGTGCTGCTCCATACAGAGCCAGGCAGATGGTCATCAGAACAGTGAGGAAATGCAGGGTACAGGCATTTATCCTGGCTCTTCGCCCTAAGTGTTGTCCAAGTGTTTCCAGTGGCATGTTTAAATTAGTCCCATAGTAAGACTATTACACATTAAGATTACTACTTACTATTACACTGTAAGATTGAGAGTTAAGGTTTGATTTTTAGAGCAGGAATGTCTTGGTTTGAGGGAAAACCCCAAAATGTTTACCAAAAAGCAGAGGAGAGGATTCCTCCACAATAATTGCATCACTCTTTATTAAATTTAAGAAAAAGGAACTTTAATTAGAAAATGGATATAAGAAGGATAAGTGTTCTTCACTACTATATATATATACATATATATGTAGATACAGATATAACTGTAAACAGAGCAGAGCAAACTACTCCCCCAGCACCAAAATTAAAAAAAAACAAAACAAAAACAAAAGAGAACAACCCCCAAATGGTAGGTTCCTCCTGGAGCAGTTATATTTATGGACAGTGTCAGTGTCACACCTCGGCTGGCTGCGAGGGGAATTCTCAGTCTTTTCCCAGCGAGGCAGAGACAAGGGGTGAGCACTCACATGGACTCTCTCTCTCCTTGTCCTTTGTCCCAAATGAAGAGGGAAAAAGCTGGGAGTGGAGGGATGGTGATAGTTCCCAGGAAGGAAAGGTCTGCAGCATGTCCTGAAAGCAGCCGTGACTTCTCTCTCTCTCTCCCTCTCTCTCCGGTCGCTGCCACGGCCGGCCGGGTGGCCACAAAGCTGAGGGTGATGGTGAAGCTGGGGCAGTGACTGGGCTTGCAATGCCAAACCAGGAGAACAGCAGTGGCAAGAAAAAAACCAGCTCACTAAACAGCACGAGGTGAGCAGGAGAACGGCTTCTCTCTGACAGCAGCACACACAGCTGCAGCGTTCAGCCAGTGCTGTGGATGTCCCCAAAACCAAGAGACAGTGCAAACCCGTTCCCCACCACACCTTCCTCCAGTCCACCCTCCACCTAAATCGATTAAGCAGGAATTCGTAGCAGTTGATCACTTCTTTTATTAACTAATGGCAAGGGAATTAGTGGCAGGGAGAGAATTTTTTTCTTTTACATCCCAGAACTACAACAAGGAGTCATTTTGATGTGCACCTGCAGAAGAAATGCCACATCTTACCCAAGACATGACTGCCTTTGGGCAGTTCCTGATTCCAAAGTAACAAAAAAGAGAGGGAGGAGGGAAAAAAAGGAGCCAGAGAGGATAGCAGTGTTTTAAAAATCTTTATCAGGGCTTCTTTTCTTATAGAACAGCCAGCAGGACTGGAGAAATCTTGAAAACATACAGATAAAGGAGCAAGTATGGGAAGATATGTGCACTTCCCTGCCACAGATTAGCAAAAGAAATAACATACTTTAAGTCAATGGGTAAAACACTTGTCTGAATAGCAGAAGTTTAGTTCTGGAAGGAAAACAACCATTTGTCAAATCTGCATATTTCTTCACTTAATTAATAAGTAAAGCAAACTCCTGGATCATGAACACAGAAACATTCCTGCTTAAGGTCTATATAATCTGGCTGCCTCCCTCTGATGATGACCAGCACCAAATGCCTCAAATAAAACTGCAAGAAGCAGGTCAGTACTGGGTTATGGAATAAATTGCAACTCCAGTTTCTTTCTAAACTTCACCAGTCAGTAGTTGGCTTATGACTTGATGTAAAAGGTTTGTTCCCTATTTCTAGTGTTTCCAGCTCTCACAGTGTATGGTGTCCTTGAAGCCCTGACCATGCATTTCTGTTACTAGATCCCAACTTTCCTTAAAATAATTAAACAAATAAACAAAACAGAAAGAAGGAAAAAGGAAAAGTAAAAAATAATCAGCCTTTCTCTTTGCTGGGGGTAACTTGATTAGATTTTGAAGGCTGACAGAGGTTCAAGGCAAGACTGGGCAAATACATATGAAATAAATTCACTGTGTGTTATTAATTAAGCAGAAGCCACTTCCAGCATGGCAACTGTCTCTACTTAAAACAGTTGGAGAGTGGAAGAATATGAGAGGAGAATATCACATGTCCTTGTCCTGTTATTAGACTTCCCTTGGGAAGAGCAGCTGTTGGAGAAAGGACTAAACGGACTTTTTGCCTGATGCAGAATAGCCTTCCATACAGCAGATATAATTTACATTTTGAAATATCCTACCCATATTCATAAGGCTAAAGCAAGAACCTCAAATGAGCTAAGTTTCATCCACAAGCTAGTTTCAGTTTATCTGGGAAGCTGTGGATTTCCCCCGCAGTGTTTAGAATCAAGCACATGCCTTAGGATCTCCAGGTATCATAGTACTCAGTGTTGAAAGACTGGATACTGTAGGTTTTGAATGATAGCATATTATATTATTTATAGTATTTTCTTTAATAAGGGTAAGAATGTGATGCACTCTCACAGAAACTACCATTCAGGGTTATTTTTAAATGTGAGAAACTCAGGAGGACAGTTTTCTTTTTGCAAGAGTTAAAAATAACAGTCTTGATGTTTGTTTGTTTGTTGGGGTTTTCTTGTTTGGCTTTTTATTAGGGGAAAACAACCCTCAACTATTGTAAGGCAGGGATTGCTTTTACTGACTCTGCAGCACTAAGTTACATCCTCCTCCAGGAAGTCACTTTCCCACGTGGCTTCATTGGAACAAGAACTTGTTGGAGCTGCGTGGGTGTTCGGTGCTGTGCCACACCAAGGTGCTGGCTAAGGGGAACTGTGGTGTGTTAAACAGCCCCTGGGCTCCTGCAGCAATGCAAATGCAGAGGGAGGGGAAAACTGGGAGCGAGGAAATGAGCCCGTTGGCTACTCAGGATAAAAAAAGGGAGAATTTGTGCATGCCAGCACAAGTAGTGTTTTTAAGGACATAGATAGCATCTTTGGGGATGTTTTATTTTTAGCTTGAAAACTTTAATATGGCTAATTAACTTCAAATGGGATGTACGGCATAAACAGGCAGAAGCCTGCTGGAGAAATTAATTACTCACCCTAGGAAGGGACAAGGTATATATGAGGATGGGAAAAGGGAATTTGAGGCCTGGAACTGGCTAAAAGCAAGGCTTGACCTGAGTTCAGTGTGGAGTGTTAGAGGTTTAAATTTGTGTGATGATTACATGGGACTGAAGTGAAGAAAGCAGCAAACTGCAGCTTGTGAGAGGTTTGCTGCATTTCTGTGTGAGGATACAGAAATTTCAGTACCTGACACGTCTCAGTTCATGGAGTCTGCACTGGATGAAGAAGTTTGTTTGTGGTGTCATCTAGTACAGTACATTTTAGCAGGGACAGAGCCTGGCTGTGTCATGTAGAAGCAACACTAAAAATGTTAACTAGATAGGAGAAAGTAAACACTTTAAAATCCTCTGTAGGATCTGATCAACCTGAACTCTGTAATCTGGAGGCAAAAGAAAAAAATAGAGCCCTACTCACTTTGATTGGCACAGAAGTAATTCTCCTTGTCTAGAAGTTAAAATAAAAAACCTCAACCCCTTCAGTGATGTTGCCTATGGTCACTTCCCAGACAAGCTTTGGTTGAGCCCCCTGAAGGTAAAGCAACAGAAAATTACAAAGATGGTAAATTTTACAGTTTGGTGTACCCTCATTGGCAAAACTTGGTTTAATGTGTCCTGTGGAAATGCAGTTGCACTGGTACAGTCCTGCTGCCATGGTGCTCTGGGAAACCCTGCAGACACTGTGGCAGGGAGAAGGCTGGAGGTGGTCTACATGTACATCCTCACTCCCTAGAGCTGGTATGTCCTTCAGGTCAGGAGGAGTGCTGCATCACTCATTTTTGGGTTTTCTCTGTGTGTACATACGAAAGTGAGGGAGGAGGAGACTGCTCATTTTTTGTGTCTCTTAATTAGGGGTGTTGTTACCATGGCTCTGAGAAGAATTCAATCATCATGAAGGTGGCTGTCATCACTCCCCCATGATGCAGCTTGCAGGAGGCCGATGCAGTCAGCTTTCTGACTCAGTTAGAGGTCAGAGTGGGAGGCAGAGGACCTACAGATCATCCCTGCCCATTAGAGGAGACAAAACAAAGTGCTTGTGACTCACTGCTCAATGTGCCCCTGCACACTTTTCTGGGCTCTCCACCCTGGCTCTGCCATCCAGGATTCAAGGCTACTGCTGCTGGCTGTGCTGGACTCCGGGGCTGCATCCTTCTCCTGGGCAATCAGGCATGCAGTGCTTCATTTCATGGCTGGGCTGTTTCTTGACTGAGATAAAAGAGAGGGAGAGGGTCTTCTGCCAGCTGCACCCACCTTCTGCATCAGCATGACATGGTGCTCACACCCAGACAAGCAGTGCAGACATTATCAGTGATGAGCCACTTGCACAGCTTTCTGATGTGAACAGGGATGCTCAGGCTTCACAGGTGTGTTTGTGTCTGTGCTGCCTACATATCTACTCATCCCTGCACCCCATGATCCATTGGGATCCTGTACCCAGCTGTCTTTGTGTACACCTCAGGATTCAAATTTTAAGTGATGCAGAGAGATGCGCAGGTGGAAGTTAAGTTGCCACAAATGCACAGTCTCTATGAAACTTATTCAGGAGTTATTCTTGAAGACACCAGGAAAAGGAGGAGGAGACAGCAGGAATTTACTGACACAGCATCCTTTCCCAGCGTGTGAGTGTGTGTGGCACTCATCATGGCAATTTATAAACACTAATAATTAGTCCTGGGTGGGACCACAGAGCAGCCTTGCCTTCCCTGTAGGTGACTGAATTCAGCAGGGGCTGCTTCTACATTCTGACTGGGTCCCCCATCTTAGCAAACCCACGAGGACAGCCTGCTCGTGTGCTGCTGCTCCGCCTGCCATCTGTGAGGATGCTGTTTGTCCACAGGCTGATCCCATCTCTTCCTCATTACAGGTTGGATATGACCAGAGGACCCCATTGTAACTGACATTAAGGAAGAAAAAGGCTCATAATTGGCTTTGTTTTGCATAGTTTTGTTAATAAGCCAGCTGTAGAGGGAAATGCTATTTAAGCTTCACATTTGAGACAAAAAATATCTCCTGTCTAATTTAAAACCTTAAAATCTGCCAAATCTAACCACTAAAACTCTACATGTAAATTTAAGCCATAAAGTTACCCAAACACTTAAAACTTAAGTAAATTTGCCGTAAGATGTACATAGATTTATTCCACATATGTCTCCCCTATAGGAGTTTCTCAGCTAAATCCCTGTGCATTTTGTATCTTATTGTAAATATGTACACTAATGATGCACAGAAATGGCTTTCACAACACTGATTAGCCAGTAATTTTTGTTTGCATTACTTTTTATATTGCATTATAAAAAATCAGCCATGATTTAATATTGAGGAATTCCTACCACTTAGTTATGGCCCCCTACCGAGGAGAAACCAGCACAGAGATCTGCAAACAATGATTTAGTTTGCACAGCCACTGTATCTCACCTACTTGCATATCAGTGATAGTCCATCTGCTGCTGACAGTCTGTTCCAAATGTAGTAATATAAGAAGTAATGGTACTACAGTAATGTAACACACCACAGAAAGTCATTCCAGAAAGAACACAAACTGTTTGCCAGGATAGATTTAAAAGTACTTGGTTTGTGTTTTATCCTTTTTTTTTTTTTTTCCCCCCACTGTCATTATGTTAAGAATGAGGCTTATGTGAATAATTGGCTGATGCTTGAGCAGAAAATTAATATTTATTCAGGGGAATAGTCTGCATGGAGAAATACTGAAACTACTGGACACAAGTCTGTCATCAAAAAAGGATTTTAGTGTTTTGATGTTGAAAAATGTTTTCTGAGTGCTATGACTGAATTTTTTCCCTTTTTTCTTCTGAAATCAGGGTAAAAATCAGTATGGACTTAGCAGTGGGACGCATATCCATGTGATGAGAAGGAACATGACTGTGTCCTCCCAATCCACACTAGTGAACTTTTCATTCCAAGATGTACTGAGAAACTTCTGTTCTCAATCATGTTTGAAACACGTGCACCCTCTAACAGAGGGTGATCCAGAAAGGGCAGAGGCAGCTGCGAGAGAGAAAAATACCACCTATGAGGAAAAGACTGCTGGACCCCTAAAGAGGAGAAGTAGATCTGCTGAACCCTGTTTCAGAACTGTATTTTCTCTGTGATTAAATAATTCATCAGCAACACGATGCCTTTAGGTGCAGAGTTATGTTTCCAATATTACTGCTCAAGGGTTTTTTTATTGTACCAAGACTTACATCTGAAGAACTATGCATATCTTATGATTTGTTTAGGATTTGGGCTTTTTTTTTCTTTGATTAGTGCTAGTGGGTTTATTCCTTTGAGAAATTATGCTAATGTTATTCTGGATGTAAGACAGTTTTTTTTTTCGAAAATGAAAGCACTGAACTATGTGCTTGATGGTTATGATCATTTAAGTGTGGCAGTCAAAACCTCCATGTAAGTGATAAATCTTTCAATATTTGTAAATGCCCTGCAGTTATTATGCTGTTGCAGTGATTCTTTAGGTCTATGTTTTAGTCCAAGTGAAAATGATCAGAATTGTTTGACTTTTTTACCTCTTCTTTCTCATGGATGCCCTTCAGGCAGCGTAAGAGGGGGTCAGAGACAGCAGTCCCTGACCATCTAGTGGGAAAGAGAGGTTTGTGCTAAATAAATAAATATAGGCAGACAGAAACAAGTGGAAATTAAAATGAGAGAGGAGGAGAGGAGAGGAGAGGAGAGGAGAGGAGAGGAGAGGAGAGGAGAGGAGAGGAGAGGAGAGGAGAGGAGAGGA
>JAWWEV010000001.1:112849087-112871184 GCA_035583235.1 Hafferia zeledoni
CTGAGACCAACCAGTACAGCACAGTGCATGCCCATGATGGTACAGTCTGTCTTACCTTCTAAAACTGCTTGTTTGGAGTGGTCTTTGGCTCTTGCCTGGGACTGCTTGGGAAAATGCTGGAAGGTCCAAGTTTGAACTGGACTGCTAGACTGATGTGCCTCAGCCTGGCAGAGGTTCTTTGGACTCAGTGTCCAGGGACACACTTGCACTGTTTAATAAACCAGAACAGATTTAGCCTAAAATGTTATGCTTGGGATCCCATCTGTTTGTGCAGAACAATTACGTAAGAAAAACCCCAAATTAATGGATGGTCATAATGTTTCCTGGAAGTGAGGCAGGACTGGTTTTCAGTTATAGCTACTACTAATATTTAGGTGTGCCTTGTTATTTTCTGTATAGAATCTCAGCACTTCACAAACTGTTTATGGGAACGATTTTGCATCCTTTCTCCTTTTCTTTATCAAAAGCCCCCAGGACTGTTTCATCAACAGTACTGCCCTTTTGTCATCAATTCTTTGAAGGACTTAGGAACTATAGCCCAACTTCGATTTCCTTTTGAAGCAAATAGTAAAGAGGCATTTCAGTTATTACTGTCCCTAAGAACCTCACTGACCCTTGCCAAAAGTTACTCTGTGCCACTGCACTTCACAATAATTTTGATTTACCAGAAGGGATGGATAACTAGTAAATGGCAGCTGCAAAGAAACCTCAGAGAGTGAAAACTGCTGGCAGAGGAGCCATTGAGCGTGGTCTACAAATTTCTGTTAGGATTTCACCTCCTGATAATCCAGAAATACTTAACAAACTGACATGAATCATTTCTGCCATAATTTGTCTTCTTTTTTGAAGCTGTGATTTCTGTTATCTCAAGCATGCAGAAGAAGATGGAAAATTCTCAGTTCCATTTTATCTCTCAGTTTGGAAAATCAAAAGATAAAGAAGATGTAGATCTGATGTTTAAATAGGATCAGGTACTTCAAAGACAAAACTATTTTCCTCCTCAGGTGTTCCAGAAATTTCTCCAACAAAAAAATCCCCTTTCTTTGTTCGTGTGTTTTAGAATATAGAAAACATGCAGTGCTAAGGCTTGCCCCCCTTATTCACACAATTTCCATCTTTTCAGAAATCAAAGTACTGCAGAGGAGGTAGAAGTTTAAAACTATTCTCCCACCATTATAAGAAGTCTTTTGTATTCACTTTCAACAGCTTTGAATGTGAAAAACAAAAGAATCTATTTTATAAAAAACAGTTTCAACAGCTTTGAACGTGAAAAACAAAAGAATCTATTTCTTAAAAAATATTCGCTATCAAATGTAATTATAAACCAATTAAATATTCCAGAAGCTTGCTTTTTACCTGTAAGAAGTAAAAACCTACAAAGATCTTCCACAAAGAAAAACTTTAAAAGCTTTTATATATATATTTATTTATATACATGCACATAATGCTTCAAATTTTAAATGATACTGCCCGGTTAACAAACCCAATAGATGCATTAAGTATAATTTCCATTGCAGTCACAAATTTAGTGAGACAATGAAAGTGAACCAGTTCACTGAACTGAACAGCAACATCCTAAAATATGCCTGAGGCAAAGGTATTTTACTTTATAGCTTTTTTTTTTTTTTTTTTAAGTTGATGTGTTAGTGCCAAAATTGCTCATCTGTATTTTTATATCAGTTTCTTGTTCTTCCTGGGTCCATTTGAAAAACTATTCCTAAAATAAAAATGAATGCCTTTTTTTTTTTTTTAATGAAAGCAAACAAAATGTCAGTTTTGCTTTCTTAGTAAAAAGTACTTTGATCAGTAATACTGGAGGAAGTTAACACAAAGCACAGCAAAACTGTCCTGGGTATGATCTTGATTAAGACTCAGGTAGTTTTTCTGAACAGCTCTGTGGATCAGTAGGATCTAAACTAAGGAGAGGAAGCCCAGGAAGATCTCAGGAATCATGAGCATACACATGGTTTTGTGGTCATGTCCCCTTTTGGTTCAGAAAACTTCTCCAACTGTGTATCTTCTACAGTTAAATGAAATCTGTGTTTTGGGTGGGAGGGTGGGGTGGTGTTGCCACTCATTTACCTGTTTATTTGTGCCCAGCCTCTGCAAAATGTTGGAGGGGTATTCCCAAGTTGTCTGGATGTTTGCACCGTGTCCAAGCACAGCTCAAAGATGGGGCAGTAAAGCCTTTCTCATGGGCACACACAGAGTTTCCAGGCTGTCTTCGATGGGACTTGCATGGGCACGTACCAATGGCATTGGGTTGACATCTCAGAGATCCACAGCTTCAGTTTCCGTCTGAACTTGCAGAGGGATAAACACCTTCCCAGCTATTGCTCTGAGAAAGGGTCAGAGGTAACAAATGAGACAATGAAAACGAGTGAGGGATTTCCATGCAGTGGTTAATGCAAATACCTCCCTTCATTTGCATAACACATCAGATAGGAGATGAAATTAAATGCCAGATGCCCTCAGTATCAGGGTGTCACAGTTGTGCTACATGTGCCCAGAAGAAGGCAGTTTGTTGTGCCTGCTGCACATGCACCATAAACCTGACTCAGAGGACACTGAATTTGTGGGACTTCTGCCCTAAACCAGGGTTGAACCCTGAGAGCTGTCAGATGAAGGTATTCTCATTAATGACATGACCCACCTGTATCATGGCATCAAAGACACTGATCTGAGAAAAGCATTGTGCTGCAAGTCTGGACCTGAATCTAGATCCATGCTGTTGCCTGAATATCAGGTATGCCACAAAGCTGGTGGAGAAGAGGGAGGGAAGCTCCAAAATTTGGCACACCAAGAGCTCTTTGTGTTATTCTGATCCTGACTTTTTAAAAAGTGCAGAATATTTCACGTTTGGGGATAAGTATGGTACAGCAGGGTCCCCCCCAAACTGCTCTGCAGATCTGCAGCAGGAAATTCAGATGTCAGGGAAACATTTGAAGAGGTTTTATCTCAGCTTGAAGTAATACTACAAGGAAGGACACAGTTAATTGCACATCAGAGTGTCTGTCAGTCATCCCTTCACACTGATATCCTGTCTGCACTTTCCAGCCAAGGAGGAGATCTGTTGAGAGAACTGTCAGTGGGACACTTTGCATCCTCCCCTCTCTTTCTCCTTCTTTGCTGCTCTATACTCTCAGCAGTTTCCTGCATCACTCGCAGTTATTTTCTACAGGGCTGTCTACAGCAGATGTTACAAGCATTTTGCTTTCACTGACATTTTCCTCTAGAGGCCAAAATGCACTGATGAGGGCTCTCTGTCTGTGGGAGGAGCCTCCCTCACACCAAAAACATCAACAGCTTGCCCCAAGGTATGCTGCTTTATGCAATGAGAGAGCTGATGGATTTAAATGTGCCCATTTTTATTCTTTCACTGTCTCTGTAGCAATGGCTAAGAGTTGCTACCTCTGTGTTATTGGGATTTTTTTCTTTGTTTGCAAAAGTTGTCTTTCTTTTGGCTGCCTTTCCCTCTGGCAGGGAACCTTACCTTCCTCACAACAAACAGCAAATCCAGCTGATGGTCATGTTGCCAAATAGGCTTGAGATTTCTGCTTGAGGTCTCTCCCAACTGTTGGCACTCTCTTGGTAAAAAGAACTGGAGGATTTTTTGAATACACTTTATCTCTTGGGAATTATTATTGTTCACATTTGTCCTTTTTCTGTCTCTGTGTATTATCTGCATTACTGGGAATATAGTCAGAGGGGCAGTTCAAGGTATAATAAAGTTCTTTAGACCATTCCTGTTTATTGCCCCTGGTTCTTCTTGAGTAATGGGTAACTGCATGGGAAATTGTTTGTGACTAACAGATTTCTTCCAGTTTGTGGGTTATGGCTTTATCTTTCCCTTGGCTTGTCATTCCTTTTTAGTTCTCTGTGGAACACTTTTTGGTTTTCTTGATGCATTTTGGGCTGTATTTTTTCATTTTTAAGAGCCCAAACCAATCCTGCTCCTCCACACCCTTGTCTCCCCTCCGAGAGACACCAGGTGAGATCACGCTTCCACAGATTTGTATTTGGTGCAAGTATTTTCCCAAAGATTACACAGCAGATAAATCTCTCTGTTTCAGCACATGGTTTATTACCAAATATATTGTCTGCCTACACATGCAGAAACAGATAACCAGTGATTTATACTTTCATAATGACTACTGCAGTGATTCATTTACTCCGTGGTATATTGGTGTCAGGGCAAATCATTTATGTAAAAAGGGAGAGAGACAAAAGAAAGAATGGCAATATAAAGTGGCACAGACAGCAAGAGAGGGTAAAAAAAAAAGCCTGGACAGATATAAATGCTTTCAGTGACCCGAGGAAAGTTCTGGGAAAAGTTTTGTCATTCCTACTTCTGTCTCCTTCTCCTTGTTCTGCTTTCTGGAACCACTTCTTTAAAAAAGTAGGTTGCTCCTTCCTGGGAGAGCTAAACATTCCTCCTTTGGGAGGTTAACTCAAGTGCCAGCATGGCATGGAGTTTGGAGTCATGTGATGTGCTCACTAATATTCCTGTTTCAAAACTCAGGACAGCTCCTGACCCCTGAGCAGCAAGCCAGAGGGACTTAGGGGAGCAGCTGACTTCAGGCATCTGGATTGTGGAATGGGCTTAGATCAGAGCTGTACTACAGGTCACTTTAGAGTAAGTTGTTGCTAATGTTTCCATGCATATGAACAACTTAAAATTTTTCGTGTCCATGAGAATTTTTCCTTAGTGTTGAAAATTTCCTATTAATTTTGCAAGTGGATTTTGCTTCTTACTTGAGTGCTTCATACTCTTGCTCTAAATTGAGTGGTGGATTTTCACCTTGGACATATGTTTAGTGCTATTTGGGATTTCTTTCCGTTTCTGAAGAATACATGCTCATAAGGACCATAGAATCATAGAATGGTTTGTACTGGGAGAGTAAAGATCATCCAGTTCCAAACCACTGCCATGGCATTACACCAAGCTGCTCCAACCCCCAGCCAACCTGGCCTTGAATACTGCCAGGGATGGGGCAGCCACAACTTCTCTGGGCAATCTGTTCCAGGGTTCCAGCCTCAAAGTAAAGAATTTCTTCTGTAAATCTAACCTGAATTTCCCCTCTTTCAGTTTGAAACCATTACTCTTGTTTCTGTCACTACAGTTCATGATGAAGAGGTTAAACACATAATAAATTTAGTCTTTTCACAAGCCTTACCTGGAGGTAATCGTGCAACTAGTTATGATGAGAAACCTTGAAAAAATCTGCCCCATGAAGGCACTATTAACATGCTTAAAAAATTACACGAAAGAGCCAGATCACTGTCCCCTTTATCACAAAAAATCTCACTGAAGTTGGTAAGAAGTGCTATAGCCAAATCTTTCCTCAGTGCTGTTTACAAGAGTGCCTAATTTGGTGCTAATCAGCTGCTGGCTGCTAATTTCATATCTGTGAATCTTCATCCAAAGGTTTTTTCACACAAAGAAATGATGCCATGAATTCTTGTGCAAGGAGAAGTCCTGCATGAGTTAGGGAGTCAGAAGACAGTGACTTACCCAAGTGAAGCAAAACACATAAAAATGCTCAGAATTAAAATCCTATGAATACTTGCTATGCAAACCGAAGGATTAATTGAAAAATTCTTGGCAATAACTACATTTGTGAATACTAAGTGTATTTGCCAGTGCTTTGCAAATGAAAAATGAGGCTAAGGTTATGAATAAATTGTTCAGGGTTTCTACTTTTAACTCTGGAATATTTGCTGACAGCATTGTTGTAATCAGAGAGGGAATTTATGTGGTAATACTGAATAGGTTAAAGCAGAGATAACATCAAGACACAGTATATTTTGAAAGAACCTCCTATCATTAAGAGAAATAATAGTTTTCTCCCCACAACTTCTTTCATAACAGTCTTTCAGCAGTGCCAAGCAAATCAGCTTTTTTTTTTTTTGTCAGTTCCATGTGAGCTGAGACTTGCTGTATCTACTGATTCAGAAATATTTAGCAGCAGAAAGAATGTCACAGCCAGAAATTTTTATTTCAAAGAAAAACACAGCTTTTAGTTAATATAAAGTTATTAATGAATTAATGGAAAAACTTGGCAAGTAATTTCTGTTCAAAGGGAAATATTTCATTAAACCGTTTCAATTTTCTTGGGTTTTCTCATTTAACGTAGCTATTCGAAAGAGGTTTTACCTACATCTCATTAAGTTTTATGAATTTGGATTTGGTTAGCAAACCATCTTATCTGTTATTCATCCAACTTTGGTTACCTCAGTGAGGAGGCTGCTCTTTGCCTTTCAGCTGGCTGGGCTTGTTCTACACCCGCTGCCAGAGTGCTGGGGAACAGGTTTGCTGTGTTACACAAGGGCAGGTGCGTTCCGGTGCACCAGGGAAGGCTTTCCACGGGAAGTCAGACAGGTTTGGCACCACTATCTCGTCCTGGAGGAATTTCTCGAGGAAGGGTCGTGTTTCACTTTGTCATCAAAGCTTTCCCTAATGAAGTCAGCGCACTCCCCTGGCTTGCATCAGGAACGCCTCTGGGCAGGGCTGTTCCAGGTCTCTGGCAGGAGAGTTTGCTCTTCCCTCCATCCAGCTCTTTTCAGGCTTTCTGCACCCAAGCTCTGCATCTCGTTGCCAACTTAGAGGACAAACCAAACGTATTAACACGAGTTCAGGCAACTATGTATTCAATGTAGCCAACTGTGAGCTATTCCTATTGCTCCTGGCCAACGTTCTTATTTCCTGCACTGAAAACGGAAAGGTTTCCTTATTTTTATCCCTCCTCAGGATACAGATGAGAGATAGGAGGGGTTCCAGTGAAACAGTACAGCAGATATCATTTGTCAGCGAGCTGTCAGAGCAGGCAGGCACAAGAAAGAGGATAGTATTGGGAAGGGCTGAGCAGTACTTTCTGCCTTCCAGAAAACAAAGCAACAATTCCTCAGCCCAAAGGAAACCACTGAAAATCGTATGGATATTGCCTATTTTTGAAACCTATTGTCCTCACAGATCCCAAGTACACTTTCACTTGAGCGGTAAGAATTAAGGACAGTATTGTTTCTGTGAGAAAGTGGGTTAAATGTGGTGTGAACAGCTTACAGAGAAGAGCAAATAGAGTCATGGTCTTCCTGAGGAACCACTGATGCATGGAATTGGAATCCCTTAAATCACCCCTTGCTCACACTCCTCACTGCATCGCTCCTTTGGTAATGGGAGAACAGGGAGAGGGAGGCACAGACGCATCTGATACAGTACTGAATCTACATGTGCAAGGAGAAATGAATTGGTGGAACTGGATAATACTGCAAGCAAATCCAAATCCCAAAGCACGAAATGGGACACCTCTAATATGTTGGTTTCTTGAACATTACCTCCTTCCCCCTCCAATCAGCTGCTGACAAGGACCAATAAAAGCCAGAGTAACAGCTCTTTGGAGAGATGTATTGACATCATTTTGCCACTGGGAACTAGATGGAATTGCAGCATATCAAGATTGTTTATTTTCTCTACTTTTAAATATTCATATGAATATTTCCGAAGTTTTCTTTTGCCCATTGCCTTGAATGAAAGATAGCAAATATCGTTTGGTGTTAGTATTTTTGCCAAGAAAAAAATAGTTTCATTTTAGCCAGGAAGCTGTTGTTTATAAACTGGCTGAGAGAGGAGCCCAACTGCCTGTGTAATGCAGACAATGGCCACCTCCATTCTAAAGGGTGTTTTCTCCTCTCTGAAACAAACACTGTACTGCGTGCAGCAAAACAGCAGCTGCAGGCAAAACAAGGGAGATCTAAGTCAAAACAGTGCCATCCCCTTCACCTCCCCAGAAACAAAGAGAAGATGCTGTTTGTAGGCACTGGGGATTTTTGGTTTTGTTTGTTTGTAATGTTTTCCAACCCCAGCTTTCACTCTTTTCTGATTTGTTTCACAGAATCCTTCTACCTTCTGCTTCTTCTCTTTTGTCTTCCTGGAGTGCCTCCATTTGTTTCCCCTTCATGTCATTATAATCCGCACACCTGGAGACTTTGTCATGAGATCTTTGTGTTCCTTTATCCTCCCTTCTCCCACTAGATAAGCCTTGATTCATATCCACACTTTTTTAGTATGAACCTGGTTTTCTCCATTGCTCCCACCTTGGGCCTTCTTCCAATCCACTCTCTGCATGTCTCCTCTCCATGGCCGCCTTCTACTGCATGTCACTGTGTCCTCCTTTTGACTACCACCACCCAATTTGCCTTGTTTCTTCTTACCTGTCCTTTGTCATCCATGACATGCCTGAAAAGACCATAGCCAACCAAAATATCTGAGTGATATTAATATATTATATTATACATATATAGTATTTATATATGAACTGAGTGAGACTTTTGCCCTTAGAGACCTGTATGCCTTTGCCTAACCTTTTCTCTGCAGAGGTCCTCTTCTTCCTTCACATTCCCCAGTCTTGTGCTAAGTGTGATGGCCTGATAATTCCATCTTCATTCTTTTTCGTTTTTAAAAAGCACTAGCTCTACTTCTTCTCTCCTGCCATATTGATATTAACAATGACTGTCCTTTGATCTATCTCCTCAAGTGAGCCCTATTGCCAAAATCTAACTCCTGGCTGTCTCCTGACCCTCTATCTGTGCTCAGTTGGCTTCCACTTGGAGTTTGACTCTCTTTTCAAAGACAGGGTAAATCTCTTTTCAAAGGCAGGACTTCACTCACTGCTATTTCTGCTCACACTGGCTGTAGCCTGTCCTTTTCTCTAACCATGTAAAATTCATGCTGGATTCACTTTGTTGCCTTAAGCTTACTGCAGTTGTCATGACTTTCAGAGTCATGCTTCCAGCAAGCAGCCTCATTTGGAACTGGAAAGCCAAGTTTGCATGCCAGTCACACTGCTGTGCCAGGTTTTGTTGTCCTCCTGACAACCTGCTTCTACATTGTCCCGTTACCTAGAAGGAATACTCAGAAATTTCTGACATTGCTGAAATTGTCCTTGTCTGTGGGTGCCCATAAGACAGAACACCAGTGAGGCTGTACTATTTATTACTGTTTCATTACTATTTCATGTTTGCTGTTTGCATCTAACCACTGTCACTATTATTGAGGCAATCTCTCATGTTTAGTCCCAAGTCTGTGCTGTTTTGAGGTCCATAAGGTCTTGATCCATGACAGGTGATGTTTGATGTACTGCCAGTGAAAACACTGAGGACAATAAAATATGATTAAAAATGCTGCCAGCAATTTTATTAATCTTTTATCCTATATCACTCAATTTTACATTTCTTGAAATGAATTTAAGACATTTGGGAACTTACCACAAACAAGATCCATCCTGCTGCTTTTTTTTTTTTTTTTTCCCCAATTTGAAAGCTGTATCTATTTCAGCTTTACTTCTTGTGAAACTCAAACTTCACCTGAAGCTTTTAGGTCAGTATTATTACTCAGCCTCCTTACTGTCCAAGCCCAATAGTTCCTTCAGAATTTATAAATCCTAAAGCAGTAATTATCCTGGCAGTGTTCAAGGCCAGGTGTGATGGGGCTTGGAGCAACCTGGGCTAGTGGGAGGTGTCTCTGCCCATGGCAGAGATGCTGGAACTGGATGATCTTTAAGGTCCCTTCCAACCCAAACAGTTCTATGATTCTATGATTCTATGATTTTGAACATGTTTGAAACATTAGGAATTATCAACGGGCATTTCTTCCATCAATACTGATAAAATCAGATTAAATTCAAGTATGATCTGTTGGAAGAAAACTCATTTTAACTGGTTGCTTGAATTAAGCGTAATCTAAAGAACTAAACGTTAATCAACACTGTGGAGAAATGTGATAAGTTTTCTCTTTAGAGATTGAGATGATAAAATGTGTAGTTTCTCTGTTAGTTACTTGAAAATGAATGCTACCATCCCCATCTTAAAAATGAAACTCTCAAATCTTTTTCTGAAGTGTTTATCCATCTCAGATTTTTATTTTCTTTTAATCAGAGTGTTTTCATTCCTCCATTGGTTTAAAAATAGCTGAAAACAATTAAGAAGAAATTCCAATTTTGATCAGCATTTGACAGAAAAATCTTAAGATCTAATAACTTTCACACCTCTCCCATCCCTTACTTCATATTCAGAGAGATCATTGCTTTAAATGTGGTATCAGCAGAAGGAATGGAGGGACCCTTTAAAGGAAACAACATGTCTAAATGCCTGCACAGCAGAGAATATAATACAGAACAACAGAAAATACGGAAATGCGTCATCGTCTCTCTCTAATGCTTCTTTTTAGCTTCAAGGAACCCAGCAGGTTTGGTAGCCTCTGGAAGCCTTTTAACTGAGCCCCATCTGCCTGCCAATTGTGAATGCTCCGTGCCTCTCACAGAAAGCTGTTCTCAGAACAGGGTTCTTGACGCATGTGGAACAAGCACCCCTCAGATTTCACTTCTGTGCAAGAGCCTTGAATGGCAAAAAAACTGCCATGGTGACAAAAACCTCCTGAAGTACAGTGAGTAGGGCTGGGACTGGTTTTTCTGTTCCCTTCTAAACCTTGCAAGGACTTAATCCCACCTTGTCTGAAGTTTCAGGGGGATTGTGGAGCTTAATGATTATTTGGGCAACGTCAAAGCATTTACAGAAGGAATCTAAAGGAAGGCAGCAATATGCCAAAGAAAGTCTCTTTGTTAATCCATATGGTTAACTGTGCTTGGTTTCCAAACATATGTTACTATACAAGGAAATGTCTAAATAATCCAGAATTGAATATCTATGGCATTTCTTCAGTTTGCCAAGCACACTCCCATACAATTGATTACATCTCCCTTTCTCCTGCTCCAGAGTGTCCCTCCCTACAGCTAAGGGTGAGCTCAGAAAGCTGCCTGCCCACTTTCATGTGCTGCTGACACGTTGTGTTAGTCAAAGTTGGATGGTGTAAAAGTTTAAAGGGCACTCAGGGCTCAGACAGTCAGGTGTTTTTAGCCAGATCTCTAACTATGCAGAGGAAGAAGAGGATGAATGGTCACCTGACCATTGCTGGGTATGACAGTTGAAGGGAAGACAAACATCTCAGTGAGCTTACAAAATGAGGTAAATGAGGAGGCTTGGTGATCACCAGTCAGCTGTGGCTCATATTGTCAGTACCTGTAAGTAAAATAAAGAAGAAATACTTGGGGAGATCCCATACAGGCTTTCAGCTGCCTCAGCTCAGTGTTCCTTTGTGTACTAGCACTGTTTTTAAACTGAGGCTTTGGGTGCCAATAACTTTGTTGGCTGCTCTTTTCTCAGGATTCCATGATTTACCAGACACCACATTGCCATCCATGCTGCTAGCTTGACCTTATGGTGAAAATATTTCAGTATACTGAGTTTCAGAGAGTAAGCAAGATATGAGGGACAGCTGTAGAGAAAAACAAAAGTAAAAAGAGGAAACTCTTTTTCTAATATCTATGATTTTTCTAGCTGGAGATAGTCTATATCAATATCCTTCAACTGGAAAGCTGTCTGGCAGTTTCCACATCTGTCAGATGGGAACTGATTCTTTCACAAGGTCTGTCTAAAGAATAGCTTTTTCCTAAAAGGACAGTGATTAGGAGACATGTGTCGTCTCCCACACTCTTTTTCTCCCTCACCTTCTTCCAGACTCAAATGTCTCCTTGAGGGTTTATTGCAATTCATACATTTGATACTTAATGAAGATTTCAGGTTTTAATACTTTCCACAAATGATCACTGATTTTTAAAGATGCTCTGGAAATGCTCACATCCCTTGGGGAGGTTGCTACCTGGTTAGACAATAAACAAACCATTTACCAAGATGAAAGCAACACCTTGTGAAAGATCTGATGCCTAACTGTAGCATAAATATATCCCTTATCCATTATAAATGAAGTTCTCCTCGCACCCAAACAGGGAATATTTTAGATTTCTGTGGCAATTTATGTACCTTTATAACATGTACAATGAAAATACAGACATACAGAAGAGAACTAGAAATGTGACTTCTTGCTAAGTCATGGTGGAGACAAGATATTAAATATGTAAAATCCTGTGTGAAAGCCTGTCTGAGTCAAGTGACTTCTAAAATGGCTTTCCAGATAGAAGAGCACCAAGCTGAAGTGCAATTAACATACCCTGAAGTTGCCTAAACAAGGCAAAAACCTCAAATGATTAAAATTGATTTGAAATGCCAGAATTAGGAGACCTTTAAACCAATAGCATTGTTTTAGTTGTTTAATATATCTTCAGAACACACATTTTTTTTTTTAATGGCCAGCACTAGTAACTGTGTTGCTTAGAAGTTGCTGAGATCATGAGATCAATCAAGAAAACCAGTCTGCAACCTTAGTGCTTATTGATTCAGTTGCTATTCCTCAGCAAAAACAATTATTGCTATGTTACAAATACCAACTGTTCACTCTTTAGTATGTGCACTGTTTTTCACTATTCACAAAATAGTTGATTCAGCCTAGAACTTAAATCTCTTTTCATCACTTTGGGTATCACTTTTTAAAATAATATGTGTAGCTATAGTTTCTCATCACTTTAGGGCAAATGGCTAAGGATGGTGCTCCTGGGAATAAGTTATGAATAAAAGATCCCTTTTAAAGAAAGGAATGGGGAAATTAAATGGGTGTTAATATTATATGCCTGTGGAAAATCTGGAAAATTTAGAGTACAATGGTGGTGTAATGTACTGTCAAATAGTCAGAAAGCTCTCTTTGTCAAGGACTGCAGTGAAATAAGAAATTACAGTGCTTTCTTATATTGTTTAACTCCTGAGAAGCAGGAAAGTAGGAAGGAGTGAGCAGGACAACATACCCTGCATAAACAGAGAGCAAGGAATAGCATCAAATAAAGGCAGCAGTGCCCAGGTTTTGCAGACTGAGGCAAACACCTAAACTGTTGGGTTACTGCATTGCCAGAAAAGACATCTGCAAGGACAAAGACCTCATTGGCTTAAACAGGGAAATTTATGTTATGTATCTATTGCTGCTTCTTGAGTGAATGTTCCTGACTTCTGCTATGCCACTCAGCCCCATGTAACCTTGGGAAAAGGCCTGTAGGGTTATTATTCCCGGGAACTTTCAATGGACATGGAACAGTGCACAGGCAAACCTCGATGAACTAGGATATACAAGCCTTTTTTGCATGGAGAGCAGCTGACCACAGCAGAATGACGCCTTCCATCAGAGGTCACAGTGTCCACTGCAGACCACACAGTGTGTTCAAGGCATCATTTTGAAGTTGTCCATGCATATGGTTTGGGTTGGAAGGGACCTTAAAGGTCATCCAGTTCCAACCTCTTTACTTTGGACACCTTTTATTGGAGCAGCTTGCTCAGAGCTCCCTCCAACCTGGCCTTGAACACGTCCAGGAATGTTCTTTACCATGTGTTATATCTCTTCTATCACTTGGGCTTATCCCTCGTGTTGGGTGCTAGAAAAAATAAATTAAAGCTCAAACAATGTTGCAAGCATGACAGGAGGTTTCTTCCCAGCTCTGATACAGAGGCAGTTTTTTTACTCCTTCCCAGCCTGTTTGTATAGAGAAGTAATACAAGAACATTAAGCCTTTATTCACAGCATGTGGACAACAGAATTCCAGATATATTCCTACAGAATTGTATCATTCACTCATAAAAATCAGTGCTAAAGTATGACAGAAAGCAACCTTTCACAGTGTAGAAATTATGGAACAAATAGGTCAGTTGAGCTTTTGAGGCCTGATTAATATACTATGTCACAAATCAATCTGTGAAAATTTTGAATTCTCATGAACTGAACTGGTGAAGGAAGTAGAGCTTTAATTTACCCAATAGTTTTCAGGTTTTATGCTTCAGCAGAAAAGTGTTTATTTTATTCCAAGTCCAACAAGGTATTTGCTTTTGAATCAGAAGAATTGGTTTTATTTCTCTGTCCTATATTTTTTCATCCTTTTGAATGTTATGTGAGGGTAAATTTCAAAATAAAATGTCATTGCAAAATGCTGGATCAATGTGTAAACAAGTATTTCAACCTTTCCTATGGAAAAATAATTTAAAAAATCACAGTAGTTTTAGCCAAAGCATTTGGAAAAATTCGACAATTTAAATATGTATATGCTGGGTTAAGAAAGTTGAACCATCTTGCTGTCCTAATAGCCTGATGGAAATCCATGGTAATAAAATTTCCTTGTTTCATATTCTTTAAGATTTGTAGTTTGCTGCTGCTGTTGACTTTCAATATTAGAGTGAGATGGTTTGTGAATTAATGCCCTACCCTATTGGAAATATTCCCAGTTTGGTCTTTGTCATCCTGTCTTCACCCAAACAATTACTGCTTAAACACTTCCAAGCAGAAATAAGACTCCACCAGGACGTGGGCAGGACTACCTGTGCTAAACAAGCAGTATGATTGCTGGAGAAAAAATTATACAGGCTCAGCTGATGACATTGTAGTTGATACAAATAAGTGTGTCCCTGCAACAACCTTCCAGCTTTTTTGATATCATATCTATAAATCAGTCTAAGAATCAATTTGAACTTGACTGCATAGATAGGCATGAAGATGGAGAGGATTGCTTGTTCTTCTGCTATCAGTACAGAAGGACACAACTTCTGTAATAGTCAACTCTGTATTTTTATTTGATGTACAGCTTTTTCGTATATTAAACTTCCAAAAGGCAAGTGGTAAATGTGATCTCCTTGCACTTGAGACTAATAAAAAGAGATTTTCAGGCCTCTTAGTTTATTTCCATCACTCCTAAGAAAAGTCTTTTCATAAGACGGTAAGTACATGAGCAGTCAGTTCTTTTCTAAGAATGCTAATTATATTCTCTCTTTATGAATTAATTATAATTCCTTTTGACTATGGTGATATTGTTTAGAGGAATTATCTCTCAGGTCAGATGAAAAGGTTTGACTTTGTGTGACACAGCAGAGTAATTTGTTCTCCATTGTGGTATTAGTATTCCTTAGCGAGAACTTTGCAAAGAATGAAAACCAAATTAAACTGAGAGGCCCCCTCCACTGATTTCCTCATTTAAAACATTGTATAGAGAAGCTCCTCCATGGACTACCATGTAGCCAAACAATGAGACAGACATTTTCTCCTTCACAGAGCTCCTTCTAAGCAGCATCACAACGTGTGTTCCCCAGGCGTACTTTGCTGTGATATGGTTACACTGGAGACAAACGGAGATTAGGGTGCAGATGAGAGTTATCAGCAGAGTTGCACCTGCTTAGCCTGGTTCTGAAATTCCCTCTGATGTGTGACAGTCTGAAGTACAGCTTTCATAAGCATGAGTATTTATGGAAACTGAGTAATCTGCAGGAAAAAGCGTGGGGTGCAAACCTCTACCGAGTTCTTCATTGCTGCCTTAGATGAGAGATTTTTGGGTGCTCAGACACCAGTTTTCATATGGTCTCCTGTTTCACAGAGAGCAACAGAAAAGCAGCTGAATCTCCTAGGTTACACCTCTCTTGCTCCTCAGCTTCCCAGGACACGGTGCACTTTGAAGCTGAAGAAGCATCTTAAATCCTTTTCCTATGTCTTGAATCCAGACTTAGGCTGTTCATAAACTCTCTGTGTCTTTATGGTGTGTGACTTCAGAGCGCTGAGCTGCCTGATATGTGTGATCACATTGGTTACAAGGCATTGTGGAACAGCAGGTGGGATGCATGGAGGAAACTGGGCCAAACAAAGAGCCCTAGCACATAAATTATTTTATGATTCACAGCAAGTTCATCTGCAAGAGTTTTTTAAGACTTTGAAGAAGACTGACCATCAGGGAGGTCCAAAGAGATGCTCTGGCAAGATATTCAAATGACAGTTCAATGAATTTGGCCTTGAAACTGGTTTTGCTTAGATGTCTTACTATTACTTACCTGCCAATAAATAGTTCAGTGTTAGCTTTTCTCGTGTTCTCCCACCTTTACTTCAGAAATTAGTAACCAGAAACTAAACTGCCAATAAAACATAAGATCTGTTAGTGAGATCGTGAATTAAGCCAACACAGCCTGTGAATTGGACACTTTTAGGACACAGGACTGTGCTGGTCCTCATGGCACTGGTTCTGGTCACCAAGCCCTCATCTCCATTTCCTCCCTCTGTCCTTCTCTGCAGGCTGCTTTCAACAGCTCAGTCACTGATAAGCTTAGATGTTCTGGGAAGGCCTCAGGATAACAATGAACTCATCAGCTTCAGACCAAAATTCAAAGCTCATTTGATCTGATTCAACTTCCCCGTGGAAAAGTATTCAAAGTAAAATTAGATGGAAGATAGAGGGAGAAAATTGAGACCAAAAATGCTAGTAGAAAATAATTGCTTTTCAAGTTGGAAGGTATTAAGTGTGAACTGGGAAATCTGTTTTTGTGTGTGTTTGCCAGGAGACAAGTGTAGAGAAACAGCCCTAAAGCTTCAAGCAAAGTGACCATGGCTGGGAGATACTGTACATAAAACACAGCTGTGCATGATTGCAGTACTCAGAGGAATCAGCTACTTTGCTCTCCTTCAGCTATGACATTGTTCAAATCAAAGTAATAAGAGGAAGAAAAAGTCCTCTACTTTGGCATCCTTTCACTCTCCAATGTAGGAAGTGATGTGCCCAAGGCTACAGTGTCTTCTTTCAGGTACAGCATCCCAGCAAACAGCAGCACAGCCCTACCTCAACAACACCCAGGCATATTTGGTATGTATATTGCCCTTCTCCAGCAGGAGAGGGACGTGGAGGGGGGTGGTCCATGACACAGCAGATACTGTACTCTTCCTCTTTGCTGAGCAGTGAGCTGAACATTGAGCATAACAAAGGAAGAAGGGGTGAGAGCCCTCACTGTGCCAATGCCACCATCCTTGCAGACACACACCGTAGAGCTGCCAGTCCTCAAAAGGAAAGAAAACAAATGTGCTCATTAAACCCATGTTCTGGCCCTCTCTTTTTTATTTCTTGTCATATTAAAAGAAGTCTATGTTCTTCTCAGTCTCGAATCCAAGGTCTTTTGTTTTGATGATTTCCATTTTCAATAGTTCAATTTTCTCTCCACCTTCTAATTTGTATTCCTAGTATCACTGCTAAGGAGCAAGTCAAATGATTTGAATTCACACTGATTTAACATTACTAATTGCGCTGCCAATTGCTTTCCAACTTTGCATTTTTTTTAGGAGACATCAAAACCTGTGATAGGTTTAAGATCCTCAATAGTTAAAAGAACGAAAGAGCAAATAAGGCAATAAACTGGAGTGGAATACATTATCAATTACAATCAGTTAACTGTGTTATCTAACACTGTGCCTGCTACAAAGAAGAAAATCAGCCTTTTCATTCTCTGTAGGTGGCTACGCATGTACGATGCTGTCTCAACCAGCTCAAAGAATGACATGGAGCAGCATTACACTGAACACAGTTAAAGGCAACACCCTGGGGGAGAGGGGAAAGCCCTTGTTACCATAGTTACAAGCAAGCCATTAGAAGTTACACACCTCCAAAAGCTGAATTAGAAAAGTGCTTTTATCTCAACATATTCTATTTAATTTCAGCAATTTTCCCCTAACTATTATAATGCTGCGTGGGTTGCACTGAGTGCTGCTGGAGCTCTGTGCTACTCACCTCCAGCAGCTGCCACAAAGAAGCCAAAAACACACTTTTGAGTTAAACCACTAATAAACAGCTTATCACTAGAACTAAATCTCTCTCCAGTGGGTGGGCTGACCACCCTGCCACCTTTTGATAATTTAAAAGAGCTCAGAGGAGAAAGAACCTTAAAATAAGGGGGGAGGGAGGGGAAGACAGCATTGCTTTACATCTACTTTTTGTACCAGCCTGACTACCTGTACAAGGGGTGCAAATAATAGAAATAATAATAATATCATGGTTATAAGGTGCATGGAAGTTTATTACCATCACAGCTTTTTCCTGTGTAATAAAGCAAGCTATGCTCATATAAGCACTGATGTAATTGTATTTACTCTGTACATTGGTATGTGTGCAGGGGATTTGTACTTCTGTAATTATATTAGTGTACGTAGCAGTCTGTGTAAAGATAAGCACTTAAAATTATTTTCAGGAGTCACATTTTCCCCTTGAAGCCTCCTGCCTTTGTTTGCTGTTATATAACCACATTTTGCTTTGCTTTGAAATATTTTCTGTTCTCTGTCGCTGTTGGAAATACCCACGCAAACCAGGAGGAGAAATGGGCTATAAAGGGAACAAACAAAACTGAGTATTGACTTAAATTGGTTTTGGTCTGTTTCCAAATGTTGCCAAACACACAAGATAAATACATAGAGAGTGGAGCAAAACTGTCCCCCTCTCTGGCTTGCTTCTGGTGCCAGTTACAAATACCATAAGTGAAAAAAAAAAAAACAACTCTAGCAAGGCTGCACATAATATTAGCACAAGCAATATGGCTATAACCTGGATTCTCAAAAATTTTTAATATAAACATCTTTATAAAGGACCTGATGGGAGTCAGAAGTACATGTAGGTAAAGAGAAGGAAACACTGTCTTCATTATATTTATCTCAAAGATATTATCTATTTTTCTATTTTTCTAATCTATTTTTCCTTTTTACTCTTGACAGTCTTGTAATTTTCATGTCATTCAGGCCTACAATTTTACAATCATGCTTTATTGAGAAACTGAGCTTGGTTTACAGTATTTTCTAGAGGCTCAGCTGAAGATTGGACTCTCTTAAAAAGCCCTGTGTCCACACATGCATATACACATATCTAAAGCCCATCCTTCCCCCAGCAAATTTACAGCTGGGTACTTAAAACAGAGACAAGCATTAGAAATGAAATATGACTAGCACTTCATAAATGGAGAACTAGGAGAGAGAAGTTATATCACATCCAAAATAATAAGATCCTCCTCCCTCATCCTGGGCCACGCCTTCTTCTTGGAACTACAGCTATGTGAGAACTTCCCAGCTTTCTTTTAGGGTAATTTCTTTTATGGTACTTTAGGCATCCCACTGTTGAATTCCACCCCTAGCTCTCATCTAAGCTTTCCTTGCCTCAGTCCTTGAGTAAAACAAACCTCCTTGCCTGAAGTTATCCCTTGAAGGAAGCACTGCCTACAGCAATTTTCCTTCTCTTCCCTGCCCACGAGACCCCCAAAACACTGTTTATAGCTTGAAGTCACCACCATCATCATTAACACTCTTAAAACTAAAATGTCTTATTATCCTCTGTGTGATCACACTGTGTCCTGCCTCTTCTGCCCTGCTACCAGTGCTAGAGGTGACTTCATTGGCGCTTCCTTTATCCAAAACTGTCTGTGGTGCACATAAATCAGGTGTTGCTGCTGTGAAGAGATTTAAGTTTAAGAGAGAAAAGAGCAAATCATGGTGTCAGCATTGCTGCCAGACTTCACAATTACTGCAGAGAAGGGGTTACAATGAGCAAGTGACACATTTATAGCAATCTCAATACAACCCTTTGTGCTTCCCTCAACCTTGACTTTATGGGTGGATTGGCTGATAAAAACTGAACCACAAGGTCATTTCCTCCTTCATGATTCTTCTCAAGAATTGTTTTTACTGAGGTACCAGGAGGAAATTAGCCATTATACGATGGAAAGGGCAGAAGGGTCACTGGGGCAAGCTTAGTCTGAAGGGAGATTTTCAATGTACACTCCCTGTATTGTCTATAAATTGAGACATCTCAAGGCAAGGTGTGCCCATAGCTCTGTTGGAGAACACATGAGTGCTACTGGAATACTATAATTACCAAAAAATAACAGTGGTAAAATTTAGGCCTCCATTAAAACATATCCATGTGAATGACATTTGTTAAATAGGCAATTGATACCATCTTATGTCAGCAGGGTCAGACTCACAAAAGAGCCTGTTCTTGAGAATACCTGAGATGAATTGGTGAGTTTGGACCTCAGTCTACATTTTTGTACTCAATGTGCATTCTAGAAATAATTCCCTTCTATGTTTAATGAATCTGTGAGCAAGTTAATTTAGAAAAATAAATTCAAATAGACTTATCTGAATCAATATTCCAGCATTTCACATTCTTGATAACTTGAATCATACTGCCGAAGCAATATTAAGCTGCTGTAAATTGCCATAGCACCACTGAAGCCAATAAAGTTATAGTAATTTATTTCATCTGAGGATGTAATTTTTTACAGAATAGTCCTGACCTTATTTAATTGCGGAGCTTGTTCATTTATTTGTTTTAATAAATGGTGGAAAAAAAGGCAGACTCCTGCATTTGTAGACAGAATGAAGCAACTATTTCTGCAAATAAACTGGGGTTATGTGTAGCAAAACCAGGAATGTCAGCAACTAGTATTTTGTGAAGAAAAGAGCTCAATCCAAGAACAAAAACAGAGAAGTTGTGCATCTTCATTTTTCTTTCCCTCTTTAAGAGACAACCCCTATTTATAGAAACACATTGGAGACAATTTAAAAATTTGTTTAATGTAATCTCATTCAAACATAGTGAAACTGCAAATTTATATGTGCCCCAATAGAAACTTCTTGTGGGCCTCTGGAACTAAGGCTGGTTAGAAAGGGAGGTTCAGAGAAGGCACAAATACATACGGATTTTTCTTATAGCAAAAACTGGCCATTTTGGGGACTGCTCATTGAGGAATTTTTTGACCCGGGTTGGATGTTTCTAGGCTGGAGGTGCCAGCAGCCCTGCATTCAGCAACTCTCGCTTGACACTTGGCAGCAAATTTATTCTGTAGCTTCCACAGGATCCTGTGAGAATTAATTCCCTGGCCTTGTGTGAAAAGATTTTTTTTTCCTCTCTGCTCTCAAACTGCTGGTTGATAATTTCATTATCAGTCCACCTGCTGTTGTATTGTGAGAACCAGTGAATAAATCACTTCCTATTCTTCATATCTACCTCAGCCCTATTCCATCTTTGTCATTTATTATCTAGTCTATTATTATGAATTACCTGTCACCTAGTCTATCCAGTCTCCTTGTAACAAAACTGTTCAGTAAGTTTGGTCTTCCCATCTCTGTCTTAATTCTCTACATCCTTTTGAGATAGGATGAAATGAATAATAAGTACATAATGTACAGTAATAATATGCAGTAGCATAATATTATTTGATTGTTTTCTCTTTGCTTTCCCTAATAATTCTTAATATCCTTTGTTCCTTAGTTCCTGAGCGTTTATGTATCATGTTCAATGAATCTTGAAGGACTCCAGCTATTGTCCTTAAATGGCATCATGTAATTTGCCACCTAACTGATTATATATCATATAATCATTCATACATACAGGTACATACATATGTATGTCTGAATTGCCTGTTGCTATATCAGCAGAATGTTGCCCTTCTGAAACACAGTTGCAGTTACTAATATGTAAATAAATACAAACACTTATGATCTGCTGAAGAAAACTCATAATCAACTTTAGATTAGCCTTTTCTGAATAATTTTGTATGAGTTAATGTTACCAGTGCCCTTCTTATCTGCTTCCTGCAACATTTATGAATATGTTGAGGAGCCCTGGGCTTAGCTCCAATCCATTAGTAGCACCATGAGTGACAGTATTATACAGTGAAGAATCAAGTTATTCTTGTGTTTTCTTTCGTTTTTTTCCCCTACTTTTGAGCATCTACTAATTGATCATTGTCATTTCTGTTGGGAATACTTAGTTTTTGTAAGGACTGTTGACTCATGGCAATGATTCCATTGCCATTTTTTGGGCAATGCAAGCAGACTGTATTACCTGTAATGTTTTTTGCTCCTCACCTCTTCTGAGAACTGTGGGATATGTAAGCCATGACTGCCCTTTGCAAAAGCCATGCATCCTTTTCCTTGCTATTTCTTACACTTTTTTTTTTTTTATAAGTACTATAATTTCTAATAATGTTTATGACCCAGAAACCAAGTTATTGGTCACTGGTACTTATGATAACTCTTCAAAACTTTAGTAAAAACTTTTCTATTCAGAACTAAAATTGACTTATCCCGTAGTAGTTCAGTAACTTTATCCAGAATGTTTTAGGACTATATGATGCATGGAAATTGATCTTGGGGTTTTTTGCATGTGATTAATTTATTTTGTTTCGTTTTGATTTTATAAAAATATGAGTGTCTCATCCAGCATCATAGTCAAGGGCAACTCACAGGACCTTCAGTGAAAAATTCTCCTTACCTAATTTAGATCTTTATCTCTCCATGTCTCCATATGAACTCCCTCTCTCTCTCT
>JAWWEV010000001.1:112871284-112881887 GCA_035583235.1 Hafferia zeledoni
CTTCAGTGAAAAATTCTCCTTACCTAATTTAGATCTTTATCTCTCCATGTCTCCATATGAACTCCCTCTCTCTCTCTCTCTAATGCTTAAACAAGCACAGTCCAGTTTCCTAAACTTTAGGTGGCAACAGCCAAATTAATCTGACCATAGCAATTCGGTTCATCAGGTTGGTCCAAAACCTCATTTCAGCACAATTTTGTTTGAAGCAGTGCCTCCTTTGCTCTTACAAGGCCTCCATGCAGAAGGTGGTGAGTAAAGCTGATGAAAAGTATGTACATAAAAGGTCCTCCCTTTTCTGGAACCTCAAGTTTTTCATCATATTTTCCTTCTTTTAACAGTACCCTTGTAATACAGTTCTCTGGGGAAAAAAAGCTCATTTTCTGAAGTGATTGTTTATTTCCAACCTTCTCACTTGTCATTGCCTCTCTTCTTTGTGTATAATGTCCTCTGGTAATGACAGCACTGCCATGCACTGCTGCCTTTAGCCTATATTGAAGCTGCATCACTTTTGTACCTTGCTCTCACTTGTCCTGACAGTTACCTTCAGATTTTTATACTGTGTTATTGTGAATGTTTGTCCATTTGTTCCAAATGATTTTCAGTTTGAAAACAAGTATTCCAGATTCTGCCTCATTTCCCCCTCTCTCTCACACACACAAGCATGAACACAGCCATGACTCCTTAATGGTGGATAAAATCACTGTTTTCCCTCCCAGTACAAAGAAATATTGAGATGTCTTGAGCTGGAAGAAATTGATTTCTTCAAGGACTACCTTGGAAGACATGTGGTTTGTTTTGCACAAAAAGTGGGAGTGTAGTAATCTGTCTTGCAGATGACACATCCTAGGGACAGACAGGACATTCAGAATATTTTGCAGGCAGAATTTGAGGACTGAACATTATAAACTGAAGTAGTTTCAGAGTACAAAGTGCAAAATCATACATGGACACTTGCTGTCATTAGATACCTACTATTAAAGGCCCTTCTGCTGGGATGGCAGAGTAAAGACAGGATAAAGACACATAACCTTCTACACAAGTTGTCAACATGACAGAAAACACCAAGACCCTGGAAACTCAAAAAGGATTAGGTGAGTTATTTCCTGCAGGGAAAGGGATGTACGCATGCACACTGGCAGGTGGAGTATAATTTGGTCATCCAGCATCAAAAACAATTGCTTTAAGGTAGAATGTAAGATTGACAAGGGCTATTGAGATGGTTAGAAAAATAAGAGAGCACAATGTATGAAGGGATACTTGAGGAGCCTGGCTTGACTGATTTACCAGAATGGGGGTGACAGGAAGCATGGTTGCTGTTGATAGACACCTCAGTGGGGTGAATACCACATAATGTAATGCTGGCAGCAGAACAAACAAGGCACTCAGCATGGGAGAAATGAGGCCTGAATCTCTGGAGAAGTCCACAGCTGATGAGCAGGTGAGCTTTGGGAGGCTCAGCGTACCCTGGAGTACCCTGGCAAAGAAATGAACCCTTTCTGAGAGGATGCACAGTGTCATCACCACCTGCAGGTGAAGACTTTGAGTTCCTTCTGCTTTTCCTACAAACTCACAGCATGTCCTTAGACACAACTTGCTGTTCACTGGACTCTGGACTCCACACTGGTAAAATGTAGGTGATTATGTTGGTGGCTCCTGTAAAGAAGGTTGAGACCTGCCATCAAGGAAGGCTAAGTAGCAGCAAGGTGTTGTTATTCTCATTTCCAGCTACTTCAAAGTAAAGCAGAATCTTCTTTTCCAGCCATCAGGTGAAATGAAGGTGTGTGAGGGGGTGAGAACAAGGGCTGAGAGAATAATTGTGTAACCTGCACAGCTGCAGGCAAAACCCCAAGTATTATTATTATTTTTTTTTAATGCAGAGAGTGTAAGTTAAAGAGAATCTTTATTTACTTTTTAATAATTCACCTTTCCATGTACAACTGAGGAAGCTTTGAAATTAATAAATTTTCTGACAGCAGGGACTGTAAGTCTCTGATTTTTTTATCAACACTTTCTTTTGATCATTGCCTTTTCCACAATAAACATCTGTGCTGAAAGTAGCTGCCCCTTACTGGTATATGAATAGCTTCATTTATGATCTGTGCCACATTTATTTTAACTTGGTCAGGCTGGTTAAAATTAGATGAATGCTACTGAAATCTAAAACTCATTCAAAGGAGGTCAAAGTTCTCTAGATTAGTGTGTTGTCAGCTGCATTTTAAGATCTTAAAAGAGAAGTCCTAAAATATTGGTGTGTTCCCCACCAACTAGCCAATATTAATTATATACGAAGGGAAAAAAAGGCAACTGAACCCACAAATATTTCCAAAAATAAATTCATGGAACCACTGGACACCCACAAATACATTCCTTCATCTGTGGCCAACAGTACCTGTTCTGATTCTTCAGGTATCTCCCCTTTTGGCCATACCTCCATCCCCTGCAGGCTTTCCAAAGCTGAAAAACACCAACACAATTGTCACTGAAATTGTTATCTGGGATTTCACTTGGGGCACAAGGCTGACAAAAGGGTCAATGTGGTCTGTTCAAAGCAGCTTCAGCTCCAGTTTGACTGATGTGGGAAATGTTTGACTACATGTGGGTACTTCTGTAGCACTGGTAGTGCTGGAAGATCTCTTTTTTTTTAGTGGAAAATGTTTCATTCTCACACTGTCAAGTGATGTCTAAATAAAGCAGTAATACTAATGTAATTTTGTAGCAATATTTCGTCTGCGTATATTCAGAGAAATACACATCCAGTATAGTGTTTAGTTAGTCTTTTCAGTACCAGGGTAGGTTATGTCAGTTTTCTGACAGAAAGATAGAAATGATTGCACATGGCAGAAGAAACTCTATTTAAGGGCAGAGGCCTCCAGTTGCAACAGGACATGATTCTCCATTACCTGCACCATTAAATTTCTCAGGCTATTCAGATGCACACTTGACTACACTGACAAATCCTAATAAAAACAGATTGCCAAACAGAAAAGGAAAAAAGTCATAAAAGGGTTGTAGGCTCAAGAGTTCATTGAGACAGCTATAGAGTATGATCAGACTTGCACTTTAAAGTACTAAAAGGCTGATGAGTGTTTGACAGCGCTAAGTGTGGTCTTTACTTCCTTGTGCTCGAGGCAGCCCCTCTTGGTACGTACAGACATCTGTCTTTATCAGGAAACTCACTGATCCAAAGCAACACAAAACTCTTGCCTTCAACATGACTTTCATGGTTTCCTTCTCAGTTTTCTTCAACTTAAGGTACTTTCTCCATGGTGTCTTCAGACAAATCAGGTATGAAGTGTGCCATACCCTCTGATAATGCTCTCCCCTCAACTGAGCAGACCCCAGCTTTGCTTTGGAGTGGCATCAGTTTTGGATTGTTCCACGTAACAATATACTTTAAATACATAACACAAATAAGACAAATATGCCAGTGGTACTTCACTATCACTTGTTTGCTCAAAACGCCTATTTTTAAGTTTAAAATTGAAGACAACACTGTGCATCCACAGATGTTCAAACCCCAAAGTGTGAGCTCCCTGTAGCAATGACAAATCATGGACAGCATCAGTTCTCTTGCATGCACTGAAGCTCACTGGAGTTCATCTTCTGCTTCATGTAAGTCAGGCATTTAAACCAAGTCACTGCTGTCCTGTCTGCAGCCAAAGGAGAGGGAAAGACAATTCTAGAGAGCAAATCCCTCTAGTTTACATTGTCTGTTTTCACAGTGAGCTGAGATAAAAAATTTGCGTTAGTGACTGAGCCTTTAGACAACCCCAACTTCACTGCCAGTTGTATTTTAACAGAGCAACAGGTATCACTGATTTGCAAGCATTTACCTTGAGGAAGGTATTCAGTTTATGGTTCCCCCCAAAAGAGCTTCTGTTTGAAGTCAAACAATTTTCTGTTTGGCCAGACCTTGTCACACATGTAGCCTCTGTCCCAAAGCATGTACCATTGCTTACCACTGGTTTCATGCAATAAGATTGAACTTTCTGAAGCACTGAACAGCACAGCAAAGGAATAACTTCCCTCTGGAGGGTGGCATTCCCATCACTGGTGGATGTTAGATACAGGGAAGGTTTCAGTGCAGCTGAACTTGGAGCACAGACATTATGGCTGACTTACAGTGGTTTCTTCCAGTCCCTTTTGTGCAATCACTAAACCACCAAAAATACAATTAATCTGAGCTGACCGAGAGATGGGAAAAAGTGTTACAGCATGTAAAGAGTGAGTGTTTGGGTTAAAAAAAAAAAAAGAAAAAAAGGAAGAAAAAGAAAACCATGCATTTTTTTATGTCCCAGCCATGTGCTGCCAGTTCCCCAGTCCTTCTGAAGGGCTTATTTCAAGATATTCGTACTGTATTACTTGGCAGACTGCTGCTCCCAAAACTCAGAATTCCTGGTGAGCTGAAGCCTGCAGTTAAGATTTGAGCATTCAGAAAGGACTGTAACTGAACTTAGATGCATGTAACTCCTAAATTACACAGTATTGTAAAGTATTGATGTTTATGCTTGATAGCTTCAATATTACTATTTATATCTCAATAAATTATACTTGCAACAGTAAAACTGGAAAAGCTAGACCACATTAATATCTATACTAAACATAAATCTGAAAATATAATTGATATGTATATTAGCAGTGCAATTTCAATAATATTAAACATGCCTATGGCTTTCAATAGGATTTTCTAAATGCAGCATACAAGGGATAAAGGGAATCAGGTAAGAAATACTTTTGGCAGAAGAGCTATTTTGAATGAATGCTTAGAATCCAGGTATTGGATACCAGACACTTATTTGAAATTAGAAACTTAAGACTTTTGATTAACCATGGCAAGATGAAACACATTGTTTTAATATCACACTAAAATTTGCCTTGAATTTGACGTCTGGAAATTATTCACATAATGGCTTTGGGGTTTGCAGTGGAGCACACTTGTGTTATTTTCTCTGGAGAGAAGATAACTTCTTGCCAGTCACGCTCCACAACAACTGGAGATGGAAATGTCTCCCTAAAGTAAAAGTGTATCTCTTAAATATTTAAAAATTAGCACACTATAACAGAATTTATCGGGCAAGTCAACTGCAGCCTTGTTGAAGCCCCAGATTAAATTTCTGGAGTAGCAGGGCACCACATATCGCCCTGAAGAAGGCTGTGTTTTTACAACAATAAATCTGTACTCTGCTTCTCTTCATGATCTGACTGGCAAGACTGTTCACCTGATATGTTTGTGCTTAATGTGGGCTAGAGGAAGCTGAGAAGCTCATAAAACAAGCTTATCTTTTGTGTTAGGGTGAGAAGTGCTTTAAATTGTTTCAACCATGAACTCCATGGGTAGTGTAGCTACCCATATGTGAAATTACATTCCATAAAATGGCAATTTCACTCAAATCCATTAATGAATTTTCTGGCCTCCATGGGTTCCAGCATGGCTTTAATTTGGGTAGAGCATCTGCAGCTAGGGGGGTGATTGTTATTTGAAAAACATCAATGTACAGGGACAGACCATCTTGCTCTGTGGAGATGCCTGAGGAAATCCCTGGAAAAGTTGGAACGGTTGACCCTTCTCACTTCTTGGTGAACTTTCACATATGAAGGGGTGGAGGGTGAGAGACTGAGTAGATGTGGTGCTTTTGCTTCACTGGGAGCAGGAAAAATAAGGCCAGGGAATGCAGATAAATTTATTTAATTGTGATATTGTCTACTGATTATGTTAAAAATTTCCTTGCTTTGCCACAGTAATCTGGTAATGTCAACACAATTAATTGCCCTTTCTCCAAGTTGTTTAAATATGCTTCAGGATTTGAGTGGTCTTTCTGGCTTTCTGTTAATGCCATGCAACAAAACTCTACGGCTTTAGGAAAAAAAAGAAAAAAAAAATTAAAGCCCTGAAATAAATGATTGTAGAAATAAAGAGACTAAAGCATATCTTCTAATGTCTTTTGCTCAGAACTTGACATGATTGCAGCATCTTCAGCACATAGAAAATGTTCAAATATCTTGTGAAATGAACAGCATATCCTGCTGGTAAACTTCATGATAAACTTTCCCTAGTCTAGACAGGCTTTCACTTCACACGAGGACTAGGTGGCTTAATAAAAAAATTATGTCTATATCCAGAAACCATATTGGGAGTCTGGAAAAAGTGGTATTGGTGGGGCTGGGTGCTAGTTGGAGTCTAGACAACATTTTTAACTTGGTTTATGAATTAGAAGTCCTGGACCATAAGTGGAAAAGATTATTTTAGGCTTGATAAATTAAGTACATGTTTTTGCTTGGATGGCATGCTTATCCATCACTTGTGGACCAGACCACTAATATTTTCCATGTGTGCTTATATTCCAGGAAACTTGTTTAGGTTGATTCAGTCCATTTACAAGTGAAGTTTTACGCTGGCATCACCTAATACCAGAGTGCTACAGACTGCACAAGGTAGCAGCTGACTTCTGTGGGGAGTTTAATAATGATTTCACATGCCTGGAGCCACCCTAGAGCCAGCCAAAATAAACTGAAAGCCACTCATTGTCTCAGAATTAGATTCAAATCTCTAACTGATTTGGGTCTGCATTGACTGAAGAGAAATGATATTTTTCTATCAAACACTCACAATTGAGGTTATCAGCATGACATGGCTTTTTTGATGTACGAGACAGACAGACATCAATAAGGGATTTTCTAAGAAATGTCTCTTGTTCTGGACTGTTTTTTCTGCTGCTATGAATATCAGAGCTCATCTCTCCATAAATTCTTCAAATGTTTTTTTCAGAATTCAGAAATTTAAGGCAAATCTCAAGCAAAGTTGAGTTGGGGTTGTTTGCACACTGCAATGAAGTCATGGGGTCAGACCAAGTTGTGACTCTACCAGCTGGCAGTGACCTCTTGAGAGATTCATCTCCTTTAACTGCAGATGTATCAAAGCATAACATTTCACCCAGACTGGTTTCTTTTGAGTGAACACATGTCTAAGGAAGTTGGATAGAAAATCCTTGTGCAGCTGCCTCTTTCAAGTGAGTGTGAAAGTGAGAACACCTAGCTGACACCTGACATCTTGGATAAATTTTATCTATCTTTAAATTTATATATTGTTGGAAATGCTTACCATCTAGTGAATTTCTGCTGTTCTGTCGATAATTGAAATACAATAATTAACAATCTGCCATGTATAGGGGAAAAATAAGAAGTCCCTCACTAAAACCCCATCTGGGACTTTACCTCCAGCTCCCATTTTTATCTTGGGTTTTTGAGTATCTTAAAGGAAAGAAGTAAAACATGACAGACAAAAATACTTTGGATATCAAACCACCATCTGCATCCTGAGCTTGCTGGCGGTTTTTTTCTTTTCCCCCTTTCTTGCCTTCTGTTACCATTACTTGCTAGATCTGAGATCTTATTATCCTCTTCCTCTCCTAGTCAGACTCTGAGCAGGAACACAGAGCATGGATCAGTGTCTGAATATTTCCTTACAGATCAGCAGCCTTGTTGGCTCCCATGCATGGAGAAGTTTGAATTTCCCAGTAGTTTAGTGAAGTGATTTTTCACATTTGTCTTTCAGGCAGTTCCTCATCTCAGGCCTAATGTGCTTTGTCAGGTTTGCAGCTAAGGACAAGCACACCAGGAGATGAGCAGCAAGCCTGTTGCCTTTGAGAAAAAGCCTTCAAGGCTTTATCCTCCAGGGCTCTGGGTGTTGGGGAGGTACTCTAAAAACCCAGTGCCAACAAGTCTGAGGGTGCTGCCATATCCCTTAGCCCAGCTCCCTGGTGCAGAGGTTAGTGGGCAGTGATGGGAATTTTGAATACTGGAAAACAAAACAACACAGAAATTGCTTTAAAACAAGCAGAAACTCACAGGAATTAAGTCAGAAATAAAAAGGTCAAGGCATTTTTGTCACATGCATCTATCTTACTTCCTAATTCCTCTCAGTCTGCTTTTTCTCCCACAAAGTCATAGTTTCTGGCACACTCCACAGTCTGATGGTGCTACAATGACTTTTTTTAAGGACATCTCCCTTTAGAATGTTTTTCTGTGTGGTTTCTTTGTTCTGTGAACAGAATATGCCTGCCAGCAAGACAGAATCTCATTTAGTTACAAAATACACTGATTCTCTTAATGAAGTTGTGGATCTGTTCTGCAGAGAAGCACAGATGAGGGTCTCCTCAGCTTCTCTCTGTAGGACAATTATGGTTCATTTTAAAAGTACAAAAATTCTCTGAGGCACCAACTCCTTCATCTTTTTAGCAGGCTTTGTTGAATTATATGTAGCAGAGGTTTCACAAATGGGCATTGCATTCTGTCCTGAGAGAAGGGCTTTAGTTTTTGGGGGGGATGTTTTAGTCCTCATTTATCACATTACTACTCTGCAGGGGTTTGCTTGAGCCATCAGAATTTAGTTGTGTCACTTGAGCAGGCATTTTAAATCAAGATGGGGTCATGCTCTTCTGTGTTTGCGAACTGTCAGTTGCTTGAAGCATACAAGATGTGGTCAGACAGGTAGGCTTGGGCTTTCTGCTGATGAAAATTTCACAAATCTTAAAACTTATTAGGTCACACAGCTAAACACTTGTTCTTTTCTTTATGCCCTGTAGGTGTATTCTTTATGCAGTATGGCTCTTCTTATAAAGACAAATCTGACAATCATACACAGAGACATTTATCCTTGCTTTCTCACATGAATTCAGCTCCTCTTACTGATAGTTTCAGCTTAAAAATGTTTAAACTGCTTCTGCTGCTCATTCTGGTCGCACCATTTGCTTCTTATCATTGCACACATAATCCATCAGGCATTTGCAAATCTAAAGGTGCTTTGGAGTGGCAGAACTTCCCATCTTGTAACACCCATGTTATATGTCTATCCCATCTGTTTGAAAATCTACCCATTTTTGGCCCTTTGGATGTATTTCTATTAGAAATACAGCTGATGTTTTTATTCTGAGCAGGAGTGCCGATAGGACCCTGATGAGACCGGCAGATCGCTGAGCTAAGCAGAGTTTACATAATGTGTCAATCTCAGCCTTCAAAAGCTGGTGAGCCAAATAAACAGGAGGAAGAGCAGGAAGCAAGAAGAGAGGTGAAGTGACAGGTCAGGGCCATGCAGCAGACATCTGTGACAGCAGTGGGACCAGAATGGAGGTTTCTTGAGTCCTAGGATAGCACACTGTTACACCAACTCTGGGGTATTTTACGAAGAGGATCTATAGGCTCCCAGGATTCAATTATTTTTCTGTTGCCTTCCCTCTGCTGCCCTTACATGTGACCAGCGGCAGCTGCGGTGCTGGCTATTGCCAAAGTAGTAAATAGAGTCTTTTATCCGCACTGAAAGGAGAGTGAATGATGTAATTTGGCTTCTTTTCACCCCTGCTGGCTGCCAAGGCATTATTTCTGTATCAGTGCACATGGCCATTTGGCACCAAACAAGACCCCTCTCTTTGTGTAAGTGGAGGCAGGATGTTAATTCTTTTTGATGTACCAGTAACATATCTGGAGTGGAGCAGCCATGTTTCTTTCAGGAGGCAACTGATTCTCAGTGCTCCCTCACAAAAAAGGAGCGTGAGTTCCTTTCACTGCATGTGGAGAGACCGAGGAGGTAACCACACACCACCCTGCTAACCTCGACTCAATTTTGTTGTGTACTTTTAGTTTCAATGGGATGCTGAGCCTGTTTGTTTTGCTTATTTGTGGTAGTTCTGCCTCAGAGCACCTCTGCATTAATTCATTAAACTTCTTTGTTCTACGACCTATAAATTGGAGCAGTATCCCTTTTTAAAGGCAGGAAGAAGGATTCAGATACTGTGTAACATTCACACTCATGTGACAGCCACAAGGCCATATTTCTGCCTACTATGCCTACGTCTTTCGACCATATGAAAATATTCTTACTCCAGTGGCTTTAGATCAGACCATTAACTTTGGTTTATTGCCTGTGAAGACAGTTCTATGAATTTTCCATCTGGATTTTTGTGAACAGGAACAACTTTGTGGAAAGGGAGGGGAAGGAAAGTGATTGTCTTTTGGTGCCTGTCCAGATTTATGTGTTTTGCTTGTCTAATACCTGGAATTATTGTGTTTCCTCCTTGAGACCTCCCACACCTCACAATGAATGGGGTGATGGTATCAGAAACTTTTTTTATTTTCTCTCTTAGGAAAATATAAGAGGGTCTTGGTCAACAGTCAATGCCAGTGAAGGTGCTAGAACCAGCAGGCAAGTGATGGTGTATTTTTCACCCTGTGTCTGTCTATAAGGAAAGAAAGAGGCTGCTTTCATTCAGGCAGAAGACCCTTAACAAAGTAACAGAGTCTGCAGTCTCACAATGAAAATAAAATGCACTATTCTGTGTCAATTTGGACAGGCTAAAGAGTACTTGCACAGTGTCTACCACCACAGATGGAGAAATTCAGAGTGAGGGAACAAGCTGGTCCAGAGCATCTTCCTGGGCCTGTTCCTCTAACCAGGACACAATCAGCAAGGCATAATTTTTGGACTGCACATTAATTATAAGCTTGACAGTTCTCTTTCATTTTAACTGTGTTTTCAAGTTATCTAAGTTACCAGAGGCAAGCTCACAGGTCTGCTTGCAGGAGTGCTGCTAATGAATGGTTCAAGGTTTTC